>ML685864.1:15862-52819 GCA_007922175.1 Pelusios castaneus | reverse complement strand
GCCCCCCCGGGCCTGTCCCTCGCCGTGTAACGGGGCCTGGCCCGGCCGGGGCTTTGCTGCCTGTCCCAACCCCGGGCCGGGGCCGCTCCCTGCGGCGGGGATCCAGCGAGGCCCCGGCCCGGCCTCTGGGAAGCGCAAACCGGAGCATTTCAGGGCCCGGCCCGGCCCAGCGCCCCCCGGTGTCCTCCCGCCCCAGAGCCGGGCCTCACCTGCGCAGCGGCCCGCTCGGCCATGGCCCGGCCTGGCGCTCTCCGAGTCCGGCGGGCTGGGCAGACCCCGTCGCTAGGGCAACGGGCTGGGCACGGCGGCCATGGCGGGAGGCAGAGTGCATGCTGGGAGGCGAGGAGCCGCCCCCCGCACGGACAGCGCCACCTAGTGGGGGGAGTGCGCGGCGCGTGCGCGGGGCGGGCGCTGTGGCCCAGCTGAGCTCCTGGGCCGGCAAAGGGCAGCAGGGCTCCGGCGGGGGATCCAGCCCCGGCCCCGGCCCCAGCATGGGGGGCGATAGGAGGCTGCTTGTCTGCTGTCCGTGTTGTTGCCGTGCTCAGAACAGGCCCCCGTTAGAGCCCTAGTTCACCCCCCAGCCCCATCCTGGCTCGCTGCCAGCGCTGGGGCTGAGCGCAAGAGGACGAGGGGAGAGCAGCCCTGCACGAGCCAGTCCTGACTGATTTGGGGCATGTTTTCTTTCCCTTCCTCCACCCGTTTCCTGAGTGCAGAACTGGTGACTGCCCCTTTCCTGGGCAGGAGGTGGTTGATGTAGGAAATAGCCCAAGCCCCGTAACTCTCCTTGCTGGGTGTCAGTCAGCCCAAATGGCTCTGAGCTGCTCATTTTTCTCTTTCTAAATGAGGTTTTGGCCTAGGACCTTGTGTGAGCAGACTTTTCAGACCGATGGTGCCAGGGAGCCTAGAACTGATATCGTAACCTGATTCTATGTGGGCAAAGTTTGTGCTGAAAAGTTTAGTTATGCATCAAAAAAGTCATAGGAAAGAGACCCAATCCACTTATCCTGTTGAGTCTTCGTGGGCACCAGATGATACACACAGAAAAACTGGAACAATGCACTAGAATCATAGAATAATAGGGATGGAAGGGATCTCACGAGGTTATCTAGTCCAACCCCCTACTAAAAGCAGGACCACTCCCACTAAATCACCCCAGCCAGGGTTTTGTCTAACTGGGCCTTGAAAACCTCCAAAGATGGAGATTCTACCACCTCCCTAGGTAACCCATTCCAATGCTTCACCGCCCTCCTAGTGAGAAAGTTTTTCCTAATATCCAACCTCGACCTCCCCAGCCGTAATTTGAAAACACTGCTCCTTGTTCTGTCCTCTGTTACCCTCGAGAACAGCCTAGCTCCCTCCTCTTTGGAGCACCCCTTCAAGTAGTTGAAGGTTGCTATCACTAGTTTGGGACAAACTGTGTAGGAAATGTATGATCCTCAAAAAGAATCTTGCCAGCTGTAAATTCACACAGGAGGGTTTTGTCAGAGACATTATGGGGAATAAAGTGGATGATAAGGGTTGGGCATTGCTCCTTTCACTGCAAAGATGGGAATGTACCTGAGGCAGGAATCAGCCTCTTCAGTAACAACAGGTATTTGATAGAATAAAAGACAGTTTCTCTAACCTTGCTGTTGATAGCAGGATACTCTCTGGGGTGGAGGCGGAAGGAGACGTTTGGGGCAGCAGGTCTGGGTAGTTAAGTTGAGAGAAATGCTATGAAACTCACCTTTGCTATAAATAACACAAGTCGGATCTTCAGCTGGTATAACTTGCCATGGCTCCAGAGCCAGCCCTAGACTAAAGGGTGTCCACCTATTTGTTAAAATTTGTAACACCTTATTTGTTTCTTTTATTTTCAGCATTAAAGTTATAGGAGGCTAGAGAAAAATGAATCCACATGCAGAGTTCCTGAAATATTTTACTTCAAATATTCTGTTTTCCATTTGTTGCTAACAATAAAAACAGCACCCTGAGTCTGGTGCCTGAATGCCTGACCCTAAATCCAACCCTGCATAAGTTTCCTGATGTCAGTGAAACTGGTAAAAGTTACAGCAGCGAAGGAGCTGGCTCTATATATTTATAGATGCTTCTACTGAAGTTTGTGTGGGAATTTCTTGTAGTGGTTTTTGTTGTTTGTTTTTTAATATAAAATTGTCAAAAGAAATCCTCTGGATCAAACTCACAAGAATTGTTTCTAGAACCCTCTGACGTCTTTTCTGAGGAACAGAGCTGTTACGCAAAGGACAAGTTGAGGAAACAGAAACCCACAGAGTAAAATCCAGTTCTGTCAGCAACCATCTTGTAAACTATCCACTCATGAATTACTAGTGGGGAAAATACAAACAGTTTTTAAAAGCAGATTATTCACAATCCCATTTTCAGCCTGTCTAGCCCACTACAACTATCATATTACATTCGCACGGTGATATTCAGTTTGTGAAGTCAGCGGAAGGTTGTAAGGATATTTTGCCCTTCATACAGTGGAGTCCCAAGTGTAAACCAAGAATTTTCTGCTGCTAGAGGCGCAACACTAGGGTCAGATGAATATGGCTTGAGAACTCAGCCCAACAGCTGAACTTAACAAAATAAGGGACTCTCAGCTGGAGATTTCAGAAGATGGCTGTGACCTGTCCATGCCTAGGGTGGCCACCTGAAAATGCCAAGATCAGGGCAGGCTGCAAAAAGGAGAGCAAATTCTCACAGGCCTGGTGGGTGACACTGAGGTCAGACTTCTCACCCAGTAAACAAACAATGCTTCTAATTCCCCATACTGGTCATCAAAAAGCCAGAACAAAATATAAAGAGCCCCCTTTATGGCATTTCAGCCACTGGCTCCCAATCAGCCCCTGGGTCTAGTAAAGAAATAAATTACTTCAAACTCCATGCTCTTTACCAAAAGGGTTCTCCTGACCCCAAAAGATCAGCCATGTTACCAGGTGGATCTTACGTAAAATACCACACTGTCCTCCAATCCTTTAGTAACTACAACTGAAGATTTATTATAAAAATGAAAAAACAAAGTATAAGAGAACTGTTAACGGGTTAAAGCCATCACATGCATATAAATTATTTAAAAGTCCATATACATCAGGGTCTCAGTAGAGTTTGGAGTTTCCGAGAATCATAGAAACGGGAAGGGACCATGAGAGATCATCAAGTCCAGTCCCCTGCACTCAGGGCAGGACCAAGAACCCCCATTAAACCATCCCTGACAGGTGTTTGTCTGACTGGCTCTTAAAAACTTCCAATGATGGAGATTCCACAACCTGCCAAGGCCACTTATTCCAGTGGTTAATCACCCTAATGTCCAACTGAAACCTTCCTTGCCATAATTGAAGCCCATTGCTGCTTGTCCTAGCATCGGCAGTTAAGGAGAACAATTTTTGTCCCTCTTCCTCGTGACAACCTTTTAGGTACTTAAAAACCATTATCACGTCTCCTCTCAGTCTCCTCTTTTCCAGACTAAACAAGCCCAGCTCTTTCAATCTTCCCTCATAAATCAAGTGTTCCAGACCTAATCATTCGTGTTGCTCTTATTTGGACATTCTCCAATCTGTCCACATCTTTCCTGAAATGAGGCACCCAGAACTGTACACAATACTCTAATCAGGGTGGAGCAGAGCGGAAGAATTACTTCTCCTGTTTTAAAAACAAACAGAGTCCTGTGGCACTTTTAAAGACTAACAGATTTATTTATCGCGGGAGATTTCATGGGAGAAAATACCACTGACAAAGTGGGATTTTCTCCCACAAAAACTCATGTGATAAATAAATCTGGTAGTCTTTAAAAGTGCCACAGGACTCTGTTTGTTTCTCTGCAATAAACTAACACGGCTCCCTCTTTGGAACTTCTCCTGTCTTACTTACAATACTCCTGTTAATACATCCCAGAATGGTGTTTGCTTTTTTTGCAACAGCGTTACACTGTTTGCAGGCTTGTATAGGCCTTCTGGTGTACATCCAGAACCTGGATGGGTCTCTGTCCTTTGTTTCACAGCTTCAGTTGTAGATGAGTAGATCCAGAGGTGTGTGATGGCGAAAGGCAGAAGACTAAAGACAAGATGGAAGTAGCGCAGCTGCCTTTTATGTCCCTTGGCCTTTTTCATGCTGCCCATGGAAATTTACAGGAATAAGATGAAGTCCAAAGTGACTCCCAGTGACTCATCAGATCTCTCCCTGGGCCCACTGTACCTGAGTATTTTCTTAATGGGCCATTAAGCAGGCTATGCTGCAGCCATCCAGCCTGAGCTGTTGTCCAGAAACAGAGCACAAGTTAAAATATAGATATATCAAACATATCCATAACTTGGAATGTAGATATGATGCATACTGGTAAAAGAATATCTTATTTAGCAAATTCTAACCTGTCTATTGATATCTAATATGGCATTTTGCATATGGAATATTGTAATTTTGAAATACTGATATTAAATACTATCATAAATGGTCCCCCTGATCCAGCCAACATCATGATGGCCATGAATAAAATAGAGGCACAAGTTATAACTATCACTGAACACAGTTGTGGCTTTATAGTGTAATCTTTGTGAGTGAAGAAAATAGATTTTGCTTTGATACAGATGGAAAATGGGTATAGGAAAATATGCTCACAAAGGGAGTCAGCATTTCATGGTCTTGGTAAAACTTTTATGGGTAGCTTGTTATCTTTCTGTTAATATGGACCCTTCACAGAGTCTCACTAGATTCTGTTCTCTTCCTTAACTCATTAATAGCTGATGCGCTGTTGCAATTATTAATTGTAAGCGTAATTCTACCATTCTTAGCCTTGTGAAAGGATTGTCTTGTGTGTTCTATTGCCATGGATAACATTTTGTTCTTACATTCACATTCTTGGGGGTAGTTACTTGCCACAGAACAGATAGTATTTCCTGGGCTACACTAACCAAATACTGGCTAGATACCTTTAAGCCTTACATCCAGCCCTAATTTGCATGAGGAGTCCTGTTCACCTGTACTCCCCAAAGTAAAAGCTGCAGGACTTTGGGCTTTCAATGTGTGTTTTCCAATAGTGTTATTTTAGGAGACACAAATACTGATACATACAGGACATTTATCTTATGAACAAACCATTTTTCACAATTGGAAACAAAAATATCACACAACGGAAGTGATTCCAAAGGGGTAGCCGTGTTAGTCTATTGTAGAAAGACAACAGAGTCTTGCGGCACTTTTAAAGACTAACAGATTTATTAATCGCATGAGCTTTCGTGGGAGAAAATCCCACTTCGTCAGACGCTTTGAAGATAGGAAAGTTACAGAGTGGGAGGAAATTAAATGCAGGGGAGTGTATGACATAGCATCAGGTCAGGCTGTAACAGCAAATGTTGAAGAACAAGTCGATATCCCTTAAAAATCTGATGCCTCCAGTGGAAATTGCCTTGCAGCGGTTTGAAGGACAAGATGAAAACAATTCAGTACATCATACTGCAACAACTGTAATTTGATGTTCAATTTTATTAATTCTGCATTAGTTACTTGAAAAATCAGGGGTTCTATTGTGTAATTTAAGCATAATTCAGTGATTTATTCAGGGAATGACTGAGGTGTGGGGGGCCCCGAAGGGGGGAGGCGGGAGTGACTGAGGTGTGGGGGATCCCTGGGTCGACGGGGTGTGGGGTGTGAATGAGGTGTGGGGGGTCCCCGAAGGGGGAGGGGGCGGGGTGTGACTGAGGTGTGGAGGGTCCCTGAAGGGGGAGGGGTGTGTGACTGAGGTGTGGGAGGAAGGGGGGGTGGGGTGTGACTGAGGTGTGGTGTCCCCGAAGGGGGAGGGGCGGGGTGTGACTGGGGGGCGGGAGAGGGAAGGTGGGTGTGACGGGCTGTGCAAGCGAGGATGTCAGTTGACCAATCAGAACACGCCACGCCCCCTATAACAGGCCAGCCCGTGTGCGGAACCGGGCTGTTGGGCCCCCGGAACCGGCCCATGAGCTCCTGCAGGGCCCAGGGAGCCCCGCCCGCCAATGAATGCTCACAGCGGGAGAGTATTGAAAAACCCAAATTGGGAACTGCAAGCCCCGCCCCTCTGTCTGGGTCTATAAACTCCCGGCATGCACCGTTCCTCACTCTCGCTCCGAGACGGCCCGGACGATTGTTCGGCAAACCCAACAGCCGTCTCCACCAATCAGGACTAGGTTCTGGTAGTGGCTGGCCAATAGGAACATCCGAATCAGCGCTGTCACTTTCGCGAACAGAAATGCCGGAGTAATGAAGACGCCGATTGGCTCCTGAATCCCGTCGATCAACAGTCAGAGGCCGGACCCGGGACCCAGAAGGAGTTGGCCAATCAGAGGGGAGGACGAACTTCTAGTGGCACCGCCCTCTTGGCGTTCGCTTGTCCTATGATGTCACCTCAGTGACGTGTCAGGGCGCGTGGCGCCGTTGTTACCGGTCCCCGCTTGCGTGGCTTCTGATTGGTCGCTCCCACGCTGTCCTCGCGGCCCGCTATCTCCCTTCATTGGGCCCGTGGCTGCTCAGTCGTTTCCTATTGGTGGACGCTGAGGGGGCGGGGGCAGGGGAGGCTTGAAGCGTGCGCGAGGCAGGGCTGACGGCGGTTGCTGCCGCGCTGGGGGAGGGGGAGGGGGAGGAGCACGGGTCACGGGTCACGGGTGGGGCGATCGCGGCGCCCGGCTGCGGCTGAGTAGTCGGGGGGTTCGGGCTGTGGCGGGAGCTGGGGAAAGATGGCCGCCCGCCCCGGGAGGTGAGAGACCCTCGTGGAGCCCCGCTGGGGGTCCTGTTCCCGTCATGCCCCGCGCTCAGTCCTCCACTGCAGCATTTTCTGCCGCTGGGCATCCCGAGACTGACCCCTCCAGTGTGCAGAGACAGCTCCTTCCCCCAATGTCCAGCTGACATTTCCTCCCTCCTGGACATTGTCTGCCTGTCTGTCTGTCTGGTAGTCTTTTGAGTCACCCTGCTGAAAAAGATTTAGCAAATACCCTGCCTGGTTGGTTGTATCTCTGTGTATCCACCTGGAGTGTTTAATAATGAGAGATCTGCAGGGAAATGTTCAATTGTGCTATTTTAAAAGGAATACTTCAGTTTGGGGGCTATAAACAAGTACTTGCAGTTGTGGAAACTACATATGAGAATACGATTTACGGAAAACCATTATGTAATTTAAGCAATCAAAAGCCTGACTTTGCTCTGTATTTTACAGATGTCAACTATGCTGAGAGCCACAGGTCTTCTGCACTGACGTCTGGCTGAATGACCGCGTTTGACTTCACTGCGATCTTATGTATTTTACAGCACTGTACATTGTTGAGGTTGCATATATCTACTGCTCTTAATATTAAAGCAATAGTTGATTATAAACCCTTCAAACTGACCTCTTGGCATTTTATTACTGTTTTAGATTTGCTCCTACTGCTCATTTTACAATGGTTTACTGCTCAGCTTTGAACTGCCAAAATGCTACAAGTGGTGTATATAAGAACAGCACAGTTACTTTCTATGGTTTTCCTTTACATAACAAACCTCTCTTGAAGCAGTGGATTCACAACATGGGTCGAGAAATGGGAATGCCATCAAAACATCAGCGACTATGTTCTAAACATTTTGAGGACAGTTCTTTTGAAATTGATCCTTTAAAAATTAGGAAAAACCGGCGCCTATTGAAAGAAGCAATTCCCAAAAAATTCATTTTAGGTGAAGATGGAAACTGGCTTGTTGGAACACCTCGCAGTTTCTGTGGTGGAATAAGTAATAAAACTCGAAAACGAATCCGGAATCCTGAATATTTGAAGGTAATTTTAAATATTTGATATTCTATTTGTTTTTCTGAAATTAAGAGAACATAGTAAGAGAAAATGAGGATGGGAATTCTCCAGGGGAACACTTAGTGTGGCAATAAATAAAAATGATAAATGATTCAGTACGTTGCACTTTACCTTTGAATTGGTACTTAATCATTATGTACTATGGAGCTAGGAGACACCTGGTTGCTGAGCTCTTGTGAGAAAATATGGTACTTTACTCTTGATCCTGTTCCAGCTTGTGTAATTATGTTCTGTGGAAGTAAAATTTTCTGTCTGGCCTTTCAGTTGGGTACCATACCCTTCCTGCTCCAAGATAGACTCTGATCCAGTAAACTGTACTTGTAGGAGTGCATATGCCTTCCTCGTGAATAATCTGAAATCTCATTCAATTTGGGGTTTCTTGTTTGCAGTTTAGATCTTGTATTGTGTGCACTGTTGTAGTCCTATTGGTCCCAGGATAATGGACAAGAGGGAGATATTATCTTTTACTGGACCAACTTCTACTGGTGAAAGACATGGGTTTTTGAGCTACATAGACCTCTTTTTCAGGCCTGGGCAGACCTTTCTGAGGGCTGTTAAACAGTGGCTAAGTTTCAGTTCAGTGTCTTATACATCAGTTTTGGGTGGCGATCCCATTTAAGGCCAGATCTTACAAACCCTCATCTGAGTAGTGCTTACTCGTGTAAAGATTTTCCTAATATAAAAGTGAATACTTGCATGACTGCAGGTTTGTACACCTAGGTCCATAGTTTATACAATGGATGGAATTTGTGAGATGCATAAATACCCTTTTAACTAAAAGGTGATACAGAAGAGTAAAGTTTCTGCTGACATTTTGAGGGAGCTGGAGCTACAGATGAGATGTGAAATTGGCAGCTGTGGATGCATTTGCACTAGTTTTTCATTCGTGTTTTTTGTTTTACTTTCTAAATCGTATCTTTATACCTGTAGGAGCAAAAATGTCATCAGAGATGGTTTCATCTTTGCAGAGGTTGTGGTCTTTGCACAAGATTCAGGGCCAAAAGAAGACTTCCAATTTGGGAAGAGGAAGTGGACTCTAAGAAATGGCAGCTATGAGACTGCACTTGGCTCTGGTCACCCCAAAACAGAAGGGTCTAGAGGAGTTGCAGGGAATTACTAGAGGAGCAACAAAATAGATTAAAGCATTGGAGGTTTTGATTTATATGGAAAGATTATTTTTGTTTTTAAAGTACATATTGGTGAAGGAGTGATCTAACAGTTTGTCAGTACTTGAAAGATATAAATGCTGAAGAGGGAGAGTAATTATTCAGTGTGGTGCAAGGCAGTATAGCTTGAAGTGAGGAATTGTAAACAAGCAAAGGAAAAAGTAGGTTGATTATCAGGAAAAAGAAATCCTGGCAGTGAGATCTATTAAACCATGGAGTTGTCTTGTAGCTTGAATAATTTAAAATACATTGGACAAAGAAAGCACTGAAGAATGTACTGAAAAGAACAGCTGCACTGATTTTCAGAGGTTGACCAAGATGACTTTATTGATGGTCTTCTACCTTTTGATTCTGTTGCTTGGGGTGTCATTATTTCAGTGAAGAGTTAAGGAATACTACTTTTAAACAACTATCCAGACTTTGAGAGAGACATGGAAATAGCAGCATCTATATTTAATTCCCTTTTTCTAAAGGGGATATATTGTAGCATGAGTACCATCGGAAACACTTGGGAAATGACTGCTTATTGAATATTCTCAGTAAGATCCTTGTCAGGATGTAATCAATGTAAAAGAAACTAAATACGTCATACTTTTTATTTCAGGTCCCAGAGACATTTGATAAGGTTGCAGCTCCTGAAGGGAAGAATTTAGAAGAGTGGCAGAAGGAGCTTTACAAAAAAGTGATAAAGGAGAATTATGAATCGTTAATCTCACTGGGTAAAGGTCAGTTTTCACTCATTCTCTGGAGGCTGTGAGATATGTACAGTTCCAGGGCTGGATTCTATCTAACTGTTTTCTCAAATCCTTTGGTTGCTTGTGAATCAGTGCTCATGTGTTCCAAAACTTTTGAGATAGAAGATGCATCCTTTTCTGTAAGAGAAGATTGATAGACAGTCATATTTCTAATGTCTCTGTAGCCTGTTTTGAATGATGCGTTTAGACAGTTTTTAGCTGGGCATGTTGAACCCACATGCACACATGCTAGTTTCCATGTGGGGGGTGGGTGAAAAAGTCCTTCAGTAGAGGCTTTGAAAAGAATCAAGCGTTTAAATAATTATAGTTTATCTGTGACAATATCATTTCTATGCCCAACTCTAAAACAAGCAAAAATGGCAATTGGAAAGATTAGTTAGGAGTTCTCTTCCTCAGGAAGGGGACCTGGCCTTTCAGCTAACATATTCACTGTCAAATGTTTTAGTACATGCATGTCTGCAATTTCCTGCAGGGAGCACAGTTGATTTCCTATCTTTATTAAAGGTAACCTGCAAATTCTTTCTGACTTTTTCTAGGCTTACTTACGTTAGCATAGGGGCTTTTCCCCTAAGAATTTTTTTTAAAAAAAAGGTTTTGTTCCAAATACAAGTTTGCCTTTTGTGCACAAATTTTCATCCTCAGCAGTTGTTGCTTAATTTTAGGTAGACAACAGAGTCCTGTGGCACTTTTAAAGACTAACAGATTTATTTATCACATGAGCTTTCGTGGAAGAAAATCCCACTTCGTCAGATGCTTTGAAGATAGGAAAGTTCTTCAAAGCGTCTGACGAAGTGGGATTTTCTCCCACGAAAGCTCATGCGATAAATAAATCTGTTAGTCTTTAAAAGTGCCACAGGACTCTGTTTTTCTACAATAGACTAACACGGCTACCCCTTTGGAAATTAATTTTATGTGAAACAGTTATATCATGAGCCCCATGAACGAGTTGTAGGGTGAGCTTCTTCTAATCTGAGGTCCTCCTGCCTCCTCGTCCCTGTTCTATTACAGATTTTTGTACTGATTTAACTGTTACCCTCCCCCCACGGTATCAAGGTAGTGAAATTGTTGCAACCACATGTGTGGTGCTGTTTGGGAAAATGAGGATCACCGTGAAAATGTTGGTTTAGGGTGGTGACGTGCTCATTATCACATAGGAACTTTGTGGAAGAGATAGGGGTAGAATCTGGTTTTCCAGGGCAATATTCAGTGCCATTAACTATCTGGCCACCTTTTTGCATCTTGCAATTCCATGTCTCAATTGTTCTACACCTTCCAGTTTCTGCACCAAATGTTGTCTTAGGACCCCTGCTTCAACTTCTTTCACAACCCTGATTTATTCTTAAAGCACAATCTTTCCTATGCATGGAATGGGAGAGGGGCTGTGTGAAAATATAGGATATCACCCCATAATTAAAGACTGTCATAATGCATAAGGACAGGGGGACCAAATTAAGGTGGCATAGGTGTCCTTTGTTTGGGCATTTTTTCACTGTTGAGTGCTTGACTTTGTCAGCTTCATGTTCTTATAATCTAGGGGGTTTCGGTGTAGTTTCCTAAGTACTCAAAAAAAAAAAAAAAAAAAAATGATGATGAGGAACCATATTGTCCTTAGAACATGGGTCATCAGCTGGGTTAGGCTCTTTAGGTCCACGCAGTCCTCTGCCACTTGAGGTAAGAGTAAGTGGAAGGAGTAGAAGGCTGTTAATATTTGTGAGGATGTGGCACTAGAGGTTGGTGGTACACTTAACAAGTGGGTTTCCTAGGGGTCTACTAGATGGCAAAGGAATATTAAATGAGCTCCCTACATATTCTGTAGGTGAGTGTTTGTTTGTTTTCTAGTGATTTTAAAGCTTTCCGCATCTGTGCTCCCCAGCCTCCCTTCTGCTCCTATCTCCCAGCAGACTCCTGTCCCTTATGTCTGGGGTTTTCTTTCCGCTCTCCCCGGCCCCCAAACTCTATCTCTTTTCTCCTCACCACTCTGCATTTGAATCAGATGGTTCATCCTTCGGCCTGGGTGTCATCTGCAGGAGCAGTAAAAGCAGTTTTCACTTCATGCATCTGAGAAAGTGGGTTACAGCCCATGGAAACTCATGTGATAAATAAACGTTAGTCTTTAAAAGTGCCCCAGGACTCCTTGTTTGTTTTGCTGAACTAGACTGACACGGCTCCCCCTTTGGAACAGGACTCTTTGTTCTCTGCTCTTGGTTTCAGTATCTGGTGTCACATTGGCCCCCCCAGGGAAAGTCCTGCTCTGCCCAAGTGTCCGCATGCTCAGTTGCTGGGTAGCGATGGTGCTAGCTAATCAGTATACAGGACTTGTGTGGGGATGGAGAGGAAAATACTATTTGCAGTTGCAAGATGTGCAAATAGTAATGATGTCATCAAGAGACAGAGTTTAAATTCCAGTCCATTGGGTTTTTCTGGGGAGGGCAAAGCCATTGTTTTTAACAGATATCCATGAAAACTGGGATTTTAACCAAAAAAAAAAAAAAAAAAAAAAAAAAAAAAAGTAAAAGACCAAAATTCTCCTAAAATGAAGAGGTGAACTAACTCAGAAATGGTCACCTTTAATATCATTGCCTCCGCTCGGATTACTTGCTTCCATATCAATGTAAGAATCTTAGTTTCGGACAATGTGACATTCTTTGTAGTTTAAACAATAATCAGTGAATATTGATAAGACATTGTGGGATTTTTTTTTTAATTCTTTGTCCCAACTATTCAGTCTCCAAACATGCTATTCAGTCACGAGAAGAGCTACATATCAGTGATCAGCAAGACTTGGAGGAAAGAGAAATGTCTATGAATCCTAGCATAGGTGAGTAATGGATTAAGACAGCTCAGAAGAGTAAATGATTTAAAGTTGGCAAGATTATAAACCATCATGATGAACTCTTACAGTTCTGTCTTTCTCATGTATTGCTAGTTTATAAGCCGAAGTTTCTTATAGATATGGGAACCAGTGAACTTTCTGATCTAAGGCAGTTTCTCTCCTTTTATACATCCTATTTCTGAGTGTTTGGATGAAATATTGGTGCTATTTTTAGTATTTTTTAATATTAGCAGTCACAAACTGATATACGTTTACAGAATACTTTTTAAACAAATGGTATGATGTGTGTCCTTCCTCACAGAGCGTGCGGTCTAAGACAAAACAACTCTTTAGGTACTTATATGGTCACTATTAACATAGCGTTTGAGTGACATGAGAAAATAATTTAGGTTCGTGAAGATTATTAGTGAGGGTAGGGAGAATTTAATGAGATGTTTCAACAAAAGGCTTGAAGGAGGCAATTGAGGGTACTTGGTGAAAAAGAGGGATGATGATCCAAATATAGGGGACTCTAAGGAGCAATGCTCAGAGTCAGAGAAGAAACCAGCAAGGTGCGAGAACAGGGAGGAGCACAGGAAGTATAGAGTGGGGGAAATGAGAGCAGAAATGTTGGAGACAGGATGCCATGTGCCTTGAAGGGTGTATTTCTACTGAATACAGTAAAAAAGAGGGCACCAGTGGAGCAGTCAGAGAATGAGGTGATTCAGTTTGAGTGATGGGGAGAACGAGGACATTTACAGCAGAATTTTTTATGAGTTGATATGGAAGTGGTTAGAATCAAGAAGGCCACAGAGCGGGTTACAAAAATCAAAAAGTGAGATGACAAAGGCATGGATAAGGGTTTTGACAATAGCAACAGAGAGGCAAAGTTGGATTTTGAAGGTATTAAAGTTTTAGAATCATCATTACTGGTAATTCATGGCTTCAATTGTGCATGATTTAGGAAGTCAGCTCAATTTTGTGAACATGCAGACTGAAAGAAAAGGACACCATGTCATCTAATCTGTCTAAAATATTGAAATTAAATTTTAGAATTAGCAGTTTACGAGAGACCTTTTACATGAAAAAGCTTGAGTGATGTACATTATTTTTTATTATTATTATTTATTACTACTGCTATTTTGGTTCATCACTTTTCTGTTTTGTTTTTCCTCCTCAAGGAGCAGTATGGCCTACAAGCACTTTGTGCATTATGGATCAGGAATGTTTTATTCTTAGATTTCCTTTTCCCAAGCAGATGAAATGAATGTTTGGATTCTTTTTATTTCAGTGGAGGATGGGATTGTGATCAAAACTGAAGTGCAAGATGATGAAGAAGCTCCAGAAGACATGGAACTGCATGAATCATTTTCAGGAAGATCACAAGATGTGGTTTTCCAAACTCCTGACAAGGGAATGGCTTGTGAGAGTTGTTGGCACTCAGAAACAGAGCAGAGGAATTGTATTGGAATCAGAATGGGTAATTCTACTGTTGGTGAAGGAGAGTCCAATAAATTCAAAGGCATCCTTTTCTATCAGGAGACACCCACAGGAGAGAGACTGTACCTATGTACAGAATGTAAGAGAACCTTTAAGTTGAAGATAGGTCTTTTAAAACACAAAAAGATTCATGCAAAAAAGAGTCAGGTATCATCATACATATGTACAGACTGTGGAAAAAGCTTTGGTCGTCATGCTGATCTTATTAGACACCAGAGAACTCATACAGGAGAGAGACCTTACAAATGTACAGAGTGTGAGAAAAGCTTTACTGAGAAGCCAAGACTTACTAATCACTTACGAACTCACAACATCTGCATGTAGCCACTGTGGCAAAAGCTTTATAGGAATGGATTTTCCACTCAGTCGTCAAAAAATCCATCTGAGAATATGCACCATATACGTGTACTGACTGTTAAAAAAAAAAGAAAAAAGCTTTTGTGTAAGAAGACATTTAATGACACTGAATTGCATTCACGCACGAGATGGATCTGTCATTGAAGCTCATTTGTTTAACCTTAAGCAGTAGCTGGATTTATTATCTATCAAAAAGATTCACACAAGGGGAGAACAGAGACACACGTGAAAGTGTGCTGTCTACCAAAAACTTTATTACAAAAATATTCTAGCACACCAACATACCTACACTGGAGAAACTGTATCGTTGCAGAAATCGTGGGAGAACTTTGCACAAGGAACTTTTGATCACATCATCAGAGAATTTATAGACCAGAGCAGGATCATTTGTGACAGTTTTATGTAGGAATTAGAATGTCAGGGAGCCTTAGATTGGATTTAGGGCTGGGCTTCTTGAGGTAAAAATAGAAAATAAATGGTAGAGTCCATTGAGCACAATCAAAAAACAATGGTGCCAGCAGTGAAAGACAATGTGGCCAAATTTGGAAACCTCCATGATTTAGAATAATTTACAGTACATGAACGCATACCTCATTTCTGAGCGCCTCGAAGAGAAAACAGAGAAGGATAATGTCCTTTTTTCTGTTGCTTCTCCGCAGTGTGAAAGATGAGAAAATGTATGTGGGGTTATTCTTTAAACCAAAAACAGCACTGGCCCCACCTTCAGAGAGAGTCAGCAGATGAAGGTAGGCAGTGGGGTCACCTGCTCAAAACATTTTCAGAACACACAGGTCAGCAAACTTGACTAAACCTGTGCCTCTTGTTAAATGCCTTTCTAAAAAGGTGGCTTGCAAATGATTCAAAACATCTGTGCCCTTTTAAAAACTTTAATCTGGACTTCCTTTCCTTGGAAGAATTAAAATAAATCCTCCAAGGTCTGTAAGGTGTTGATTTTAACATTGCCCAATTGTGCCTATATATGAGCAGTTACTTGGAGCAAGGGTGGGGAGGGAGTAAAAGTTTGTTTTGTATGATCAGCTGTCACATAGCATATATTTTCAACAAATGATGCCTGCTCACTGAATTGCTGGGGAGATTCACCAAGATTTTTATTGTTCTATTGCTTGAACTTAGTCTTACTTTTCATCTGTTAAATCTTTGCGTTGTTACATAGCAGGTAAGCAGTTAAAAGAACTAATTTCACAAGATGTACATTGAATAGAGCAGAGGTCCTCAAAACATGGTCCACAGATTGCTTGGTGGTGGTTTGCAAAGAGCTGTCTGGTCCCATGTTGCTGGCTTATACTTACTTCCACGTGCTATCTCACAGGAGAGACAGCTAAGCCTACTTTATATACTTTCCTATTACTAAAGACAAAAAAAGTCCTGTGGCACCTTAAAGACTAACAGATTTCTTCGGTCATAAGCTTCGTGGGCTGCAACCCACTTTGTCAGATACCCAAAGAAATTTATAAGTCTTCAAGGTGCCACAGGACTTCTGTTGTTTTTGCTAACAGACTAATACGGCTACCCCTCTGGAACTTATTTCCTATTACTACTTTCCTAGATAAGCAGTTGCTGTAATAGCTACAAGAATGATACGTGCTCATAAATGGGGATTCTCGGCAATCATGAACAAATGGGCATTGAATCCCCGAAATGATCTCTGTATTAAAATGGATTTAAACAGTGAAATGGTTCAGGAGCCTCCGGGAATAGAGGACTGAATCTGGCACTCTAGTTATACTTAGCAACAAACTGCAGGAGTGTAATGGAGGGCAGAAACTGGCTGAACAACTTTGTGCAGGATGTTTTCCCCTCTTGCTCCACAAGTACTAGAGCAAAATTAGTTCCTACCCTTGGGAAGAATAGGTGTGCTAGCAATAGCTCAGAATAGAGCAAATATTGACAAAGGTAGAAAAGTACAGAGCATCCCTCAACGCCAATAACAATAGCTATTGTGGATGCAGAACTTCATCAACCTGTGGGGTAGATGGAAGGTCATGCAGAACAAGTGCTATGCAGAATAATAGGAGGACTTAACATTTTATAGACAGACTTGGAAGAATTTGATTTTTATATATAATTTTGATGGATAATATTAGTATTTTAAGCATTTTAAAATTTTTTATTGATGTGCAAAATTATGGGTCTTAAGCATTTTTTAGTTTTGATTTTTCACAGTTGCAGGAATTTGTGAGTATCCAACAATTATTTAAATTTGGTAGACAGATTAAAAAGGTAAAGCTTCATAAACCATCAAAACCACAAAATTTCAAGATCGCATATACAAATGTCCTTAAATCAATACATCCTACCCGTTCTTATTATTCATTCTCAAGTCCATTTGTAACAAGCTTACTTCAGAAGTCTAAATCATTGGAGTTGTTTACATTCTCAGACATCACTTTTCTTTCTTTGCCTCTCTCTGTAAACTTCAGTTATTGGTGATAGAAATATTTTCTTTTGTTGATTTGTGTGTGTGCAGTGAAAATATTTACCGACATTTACTGGTAAAAAATCTAATTCTTCCAAGTCTAGCCATTTAGTACTTTACCTATTCAAATATTAATCAAACCAAACATTGAGCAGAAAACATTGAATGCTGAAGAGGCCTGATGACAAAATTAGACTCTCCTACATGAGTATAATGAAAGCTACCAGATAATAGGGGTGAGTTCCTGTAGAATGCAGTGGGAATTAACAGCTAAAGGAGTCATGAGTTTTGGAGAAGTACAGAAATAGGGGATTCTACATTATTTTTTCACAACCGTTCAAAAGAGGGGAAACCAAGAAACATCCCTTTTATGTTGAACTGGATTGCTTGTTTCCTTAGTTGGAAATGAGACTGGTAAAGGATTCTGAAATCATGAGTCTTTGTATCTGTCACTTTGTGAAAATGATACTTTCAATTGCATGTGGGCAGACGGACACTGATAGGGTATGTAATTTATACAGGATCTGTGCTTTCCCCAATCAGGGCCTGAACACGTCTGTAAAAAGAGAACTACTTCCTTTCCTACAGTCTTCTGCTAAGTGTTTAATGGCATTAGTATTATATTCTGCTAAAAATCAGGCTGCTGTCATGGTGAAGCAATATCTTTATTTGTGATAAAGTGCAAAGAAAAGAAAATATGGAGCTTCAGCAGGCCATTTGGAGCTAATAAAGATAAGTTTTATGTTTTGTTTCTAAAAATATAGGGCCTGATTGCCTTGAAGCGCAGGGCTTGACAAAATTGGTGCCCAGGTTTAAAGCAAGGTGCTTAGCTCAGATGCCCCCCGCTGCTGAAAACCTCCGTTGTTGAAATGCCACCGAATCTGCCAAGTGCCAGTTAAGGGCGCCCACAGTTTTATTTTTGGTTGACAGAGGGCCCTCCTGTGCTGCATTTCCTCAATGGAGCTGGGGGGGGGGCGGCGTTGATCTGGCATGCAGGGTTTGTCAAGCCCTGTCTTGAAGTCAAGGGGAATCTTGCCATTGGCTTAAATGGGAGCAAGGTTGGACCCACAATGAAAATTTTTTTTTTTTGTATTCCCCCCCCCCCCCCCCCCCAAAAGCTATTAATGTTGTACTGTATAAAATGGGTAGGTATTTTTCATGTGAGGCCACTTATCTCTGAAAGGATGTTTTCTGAGTTCAAGTAACATTTAAATGTCTCTCTACTAAAAGCAACCCTTTTCTCCCAACACAATCCTGAAAACATCATTTGTATTTGTCTGCCACTAATAAAATACAAAACATTGTTGCTCGTATGCAATGATTACTTGAACAGGCCTTTTCTAAATCCTTCTTTATCCAAGAAGACTGTTGCAGAGTTATTTATTCTGTCTCTAAGTAGAATAAATATACATACTTGCCCCAAACAGTACGATGTCTTCATGTTGCTATGTTTCTATTTTCAGTGTTTCTCTTTATTGCATCCTGTTGTTTTATGATGCAACAATCTGCCATATGTACTAAATCTGAAGCTAGTTTGCAGTTATAAAATTCAGTAAAGTGGTTTTTTTTAAATGGGATTGCAATCAAATGATAAGCTGTAGCATGAGCTGAATATTTTAGAGAGCACAACAAAATAAGTGATTACCCAAGTCCAAGGGGATATTTTAGAATAAATTATAGCAGATCTGATCTCTTTTATCCAACATTGGTTAGAAGATCACCACTGAACTGTGCAAGTGAGGTTAGTAGAAAAGTGACTACAGGCACAAAGAAAACATTATTATTGGCTAATTGTAGTACTGTAGTATCTAGGAGCCCTTGTGGACTAGGATCTCATTGCGCTATGACCAGATTGTGTCTTTAGATGGAAATACCTATAATGGGGTCATGAAACTCAGCAAATTCCTCCTACTTGCCATGCTTACCTTGACAATGTAAAACATGCCTTGGGACACAGCCTATTATTTCACCAGGAATAGTAGTGAGTCAGACATCAGAATGGTATATAGTCTGAAGAGTTCCAGAGGGGAAGTTGTGTCAGTCTAGTTCAGCAAAACACAGGAGGAGTCTGATGGCACTTTTAAAGACTAACAAGTTTATCACATGAGTCTTGTGCATAAAATCACACTTTATCGGGTGCATGAAATGGAAAGTACAGTGTGTAAGGGAATAGATAAATGCCAAAAAAAGGGTCAAGGGTGAAGAAAGAAGCAGAGGGCAATAGATTATTGAGCTGCAGTGAGAACAGTGCTCTCAGATGCAGAGGGGGAAAGGAAAAATAAATCATGCAGCATGCTTAAGACAAATAAATGCCCTAAAGGAAGAGCTAAGAGTTATCAAAGGGATAATGGCAGCGGTTAAATATACTGGCGATCAGTGGGACAGTGAAGAAATAGGATTAGAAGATTTGGACAATTTTTATAGCAATCTACAAGAAAGTCACCTGGAGGACCTTATAGTTTAAGGCAATGGTTCTCAACCACTGTGTCAGGACACATTATTGTGTCTCCACACAGCAGTAAGTGTATCGTGGAGAGCTGGGGAAATAGCTGGATTTTGTCTGTGGTGGAGGGCTGGTGTGTCCCATAGGGCTGCGACACACTGCCAAGTTTGTCACCACCTGCAAAAGGTTGAGAACCACAGTATTAAGGGAAGAATGAGAAGAACTCTAAAGACCACCCCTATAGCACCAATAGTAACAGCTAGAGTGACTAAAACCACTGAAGCAGGTAATTCAGGGGGGACAGAAGAACATAAAGACCTTATTCCCCTGAACAGATAAGAGCTTTGGGAAAATCTGTGGGACCTTTAAATAGGAATACAATAGTTGAATGGCTGATCAAAGCAGTAGGAATGCTTGGGATAGGGGGAAGAGACCTCTCACCTTAATAAAGCAATGCACACGCTCAGAGGACTTTCTAGGATTCCCATATGAAAGTCAAGACAAAGAGAGAAACATCGTAGAGGAGAAAGTGTTAAAGTTCTTCCCAGGGGAAGATCTAATAAGGAAGATCCAAGATTGTGGTTTCACACAGAAAAAGAAAAACCAGGAGAAAGGCCAGAACCATATATAGCTAGGAAGAAAAGAAATACCCTGGATTAACAGATACAGAGACAGCAGTCTATTATGTAGTCCTATTTAAGAAAGCTTTGCTGCTTGGATTTAATCCAAATATCAGAACAGCAACGATTTCAGGTATGCCTGAGTTTACTTTTTTGCAATTTATAGAAGAAAAAGTAAAAACCTTATATGAAATTCAAAGGGAAACCCTGCCTATCCATAGGAAATGATTTAATAAAGTGTTAACAATTACTTTTCCAACAATGGTTCATGAGGAAAATGGAACAAGCAGAGTAAATAAGTTAGACAAGGGTAGCCAAATAAGGAAAAAGAGAAGAAAATTCTTACCCCCATCAAAATAATTCATAAAAAGGATCTAACCCAGTAAGAAATTGGATTTGGCGAAGATTAATAAAATATGAACCAATTGGATAAAATAGATGGATAAACTACTGAAGAATTACTTAAGAGGCTAGCTCAACATGAAAGATGTATTCCTACAGCCCCATCTTGTCTGAAAGACCAAAAATAAGGAGGATGAGTGCCCTGTGGCACATTTAGAACAGGATGAATGGGGGAGACCTACAGTGTATTTAGCATTTGATAAGGGAGCTTTTGGAGAAAATATGTTAATTGAAACAGGTGCCACATTCTGTTTAGTTGGCGCAAGGAAAAAGAATGTGGACCTCCACCAGTGATAAAATTACAAGGATTTAATGAGGCTGAAAAGTGAAGGACCTCAGTCCTTTAGTAAATTTCCAGGTAGGGAATGAATAGGGAAGAGGACAATTTGGCTTAATAAGCTTAGATTGTAATGGGATATTAGGAAACTTAAGAATCGCAATAAGCTTGGTAAACAAAGTGTCACGGGATGCACTCTAGGGTAAGATCTCTTTAACTTTCCTGTTCACTTTTGCAATGTAGTTGTATGGTTCGATGCCAGGTATGCCATGCAAGGGGTTCCTTTTTGAATGCACATAACATGTATCATGTTTCCTGCAGCATCATACATGTACCTGTGTGAAACATGTTCCATGTATGTCACATGGCTCAGGAAGGGGGCAGACACTCAGAGCTGTTTCCAAGCACGCAGGCAAAAAGGATGCACCACAAAGGCTGTGCAAACTACAGGCTTCGGCCAGAGAGGGAAGTGTTCACCTGACCCCAGGAGAGGGGTGTTTGGAACACATTTGGAACTGTTTGAGGCTTTTTGCCAAAGAAACTTCATCTTGAAATAGCTCCATCTACAAGCAAGGACTGGGCCCTGCCTATGGAGGGGCAGAGACTAGATGGAAACCATCATAGCTGAATTTGAGTAATGAGCTGAGCATAACTGTAGTAGTGATCTTAGATTAGATTGTGAATGATCTTTTATTTGCTTGTGGTAACTCCTGACTGACTGACTAACTGATTGTGCATTGATTTTCTGTATACTCACTTGGAGTCATGTTTTAATCAATAAACTAGTGTTTGTTTTTTCTAAAGCTGTGTGGATTTTAGAGAGTATGAAAGTGCAAAAGTTGTTGGCATTTTAATTTCTTTGTAAAACTGATGGACCCAGTGTATATGAGCTTGCAGGGACCAGGGAAGGGCCCCGATCCCTGCAAGATGAAAGTTCTCAGTATGGCATCTAGGGGTTGGGAGTGCTTGCTGGGGAACGTCCTCTGAGTAGCTGGAGAGCATACATCCACTGCCTGGGATCGATTACATGCAGGCAGCTGGCATGGAATGACCCGGGTGTGGGGAGTCCACCTAGCAAAGTGGGGTAAGTCAGGGTCCGGGAGTGGGCAACTGGGGAGGCACATTCTGGGAGGGGAATGTCACAGTGGTGCAGCACAGCTTGTTGCTCTAATTGGTGTTGATGATTTAAAGTGAGTTTTAAGTGCAGTGACTGAGAACAGTCAGGAGGAGATCACAGTTTGTTGTTTTCTGTTTTTGTTTTAGGAGAGGGAAATAAGTTCAGAGAAATATGGAGACATTTGCAAGCATGCCAGAGATAGAAATAGAGATTGCTCGGCAGCGAGAAGAATTCAGACATGAGAGGGAAAAAGGAAGATGTATGAGGGAAGAAGGGAGATGTGAATATAAAAGGTGGAAAGCAGAGATGAAGCTTAAAATAGCGGCAGCGACCAGGAAAACTGAGGAAGCCAGAATTGCGTGGTCAGGAAGAAGAGGCCCAGAGGTGTGCTTTGGAGTTAAAGCAGCAAGAATTAACCTCTGATGCAGTTGAAAGAGCTGCAGAAAGTGAGCACCAGACAATCAGGGAGGCAGGCGTTCCAGTGTCTCCTGCCACACCTGAGACACCCAGCTCTGATGAACTTACGCCGGTTTGCCAAGAGGCAGACTGCTTAGAGAAGACTTCACCACTATTCAGAAGCCTGAGGTTTCTTAGGAACAAAGAGTTCCCACTCGCAGAGTTGTCGGGTAAAACTGCCTGTGTTTAAAGAGGGGCCAGTTGGGGAAACATTAAAGTGGATACAGGTAAAAGGGCTGTCACCCAGGGACAGCAGGAGGAGGGCTGAGACCCCGGGAGTTTCAAGGGAGGAGGGCAGGGCTTCAGAACAAGCTGATGACAGCTGGCTGGCCATTGTGCAGCCATGTAAACTAGTGGTAGGTTGGGGAAGTCTGGTCCTTGGGCAGGGTTGCACCCTGGGTGTCTTCCTGGATCCTTGTTTATTACTGGACATCCAGAGGGAAGCGGTGGTCAAAAGTGCAACCGACTGGGACAGGAACATTACAAGCTTTTCTTTAAGAGGGGGACCTCACTTCTGTTAGCCATGCACTGTCCCTGCCAGATGGGAATATGATCCTGGGGAGACAGAAACCTCTCTGGATGTGGAAGGCAGCTGGCCACTAATTCTGATCTTTCCAGCAAAGAGCAAATTACCCAGAAGGGAGCTGGGACTGGAACTGGAGTAGGGGAAACCAAGGCCTGAGAGTGAAGGAGTGTGGTGGGGGAAAGGGGGAGTGGAAGGGAGGGAGCTGGGAGAGAAAGGGGATGAGGAGGAGTGGGCCCTGATCCTCAAAGGCTCTGAATACCCAGATTTCAGGATCCGAGGAGAAAATTGCCTGGCAGACCAGATCCCCATGCTGGGTTTATTCTGACAGACTGGCCCAGAGAAGGAGGCAATATTGGGCCCTTTACTCTTTCACTCCCTGGTGCTAAAGCTTTCACCTACACGTAGGGTGACAGCCGGCCGGGTCCCTCGGGAAAGGGGCCACCCCTGTTTTCACTGCTTTGTCCCTCAGGCTGGCCAGCTGGCCCCTTCAGACAGTCCCTGGGCGCTCCCTGTACCCCAGGCCAGGGGGACCAGGCTGGTGGGGGAAATCGGGGCTCCCCAGAACCCCCCTTTCCATACAGTGTCCTCTGCCCCCCAGTTCCCACGGGCTGCGGGTGCCCTCGCTCCCTACACCCCGCCTGAGCCCCGGGCCGGGCCGGGCCAGCCACAGCCCCCGTCCCACCCCGGGGCCTGGACCCCCTCCAGGCCGCGGCTCCCTCGGGTGGCGCTGGGATCCCGCCTCCTTCCGGCCCCGCCCAGCCAGCCGGGGCCGCGGGGAGCGAAGGGCCGGAGCCGGGCACGTTTACACGCGGGGCGGCTGCTCCGGATCCGGCGCGGACACTGGCTCCCCCGCGCGGTGGGGCTGGGTCCTCGCCCCGGGGGCCGCATCGGACCCACCCCAATATCGGGACTGTCCCGATCAAACGCGGCCGGCAGCGGGGAGGGCCGGGCGGTGCCCTGGTTCAGTCCCCGTGTGCGGCCGGGCAGCCGTGGCGGGGGTGCCCGGGCGGTGGGGCCGGGAGAGCATCGGCGGGGCTGCGCCCGGGCCGCGCATCGCAGTGCAGCGTCGGCTGGGAGAGCCGCGGGCCTGGAGCGCTCCTGGCCCTGGGTGACTTCTTTCCAGGGCTTGTCGGGGGCGAGGGGCTGGAGCTCGAGCAGTTCTCCGGGGCCCGCGGGTGCCAGAGCTCAGCCTGGTACTGTTAGCTCCGGTTACTTCGCCTCGGACAGGTTGGCACACCTCTCCGAAGGGTTTGGAAAGTGCATTCCTTGTGAAAGTGCTTTTGTGCAGGGAGGAAAAGACTTGACTGGCTGGGATCTGCCCGGTGTTTCCTCCAGGTTGGGGCCAATGTTGAGAAATGTTAGGTCTGCAAGTTTCACGTGTAGCTGTTAGGGTTGTGGGCAATTGTAAATGTTGTACGCAGGGGAGTTGTAGCCGTGATGGTTCCTGGATATCTTTTATTGGACCAGCTGTGGTTGGTGAGAAAGAAAACCACGCATTAGAGCCGCCCAGAGCGCTTTTTCTGGTTTGGGAAAGGAATGGAAATGACTAGAAACAGGCACGTGTATGAACAGTTACCTGAAGTACGTCTGGAAATGGGCTTATTTTACTCCTGCAGTTCCGTATCTCACCTTTCCGAAACCAGGCTTGTAAAGCGTTTTGTGATGGTTTAAATATGCCCCTTACAGTTGTGTGCCTGACGAGGGTTTTTCTTTGCTCTTAGGTGTCTCTAAGTAAAAAGCCAAGGAGTTCATTTGGATTCTGAGCGCTACACTGAACAGCTGCAGTATGGGAACGGTACGAGGAGAAGAGGGATGCGAGCAACTTCCCGAGCTACTTAGAAACCTTTGAAGTCTCTTCCCTAACAGATCAGCTGGAAGAGTCTCTAGAACTTGCCCTGCTAGAGACATCACAAGGTACAAATATTTTATGTTACGAACCATGCCAGCTCGCTGCGTCGTGGCCAGGTGTTCCAACACCACCCAAGATGGTGTGTCCTTGTTCAAATTTCCAAAAGACCCTCATTTTCGGAGCCTTTGGGACAGATTCGTTCAGATGAAGAGAGCAGACTGGAGAGGTGGGCATGACCGCTCGCTGATTTGCTCGGCACACTTCACAGACGAGTGCTTTGACATTTCAAGTGTGACGCAAAAAAAATTAGAATTTGGAAAGCGGTTGCTTCTAACCAAAACAGCAGTTCCGACTCTGAATGTCTGCCCAAGCGTGGACTGGAACCCACAGTCTCTATCGCAACCAAAGGGAAGAGGAGCCTTCCGGAAAAAAATCATCCAAGAGGTACCTAAATGTTGTTGATAAATATCATCATGTGTTTCTGTAGAGAGGAAGGAATGTCTAAGTGGGGAGATGATAAAAGGAGGCTTGGCTGAATGATGGGTTCACGTTCTCACGCACCTAGCCCTTCTGACCCACTGTGCTCTCTAGGCAAGTTTCTTATCCTTTACAGGACTCAGTTTTCCCACCTGTAAAACCAGCAATGATCGTATTTTAGGTGGGAAGCCAAGTGATTTGATGACTTGGATATCTTAACTCCGGTGTCCTTTGAGATTGTATCTATGAGAAGTAGAAGTGATGATTTACCTGTTCTGGAAGGCAGGATAGCAGGCTAAACAGACCATTGGTCTGACCCAGTATGGCTGTTCTTATGTTCCTAAATACCCCATTTTAACTAGGACACAGTGAAAGGACTTGCCTAGGAAGCATGTGGTATTGTTTGGGAGGGGTTCTGGAAAAACATCAGGTTTGTGACAGGAACATGAGGAGGAGGAGGAGAAGACATGGAGTCAAGTTGTGGTTCAGACACGTACTATGTGTCTTTGAGCAAGTTGCCTAACATTTCTAAATGGTTTTCATGCGTGCCAGCGATGGGGATAATGCTGCTTCCCTGGGGCCATTCCCATTGACACTTCTAAATGAGAATGGTAATGAAGACGTCAGTGTCCTGTCTCTTTGTGGCTAACTTCACTGATTGGGAAAATGACCTCAGCTCCGTCTTCCCTTTCTGTCCTTCAAACAGAGTGAGGAATGGGAGGTGAAACCCCAGCCCCTGGCAGCGTTACAGCCCCCAGTCCTCCCTGGGCAAACATCTGCACAAGACACACCAGCTCCAGCAACAGAGACTTCTCCTCAGACTGTGTTAGCCTCAGTCCAGGCTGTTGAGAGGAAATTGGATTCTTATGCCACACGGTTGCTGAGTCTGGAAGGGAGAATGTGGACAGCTGAAAAAAACCTAATAGGTTCTGAGAAAACTGTGGTGGAGTTTGGCAATCAGCTGGAGAGTAAGTGGGCTGTGCTGGGGACTCTGATCCAGGAGTACGGGCTGCTGCAGAGGAGGCTGGAGAACGTGGAGAACCTGCTGAAGAACAGGAACTTCTGGATCCTGCGGCTCCCTCCAGGCACTAACGGGGAGGCCCCCAAGGTAATTGGTATTGGATGGTGGTAAAGCCTAAGACCCCCCCGCTCATGCACCAGAATCCAGTGTGGTAGGTGCTTCACAAACAGAGAACAGAAAGACGGTTTCTGCCCCAAGGAATCTACAATAGACATATAGGGTGAGAGAAAACGAGGATACAGCCAGGGAGACGCTTCTTGTTGATGTGATGGGTCTCAGTACATCAGGAACCCAACTGTGGTCAAGTTCTCTTTGTCAGCGTCATGGCCAAGGAGAGTTTTGAGGGGAGGTCTGAAGGTGGATAACGAGCAAAACTAAGATTTCATCTTGGGTATTTTTAGTAAAAGTCAGGGACAGGTTGCGGGTAATGAACAGAAATTCAAGGAGGCCTGTGACCTGTCCCCGATTTTAGGGACAGTGCCCTGGAGGAGCGGGGACAGGCAGAATTGCCAGGGCTTGCAGTTGCTCCAGCCAGCCTTGGTGCTGCTCTGGCAGTGGGCGCTAGTCAGCTGTTGGGCGAGTCACCCCAGGGCGGGCTGCCGTGCCTATGGTGCACGAGTGATGATAGGTGGGAACAGGCTGTGAAGACAAAGAATTGAGTTGCTGCTTTGGAGAAGTGGGAAGAGGGAGTGGAGAGATTCAGAGAGGAGATGACGTGGTCGAAGGGATGAGCAAGGAGAATGAGCTTTGTAGGAGCCTATCTCAGCTAGCACTAAGCAGTTAGACTCCAGCACGGAGTAAAAAGGATGGTCTTGTAATCAGTGGACAGGCCTGGAAATCGAGGCCTGGGTCTCATTACTACTTAGTCCGGACTTCAATGTAAGGGACTGGCCTAGGTGAGCTACCGAGATCCCATCCAGGCCTGCACTCCTCCAGGTCTACGATTAGCTCCATCCACCCAAGAAAGTCACTGTGGATAGTTGTCTGACAACATCCACTCAGTCTGCAGCCACAGTCAAAAAAGCCAGCAGAACTTTGGAAATTGTAGGATGGAATTCCTCTTTCTAAACACATGCTATGGGCACACTTCGAATGCTGCATGTAACTCTGATTGCCTCAGCACAAAAAAGATATATTGGAATTAGAAGAGGTCCAGAAAAGGGCAACAATAACAATGGGGGTACGTGGGGGTGGGGGGTGGAACAGCTTCCTTGCGCCGAGAGATTAATAAGACTGGGACTTTTCAGTTTGGAAAAGAGAGAACTGAGGTGATAGAGGTCTGTAAAATCATGACTGGTGTGGAGAAAGTTATTTACTCCCTATTACACAATGAAATCAACAGGTAGCAGGGTTAAAACAAACAAGAGGAAGTATTTCTTCACGCAACGCAGAGTCAACCTGTGGAACTCCTTGTCAGAGACTGTTGTGAAGGCCAAGACCTTAACAGGATTTTTAAAGGAACTAGATAAGTTCATGCAGGATAGGTCCATCAATGACTTTTAGCCAGGGATGGGAAAATATGTTCTGAAGTGTCCCTAGTCTCTGTTTGCCAGAAGCTGTGAATGGGTGATGGGATGGATCACTTGATGATTGCCTGTTCTGTTTATTCCCTGTGCAGCACCTGGTATTGGCCACTGTCAGAAGACAGGACACTGGGCTAGATGGACCATGGTCTGATCTAGTATGACTGTTTTTTATATTCTTGTTCATTTCCCATCTCTGCCACAAAGTTCCCATGTGATCTTGGACAGGCCTGATCAGAACTGATTTGACAAGTGGCACCCCACTCCCTTTTCCTGGTAGCAGGAGCAGTTGGGGAGAGGGAAGGGAAGAACAAATATAACACCTGGAAAAAAGCGTGCTAGGTTAAGTATGGACAGAAGCCCAAGAGAGGAGAAGGAACCCCCATTATCTGGCTATGATATGGCCCTGGATCTGAGCACCTCCCAATCTTTTAATAGGCTGTAATCCCATTTGTAGACCTGAGGCATAAAGAGATTGTGGTTTGTCCAAGGTCCCCCAGGGTATTCACGGATGGAATGGAAATAGAACCTTGCTCTCCTATGTCCCAGGCTACCGCTGGAACCACTGATGAATCCTTCCTCTTGTTCCAATCTGCTTTTACCTGCCTGCTGTTGAATTTCCCTGCTGCCTCTTTGCCATTTTAGAGCCTTCCTCTGCAGCACTCTGCACGTCTCATCAGAAAAACCCACGGGTCTGTGGGTTTCAAAACATTACCCTCTAATCCCAAATACTCTTCCCCATAACAGTCTGGAAGGGGTTGGGTGTTCCCCACTCAAACTTTTCTTTTTGTGTGTGAATCCCCACTTGCTGTGAAACCTACTTTGCTTCTCCCCAGAACACTTTCCTGCCCATTTTTGTGTTTCTGCAGAAACTTGGCTACTCCTGGGAGAGAATTGTATAGATGGACTCCTGAACAGAGTGGCTTAACGTCAGCGTTACTCAAATGTAATGTTCTCGTATTCCACCACACTGAAAACAGTCCATTCATATCTGCTTTGTTAATGCACCTTATTGACTGGCATTTACTGCGCCTGTCAGTTGACTGAAGTTTCATGGAGCTGGTCTCACTGGAAACCCAAAGATGCACCTTGCAAAGTGAATCGTTTTTATTTGATTAAACTCCCATTATCCTGCATGCAGGTGGCTGGGTGGTCGTGGGCTCAGACATTCCCTGCAAACAGTTGTCCAATCATGGAAACCGCCAGCGCAACCTGTGATAGCTGCTCTCTTCATTGGCAGATGGACAAGCCAGTGTCTGAATGGGCTATGGACATGCAACGACCCTATTATTTAAATGTGATCCTTCCAGATAATAGCAAAGATGGGGATATCATTGCTGGCTCTGTGGCTTAATAGAGCAGCTCAGTGTCTCGCTTTGGGCTTTTAGGAGCATTTAATTTAGAGATGGGTTTGAAATGAGAGCCCAGCTTTAATAATCCTGTTGCTATAATGGACAGAACAAACCCTCCAGATTCCCAAACAGCAATGCTTGAAATCCAAAATTTCCCTAAATCTGCATGTCCAAAGATCTGTCAAAAACTCTCTCCAGTATTTGATGATATTGCAGCACTGAGAACAATCGAGATGGATCCTGACTGGGACCTACTGTAACGTTTAATAATAAAATCAAGCTGCCATCTTTGGCCCACGTATGGAGCTAGAACGTCAGCCCGTGTTCATGTGGGATAGCTCCTTTGCAGTAGGTGGGCTCACGTTGGTTGATACTAGCTGAGGATCTGGCCCATGGTATCTTGACTTTAGCTAACCTCAAATTAAAGTAACTTAAAAAAAATTGAGTTAAAATAAAAAGGCTGAGGTAATGGAATTATAAGGTGATGAGCATGTTACCCTTGTGGTTCCAGGTGCCGGTGACGTTCGACGACGTCTCTGTCTATTTCAACGAGCAGGAGTGGGAGAGCTTAGACGAATGGCAGAAGGAGCTGTACAAGAACGTGATGAAGGGGAATTATGAGACCCTGATCTCTCTGGGTAAGGGTTGGTTTTCACTCATTTTTATTGGAAGCAGGGAGATCTTTCATGGATCGTGTTTGCTCCAGCTCAGAGTTCCTTTGATTTTTTTTTTTTTTTTTGCTGGGCCAGCGCCATTAGCCTTCCAAATGCGTGTGATAGCTCACCTCCTTTTCTTGAAGAAGTACCAAAAGAGACACTATTGGTCTTTAGGCCCCCACCTCCTCTTACCCCACACTAAAAGCACAGTGGGATTTACTCGTTCAAATTCAATCTAGATACAAACTTGCTCATTTCCTTATGAAGTGTTGATGCAAAATCTCTCCAAAGAGGAACCACTGAAGAGTCAAGTCTAGAGCCATGTAAGAACAGATTCACTTCCTGCAGATGTAGAGGATGCGTAAAATAGTTAGGGGTGAAGGTCCCATCTGCCCCAGAGATGGAACTGTGCTTTCACCATCACCATGGGGTTCCCCCAACATGGCTGATTTTGTCTGGATGGGGCAGACGATCAAATTAAAATTCACCGTTCTTGAGCAATTGTTATCATCATTGGGGACCAAAGATGATGCTGAGGAGGAATTAGTGTCTTCTGACTACCATTGGTGCTGGGAGAGACCTTTCCACAGTGAGGACGTGTGGAGCTGGGTGTCGAGGAAGGCTTACGCGCTGAGTCTGCTGCTCTTTATGACTCGGACTCTGCGCCTCAGGATCCACACGGCGACTGATCATGGTCTGAGCGACCCCGGTATTGACTGCTCGCCAGCCTGCTCTTTGTGTTGCTGATGACTCCCAGCTGTGATGTTACACTGCTTCACATTATTCTTCAGGGTGGACTTGTAGCATTTCTTCTGGCTGCCTTACGTGCAGTTACCCACTTCCCGTTTTCCACTCCACCCCTGCTTTGGCATTCTGGCGCCCTCCATCTCAGCGGCTACTGACGATGTGGAGCGGCTGTGTTTTTCAGTGTTGACATACAACATCCTTGCCATCTAGGGACCCTTTCCCTCTCAGTCAAATCACTGTTTGGTGTAAGGAGCACTTGGAACCAAATCAGAGTCCGACACACAGCCCCTGCTAGGAACAGAGGAGGGTTGCTGCACATCCCCCATGGTAACGCTTTCCCAAACTTCAAATGCATCGCTGGGGGCAAGCAGTAGCTTAGCCATGACCAGCCATTCAGTCATTCCCAAAGGATAGCATAAGCTTGACCTCCTCCAGTGAAAGATCTTCCTAGGTCTTCCCAGGGATCTGGCCGCTCTGGAGCAATGTCAGGGGTTTGTAGGTTGAATCCAGACCATTCATCCCAGCCTAATTATCCACAACAGGGGGAGCAAAAAGAACCCGTGTTTGGGCAGTGGAGACTTCCCTTTTCCAAGCTGGTTAGGGGAGATAGCGTCAACCAGTCAATAGGGCATCGGTCCGTTAAGTCATTTCACCACCTTCCCATCCCACCCTTTGTTTCTATTGTGAGCGCTTTGGAGCAGAGACTGTCTTTTCCTGGGTGTATGTACTGCTCCCAGCACAATGGACCCTAGTCTGGTTTGGAGTCTCTAGGTGCCTCTGTGATGGGGAAGTTAATGGGTCAACTCACAGCATGTGCAGGATTGGTCCCTCATTGCAAACCAGGTTCTACTTTTCATTGAAATTGATTTGTTATCAATGTGATTTTTTTAAAAAACAAACTATCTAATGAATATCACACTTGAAAGGACCCTTTAAATCGCTGTGTATGTGATATGACTAAAACACCCTCCTATATATCCTCTCCCCTGAACAGACTACGCTGTTTCAAAGCCTGAGATCCTGTCCCGGATAGAGAGGGGGGAGGAGCCGTATATTGAGGATCCGAAGGACTCTGAAGAAAGGAAAATCTCTATTGAACCATGCCTCAGTGAGTAATGGATTCAAACGATTTAGAGAGGGCACACGAAGGAAAAACAAGAACCAAAGTTCTTGTGAACCTCCGTGGCTCTCGCTTTTCAGACATTTTGAATGAGTTGGCAGCAGAGGAAATTTGTGGTGGATGTTAGATAAACATGATGGGATTCTCTTCCCCCCCCCATGAGCATACTCCTCCAGCGCTGCACCCAGCCCATTGTGTGGGACGGAACAAGATGCTGAGCCATGTGTTGGTAAGGAAAGAGGTTTCCCTGCATGCCCCCGCACAGGTCAGTAATGGACTGAAAGCATTCCAAAGGGTAAAATTCACCTCTTCACAGGGGACCCACACAAAGGCTAGACTTCATTTAAATCTCACAGCTTGTCCCTGTATATGAGGGTGAATTTCGCCTGGGGTGAATGAAGTAAAAAGCTGGCAGGCTGCCTCTGCCCAAGCCAGGCACTGCCTGAATGCACCAATAACAAGATAAGCCACATTTTCCTACCTGCAACAACCAAAAACATGCGGCTTGACCATGGCTCAAATTTGGGCCTCACCAGCTAAAAGAAATTGAAACTAACCAGCCAGAGTCAGACCAAATCAATTTCTTGGTCACCCGCTGACCAGCTGTTCTCAGCCTATCTTTGGAGCTGTGAGTTAGTGAAGAGGAAAAGAAAGAGACATTCATGTCAGTAGGGTAATATAAATGCCTCTGAATAGACACATTGACTGGTGCTAAAGTGAAGGAACCTGAAAGGAAGAGAAGCTAGCCTTCCAGGAAACCCTTTGTGGGCTTCTACGGATTGTATGATTTCCGTCTATCCTGGGTATTTCCAGTGTGTCCATCGCTGTAGTAGTTAGGTCTTCGTATCATTTCCTGCTGTGTCTCTTTAGCTCTTCCTACAGCACCCACTTGCTATGTAGTTAAATGACACGAAAACTCTTTCAAAGACTCTCCCCCTCTCTGCGAAGCTGTCTTGGTGACTAATCTGTGCCCACATCAGCACTTAATAGGAAGGGAAGGACAAACACGATGGTGTTTCCGGTTTAGCACTTGTGTGTCTGTTCAGATTAAAATCACATCCGCTGATTTGTAAGAATGAGTCATGTGAATAAAGCACAGGGTCTCCTATTATTACCTCTTTCCATGAACTGATCCTGCAGTCTCTGCATCAGACGTTTTACCGTGGATTAAACAGTCTGGCCCCGAGGATCAGGAATGCTCTGAGGAAGGAGAGCTCCCTACAGACCCCTGCACTAGTGAGTGATGTGTTAAGTTGCCCAAACTGTGAGTGAAATCCAGTGAATCCTTTGGCCCAGACTCTGGCTGGTCCCTGTACAGATGAACAAAACATTACAGTGCAAGAACCCTTCCCCTATCGTTGCAGATTGCTCTCTGCTAGTCCCCCAGTGAGCTGTACCCCAAAAAGAACACAGCATAGGTCCTTACCCACTGTCCTACACCATCAGCAGAGCTAGCCAGCGGTGTGCAAATGCTGTACTCTTAGGGAGGTCCAGAAGGCATTATGTCTCCTGAATCAAGCCCCAGGGCAGTGCTGTTCTGTGCGGCCTCGATTGTAGGCTCCACCTGTCTGCACCACCTGCCGCTTTATGGACACAGGCATCACCTTTGGATTTCCACCAGCCTCACATTCTCCTGGCTCTGAGCCCGTCTGCATTCCTTTCTTCTGGAGCCTCAGGAACATGTTTGCAGCTGGTCAGATTGGCTTTCGTCCCCAGCCCAGGAATAGCACTGGGATCCGATAGGTTTGCTTCTCTGATCTGCACAAACACTATACAAGGAAACGTAACATGCTACTCTGTCTGCGTGAACAGGGTGCCCAGCGTCTGCCCGCTATGCTTCACGTTGGATGAACGTTGGGGAAGAGCCACGAGTGCAGGATGTGCAGGGACTGGAGGAAAGACAAATCCACACAGAGCTCTGCACAGGTGAGATAGGTTTCACAACTTCGATAAGGAAATTGTCCTTTCCTCTAAGCCACTGTATGATCTGCAGTCTCGACAGTGGTCAGAGGCATCTCTCCCAGGATAAATGCTGTTTCCTAATCTTCAGTCACACAGTGTAGCTGAGTTAAGTTATCGTGTATGCATTACACATAGTTCTTAGTTCAGAACTGAGCCTAGCACTGCATTACCAGAAGATTTTGCATTTCATTGCTTTCTTTTTCTTTCTTTTTTTTTTTTTTAAAGGTGATGGAAAAAAGGAAAAAAGTAGGGAGGAGGGAGAAGTTTCTTGTGCTGCTATTGAGATGTCTGTCTGGTTTTTATAGCCCCGTATGTTATGTTTGCAGCACTCCGCAGATTTACCAGATGCCTATTGTACCACAGGCTAACATTGTCATAGGCATTTGTACAGCACAGTCACCAAACCCACTCTTTCCGCGTTAGACTTTAGGGTTTAAAACTTTCCCCCCAAATGTAGGATCCAGTTATTCCTCACTAAGGACTAGCCCCATGTGACACTTGAAATGTTGGAAATTGGAGGAGCTCCATTAAAGTGAGTGGAGGAGTGATGATTCACCCCACTGAGGATTTGCTCCAGCAAGTTTAAGATACCGCTTAGTGTTGATAGCAGCAGCAAAATTACAAAAATGAGAAAGCTAATTCTTGTTTTCCATAAGTGTCCAGACAAATCCAGCTCCCACTTTTGAAGGGAGGAAAAATAAATCTCCTTTTAATTTCAGGCCATGTGTGAAAAATGTCAGGGGAAAAGGGTAACTTTTGAAGACAGGATTGTAATGGGAATAGATAGATAGCTTTTGCTGTTCAGTAGTGAATTTTGCTCCATATTTGTCTAGAACTTCTGGGCTCACTTCTGACTCTTCAATACTCCCTGGTCTTAAATACCCTTTCCCCAGAGCTCCACCCAAAGGTGTGAAGCTTCTGATGTACAGACATGTTTTCAGGCCAGAAATCTCCACTCTGTTTAAACACTAATGGTCTGATTTTCAGGGCTGCTGAGGTGGGAAGCGCTCACTGGCTATGTCTACACTTGCAAAAGCTAGTTTGAATTAGTTAATTTGAACTAATTTTAGTTAGTTCGAATTAACTTAATTCCAACTAGCACGGCCCCACTAGAATGCTAGTTCGAACTAGCCATGGCCATGCAGGGCATTTGCTTAGTTCGAATTAGTGAGTTGCATGAAGGCCAATCTGCCAATTAGTTCGAACTAGTATGGCCACATTGACTTAATTTGAACTAACTGTTTCGAACTAAGCAATCGAATTTATTAGTTTGACTTAAGGAAGCCCTTAATTCGAACTAATGAAAGCCTAGTGTGGCCAAGGTGCTGGGTTACTTACATTCCTCTCTACAATGGCTAGATACCATTTTGTGTTTGCTTTTTATACCATATGATGCGTCATTGATTTTCTTACAGGGTGGTCTGTATATAGTCTGCATCCAAATTGTCTTGAAAAGAATGTTTGCCATGCAAAGATCTTGTCTCTCTTCTTATTTTCTTGTAACCCAAATGACAAATGTCATGCAATATTGTCTTTGATGTTTATTCTAATAAAAGCAATTGTCACAACAATGAAAAGGGCATAAACCATAGATGAGCCAATAAGTAATTGTCCATTGGGGCAAGGATGGGCATTTGGTGGCTGCAGGAAACAGTGGTAGAAACAATGGATTCCTAAAGGTGATCTTTAAAGGGGAAAAAGAATTGTGTGTGTCCTCTTAGGATTCTTTATGGTGATATGTACAAAAAACCCGAAACATTTGTTAGTTTATAAAGAATATTTCCTTGTCCTGCTCAGTTTTATTTTATATAAAAGTATCAGGAATATGAAGTTTAGTCTTCCCTGGTTTTGCTAGAGGTCTTTTTGTAAAATCTGGCAATGTAGATTGGGAGTTATGCCAGCACTGAATTAAAAGGGAGAAAGGATTAAAAGAGACCTTTTTTTTCCCCTTCTGTTTTTAGGTATTTGAGTTAAATGGCACAGAAGGTAAATTGGGTGCTCCTGTTTTCCTATCTCAAAGAAGAGCTTGGCACAAAAAGTGGGAATGTGCTAATAAAGTTTGCCGATGAGACAAACTGGTGAGGTCTTGCCAACACAGAAAAGGATCGGGATATCACATAGGAAGATCTGGATGACCTTGTAACCTGGAATAATAGGAAGAGGCTGAAATTTAATAGTGGAAAGTTCAAGGTCATGCGTTTAGGGGTCAATAAGAATTTCTGCTATAAGTTGGGGACACATCAGTAGAAAGCACAGAGAAGAACCTGGGGTATTGGTTGATCACAGGATGACTAGATATATGGGATCTAAACTCTTGTCTCAGGGAATTTTCTCTTTTTTTTTTCCACCACTCATTTATATTATGGTTGATCCTAGAGGCTTCAATCAGAGATTGGGGTGCCACTGGATAAGCGAGCCATGAAGTGCCTGAGTTTAGGAAGAAAGCTCCACTTTCAAAATGTTTTGTCCCCTGAAGCGGGTGCTACTGGTTGCTCTCAGAGATGGACCACTGGATTCGGATGGAGAATTGGTCTGATCTGATACGGCAATTCTTGTCTTGAGGATTGAAGGCTGAGACACAGTATAGGAGAAGCAGCACCTTTCACTCCAAAACCTACATACCTTACCTACATGCAGTTACACATCTGAGGGCAAAGATGAGCATCTGGAACTATTTATAAAGCATACAGTGCAAGTGCAGGAAACCATTTTTATGAGTTGGGAGAAGTCAGACCCTTGTCTTGAGGCTTTGCAGGGGGAGCAGAAGAGACCCATTTTTTGTAACGGTGTGGTAATCCCAGACCAGCCAACTGGAGTGTGTGTTTTCGGATTCTGGTGTCTCATTAATTAAAGTGATGCCTGCACAGCTCCTCGCTGCCAAGATGCTCTCAGTTTCCAGGGTTATCTCAGGCAGTGGGGCCTTCTTGTGTTGGTGGGACGGCTGCCCTAATGGCTCTGACACGCCTCCTGCTGCACATCTCTAACTCCTAAAACTGGTAATTCAGATACGGCTGATACGTCAAAGTTACCTGCTTATCCTAGCCACTGGGGGTACTCCTCTGCCCCCCAGCCCAAATCTTTCCCTACAACAGCAGCCATGGCACAGTAAGTGATTGCCAATATACAAATCTACGCTCTATGGGATGCTGACAAGGTGGGGGCCCCTGAAAGGCACTCAGTGTCAGTAACACCGGCCCCGCTATTGTTCATTTCATATTTGGCTCATTGACAAACACGGTGGGCCCAGATGCCCACTTGCTGTTCCCCATCTTCCAGCGTCTGACGAAGTGGGATTTTCTCCCACGAAAGCTCATGCGATGAATAAATGTGTCAGTCTGGACAAGTGTCTCGCAGCAGACGAACCCGGCTCCTCTCTGGAGCTGGTCTCCTTCGGCAAAAAACTAGAGCCGCAAACTCCGGCCTGCGCCACAAGGGGGGACTCGGAGCCGGGCTGGGACGTTCCTCCGCCGCGCCTGCAGGTGGCGCTGTGCGCTCCCGGCTTCCCTCAGCCAGGCCGGGCTCCCTCCCTCCCGTCTGTCGCCGGGCCGGGCTCCTTCCGGTCTGCCTTCCTCTCTGTCTGTCCGTCCGT
>ML685864.1:0-15852 GCA_007922175.1 Pelusios castaneus | reverse complement strand
GTCCGTCCGTCCGTCCCTGGGCCGGTTCCCTGCCTCCCTCCTCCCCCGTCTGTCCCCGGGCCGGGCTCCCTCCCTCTCTGTCCGTCCGTCCGTCTGTCTGTCCCCGGACCGGATTCCCTCGGCCTCCCCTCCCCGTCCGTCCGTCCCCGGGCCGCTCCCCGCGGGCTGTGTCTGGCAGCGGCGGCCCCTGGCGCGGGGCCGGGCCGGGCCGGGCCGGGCCGGGCCGGGCCGGGCCGGGAGGGAGGAGCCGGGAGCGGAGCCCGCTGGTCGGAGGAGCCGGGCCGGGCCATGGCCGAGCGGGCCGCTGCCCAGGTGAGGCCCGGCTCTGGGGGCGGGAGGACACTGGGGGTGGTGCCGGAGTGCTGGGCCGGGCCGGGCAGGGACCCCCGATCTTGCTGGCTCTCAGCTGTGGTCCTCTGGGGGAATGGAGACCCCCATGTCCAGCCCCACTGCCTGGGGTCCTGGCTTCACCCCCTGGCCGCGGGGGTTCCTGCCTGGCTTCAGCCCGGGGTCCCCCGCACTGGGTCTGACCCACAGTCCCAGATCCATTGCCCTAGTCCCTGGGCTGGGTACGGGGGTCACTGAGGAAAGCTGAGGGGCTGTTGTATGGGGTCACTGCTCTGGTTAAAGCCTATGAATAGCCCAAAGGGAAGGAGCCAGGCACTGCGCGGCGTCCATCCCTCACCTGGTGCGGTCCAGGAAGGGAAATAGTTTCCCGCTCTGTAAAGTTGTGGGGGGTTCCTGAGTCTCTGAGAAGATCCAGGCCCAGGTTGGAGGTTTATTACAGGAGGGGGTGGGGGAGGTTCTCTGGCCTGCGTTGCGCAGGAGGTCAGACACTACAGGATCATATTGGTCCCTTCTCACCTTGGCCTTGGGGGGTATTTCCCCCGATGCTGGCTTCATGTTCTCCATTGCAAACAGGCTCCTGCCGTCCCTGATGAGATGCCTGCGAGAGAGGCCCATCATCACACCGCAGAGATCTCCTTGCAGACAGTCGTGGCTGCCATCCAAGCCGTGGAGAAGAAGGTGGAGTCTCACGCCACCCGGTTACTGGATCTGGAGGGGAGAACAGGGACAACTGAGAGGAAATTAACAGGTTGTGAGAAGACAGCGATGGAAGTTGGTAACCAGCTGGAAAGTAAGTGGGCTGTTTTGGGCACGCTGCTCCAGGAGAATAACTGCCTTCAGAGGAGGCTGGAGAACATGGAGAACCTGCTGAGAAACAGGAACTTCTGGATCCTGAGGCTTCCCCCAGGCAGGAAGGGAGAAATCCCCAAGGTAAGAGTAGCTCAGCTAGTGCTGGAGATTAGGAGCGTGGGGACTAAACAGGTTTTCCTATCCTTCTGATATGCAGGCCCTTTAATTCACCTCTTTATAAAAGCTTGAGTGTAGGGAATGATTTTACTGACTTCATGATGTCCAACAATTCATTGGCCAGACCCATCTGGTCCGGTCCTTTGAGGGTAGTACACAGGTGTGAGTGTGAGGATATCTGGGCTCTGGTTTCACTCAGTCACTGACTCGCTGTTCATCTCCAGCAAGTGCTGACGTGGAAAGGTTAGAATAGGAGTGTAGTTACGTATCACTTCTTTAGATGCAGTGTGGAAACTGGTTGGAAATCTGGACAATAGCACATGTGCCTGTAGTAAATGCTTCATTTAGACAGTGGGAAGAGAGCGTGCTCTGAACCTTTCAGGAGAGTTTTATCTTTTACTTGAATTTGAGCCTGGCTCTTCAAAGCGCCTGCTGACTTAATCCATCTAACAGCACAGGATAGGATACATGGCCTCCTCAAGGGTTTTCTCCCGAGCCTGGAGAAGTCAGTGCCATTCCCTGCAGTGGGCTCTGGGGCAGGCCCTCACACTCTCAGACAGGAGTTATTGTTCACCTTGTGGTTCCAGGTGCCGGTGACGTTCGACGATGTCTCCGTCTATTTCAACGAGCAGGAGTGGGAGAGCTTAGACGAATGGCAGAAGGAGCTGTACAAGAACGTGATGAAGGGGAACTATGAGACGCTGATCTCTCTGGGTAAGGGTTGGTTTTCACCCTCTGGTTACTAGCTCTGTGTCTGTGAAATTTCTACTCTGGTTCTTGTTCTAGGTCATTATCCAGGTCCTTTGATTTTTGGTGGGTCACTGCTTCCCAGAGCATTTTTAATAGACAGCTCATACCATGCACCCTTGTGTTTAAAACAAAATTGGAAACTGTATATGTAAATCTGGTCTAGTGCTTCCTAGTTGCAAGTAACTCTTTTAGTTACAAGCTGCAGAGCACCCATGAAGCCCGTTTGTAGCTCAGAGGCCTCTTTTATTCTAATATCCACTTTTCCCAAAGGCTTGGAAGTTTGTGGAAAATCTCCTTTTGGTGTCTGGGGGCTTTGGATCAGGTCAGCAGGGCTGTGACTTGCCTGAGGTGACACAGGGAGTCTGTGGCAGAGGCAGGAATTGCTTCCTGGTGTGCTGAGTGCCTGAAATACAAGACCATCCTTTGGTGTTTTCCAGAGGCAGATCACCTCATCCTGTAGTAAAATCAGATTCCTGCCTATTTAAAATCTCAGGTTTACCATTGCATCAGCTCATTCTTCGAGGACATGTCCCTACAGGTGCATGTCCACCCACCACTCAGTTTCTTCTCAGCTGCATCCAGTTCAAGATGGAGTGGTAGCACCTCTGCTGAGTCTTAGCTTCCTGCCTTTCTTAACACAGTGATTTATTCCTAGTGTTGCTTTATTTGGGTGGTTACTTTATTTCTGCTTTTTGTTTTAATGCCTCTGTTTTGGAAGGCCGGCTCTGCCCCTTTTTCTTGTTGTTTTCTGTTTTGGTGCATTAGTGCTCTGTCTGATGCCCAGGTGTCCAGGGTTTGTCTTGCCAGACTGCCCTAGGTTTTTCCCTTGTAGTGAGAGGCATTTGAGCTGCCTTGGAGGTGCCCGCGTCCTGTCACAGGGTAAGATCAGTTCAGGTTTAAAGGCAGAGAGGCTAGATTGAAGGCTCTCCTAATGAATGCTCAGAAGCCCCGCATCATCCTCTATAGCCTGGCCTCAACATCCCAGGCTGTTCTAGGTCCAGCAGGGACGCCGCTGTAAGGTGGTTGCCCCACCAGCCTCATAAATGATGGGTGACTGCCTCTCCGTCTAGGCCGCAGCCCAAGCCAAAGCTGTTTCTGGCCCCTTGAGCGGGGGAGACACACAAACAAAAACTGTCTCTGGCCCCTCAGGCAGGGCAGGCAAGCAAAAGCTGTCTCTGTATCAGCACCAGTGGGTGAGGTTCGGAGTAGAGCCCTGCAAATCCACAGATATCTGCATCCGCGGATACACTGCGGATATCCGCAGACCATTGCTTGCAGATGCAGATCACATACAGATTCACTTATTTTTATCTGTGCAGGGCTAGAGCCCTGCAAATACGCAGATATCCGCATCTGTGGATATCCGCAGACCATTTCTTGCGGATGCAGATCGGATACAGATTCACATATTGGTATCCGCACAGGGCTCTAGTTTGGAGCAAGTAAACGGTTCGGGTGAGGTTCAGGTGGGCCAGGGAGGGGAACGCAGGCCCACTCAACTCCACTGTATCCCAGCCCAGGGCCCTGTTGGTGGCAGAGGGTTCCACCCCATAGCCAGCGGGGTCCCAACCACAACACACTGGCTTGGCTCCTAACTCAACTGCCCAAGGGTCAGATTCCAAGTCCCTGGGCTGCTTCCTACCCCCGGCCCCAGCTCAGGAACCTTGTCGGTAGTCTCCTCCGGATAGTCGCCAGGGGGTAGTTCACAAAATCCCTCGGCGTCGTTGTGGGGTGGTAATTCTGCCAGGTCCATGGAGTTGTCGGCAGAAGGCAATTCCTCCAAATCACAGTCCTGCGGGGTTGTGCCATCCTCACTGGCCAAGTCTTGTCTAAGTCCCCAGCAGCTGGTTGGGGTTGGGGTTCTGGGTCTGGGAGCTCCCCTGACCTCCAAGGCGTGGGCAGCTCCAGGAAGTCCTCTGGGTTCCCAGTGCTAGGCAGCAGCCACTGGGTGTCTGGTGCAACTGGGTCCAGGCGGCCGTCTGGGCCACAGGCAGGTTCTCGGCCAGGCAGTGGTAGGGTTGGAGCTGTGGAGGAAGCAGAGGGACATCCTTCCCCTTCAACTGCCTAGCCTCAACTGAGTGCTGGGGCTTCCCTCTTATACTTCCTGTCCCGCCCCCTTTCTTCCGGCCTGAGGGACAGGCTGCCTCTGGCTCCGCCCACCTAGGGGCAGCTTGGTCCTGACTGTCTACCTTTGAGGGAGGCCACACTCCTTCACTACAGCTGCCTCCTGCCTCTCTCAGGAACCAAAGAGGGGGGAGGAGGTTGCTCTCTAAATCCCACTCTAAGGAGGCCTTCCGTCCCTTACAAGAGACGGCTGAGGCTCCGTCTGATTCCAGTACTGAGCCACCAGCACCTCACAAGAAGCATGCGGAGAAGTCAGCTAATAGACAGCACAGAGATCCATCTGCCTCAGCTCCGGCTGACTCCTCTTGGCACTGAGATGGACACTGGCTGCCTCCTCACACTCTGGCGCCATTCTCTTAGAACCAGAGATCAGGTTCTGGAGGTCATGTAGTCCAACAACCTGCTCAAAGTGGGACCAGCTCGACTAAATTAACTCACCCTTTCCTGCTCCAGAGCTCTGAGGTCAAAGGCCTTGCACAAAGGCAGAGGCTACAGCCCCTGGGGCACTTGCAGTGGCATCAGGAATGCCGGAGTATCTCAAGAAAGTATTTTTTATGCGTTCCATGTAATCGGCTGGATTTTCCCCTTTTGTTTACATGCACTGATCTTAGCCCAATCTATCTTTTTCGGGCATACCTCCAAGATGGAATCCACTAGGGTCTGCCGGCGCATTCTCATATCTGCAATTACTGCGGGGGAGTTGCCGGCCACTGAGCCCTGGTAACTAGTCGCTGACGAAGCTCAGAGGGCATAATCAGTCTGAGCAGCTGATTCATATCAGTGTGGTTGGGATCATAACACTCCACAGTGATTTGAAGTTGTTCTTTACATTTCTCAGGGTCCTCCCGAATAGTGGGAAACACAGCCACCAGATTTTTAAGGTCTGTGGGGCTCCACGGGACATGGACCAGCTCCATACGAGTGTGTCCCGGTGCCTGTATAATCTCCTGCTTAACTTCCTGCTTTTGTCCCCGGAGAGGGTGTTTAGGCTGGAAATAAGATGACAGCCCATCCTCTAAACGTTGTGCTTCAGTGTGCCGTTGGTGAACTAGGCTGCTTGTGTCTCCTGCTATCTGGTCTAACTGCTCTGGAGCGTTCTCCTCCTTCTGAATTACAGAATCAGCCTCTGGCATGGATTGAGCACCAGCACTACGTGGGTGTAACCTTCGTTGTTGCTCAAGTGGGGGTGCAGAAGCAACAGGACGAGGCACCGGAGGTGGTGGAGGGGATGGGAAAGGGCATCCTGCATCTAGCACATCTGGGCTAATTCTCCCCTCCTCCTCCTCCTCGATCTGCTTCCGTGCAGGCTGTGTGACAGGCAGCTGTGGATACAGACCCTGTACTTTCCGGTTGGTAGCTTTCTCTAGCTGACCCTGTAGTTTTACATCATCATCTTTTAATTTAGACACATTTCCTTTCCAACTCTTTACTAGGGATTCCCTATCCCTCTTTAATGACTCATCATACCACAAAAAATACAATTGCCAGTGTTTCTGAGGTATCTTGGAACTCAGGGCTTCCAAAGCTCCCCTTAAATGTAAAATTTTTTCCTTGTCAAAACTACCTTCTAAGGGGAATTGCAGCACTGGGTTGTCCTTTGTATACTGGTTCCATTTAGGTAAAAGGATACAAGTTTCAGATCCATAGTGAACAAACATAAAATAACCTGGGTGCCCACGGAGGGAGCAGTAACCTTCATCTCACCCACCCCCATTGTTCCCTGTTCCCCTTCAAACAACAAGCAGACCCAGGCTTTACAACACGCAATGCCCACTGGGGCATGGACTCACAGAGCACTCCCCTTGCGTTCAGGACACCACCGGTCACAGCTGTGAGGCTCGCAGCAGGCCTGGGGTGGCTGGAATACTCTGTGGCCAGCCTTGGTCAGTGGTGGAGTTTACAATTGAATTAGCAGGCACACAATCACAGCACGCTCTCAGTCACTCTGGCCCCCCCCCCCCCCCCCCATTTCACAGAGTCCAAGGACTAAACTGAAAACTCCTAGGTACCTTACAAAGGAGCCCAAGGCACCCTACATCCGAAGTCCAAGGCATCCCGTTCCTGAAGCCCAAGGCATCTGGTCCTGGTCTTGGTAATCACACTTAGACAAATATGTCCAGCATTCCAGGCTCTCCAGCGTCCCCCACCTTCCCCCCTGTCTGCTCACCCGGCTGTCCGTCTGCGAGCAACGGCCGCAAGTGAAGGCGCCTTCCTGGAGGCATGGAGGCGAGGGAGGGAGAAGAGCCGCAGGCGGCAGGCACGGGCGAGCTGGATCCAAGTCAAAGAGGCACCATAAAACTCTCAAAGAAAAAATGCTAATCTCTTAAGTGTGACTAGCAAGCTTTTACTTAGATCTGTATACGGGAGCGCTCATGGGGAGAGAACAAAGGATATCTCCAATTTGTGACATAGCAACAGCTTCTCTTATAGACTTTAGTTCATGTTACAGGAACCAAATACAGTTTCTGATAGGTTACAAAGGCACTCTTCCCAGCTGCACATTACCCCGCCCTGGTAAAAACATTCCGAGGTTATGGAGACCGTTCCTGGACAGAAAGATGAGGAAAAACAATACATATCTAGAAACAGCTTGAGCTCAAGGCTGAGAAAGAGACAGAGACAGCAAAATTCTTTATCAGTGCCCCCCCGCTGTAGCCTTTGACGATCTCAAACAGTTTCAAGAATTGTTAGAAAGAGTGGCACAGGACTTGGAATTCCCTTTAGGGGAGATATCATAGAATAGTCAAACTCCCATGTACAAAAGGTCAGATAAGAGATATTACGTTCTGCCCAAGAATAACGAATATTTATTCACACACCCTCCATCTAACTTGCTTGTGGTGGATGCAGCCCAACAACATACCAAACAATCACGTTACAAATCTACATTGCAAGAAAAAAGAATGGAAAAAAGTGGACCTATTCGGTCAGAAAGTCTAATCCTCCTCCACACTCCAACTGGGCATCGCAAACTATGCTGCTCTCCTAGTGAACTACAACCACAATAACTAAGCAAAATTTGCTGACTTTATCAGTGTAATCCCAGATGACAGGCGCAAACAGTTCCAATCTCTTGTTCTAAATATGAGTTGGCCCTCAGTAACAGCACTCCAGGCTGCCCTGGATATTGCCGATACAGCAGCCAGAACCACCGCCACCGCCATAGTGATGTGAAGAGCATCATGGCTTCACTCAGGAGCATTACCGAAACGACCACAATCAAACATAGAGGACTTACTTTTTGATAAATGCAAACTCTTTGGGGAGAAGACTAACAAGGTCATGCATGCCATGAAGGACTCCCGGGCCACATTACACGCTCTTGGCATTTATATACCTACAACAAGAAGGTCACAATTTAGATACCAACCATATCAACACCATTACCTGCAGTATACCCAACAACGACAAGATAGAAATAGACAGATACCTCAGAGGAGGAGCTCCAACCACAACAACCAGTCTGCGCCCCAACCATCGTCGTCATCTTCAAAACAGCAGTTTTGAAGATATGGTCGAGAGTATGAATGACCCTCCCTATCTGGGATCCCAATTAGTGAAACTTCCTTTGGTCATCGCCTGGTACCATTTATACACAAATGGGAGTCCATAACGTCAGATAGATGGGTTCTGGAAATCATATGAAATGGCTACTCCATCCCCTTCTCCCCTATTCCCCCCACCCAAACCTCTTCCCCGTCCCTTTTCAGGGACACACCTCACATCCAATTATTACAACAGGAAGTAAATTGCCTCCTTGACTTAGATGCCATAGAACCAGTACCACCAAAATACAGGGGAAGAGGTTTCTTTTCTCGATACTTCCTTACACCGAAGAAAAATGGGGGATGGAGACCTATCATAGATCTAAGAAAACCAAACAAATTTGTCCGAACCCACAAGGCCAAGATGGTTACTCTATCAACCATCATACTGGTGCTGGAATGAGGAGATTGGTTTTCATCCCTTGATTTAAGAGACTCTCACTTTCACGTAACCATACATCCGGCCCACAGAATATTTCTACAGTTTGTGGTTGGTCGCAACCATTACCAATACAGAGTGTTAATTTTCAGACTCTCAATGGCACCAAGGGTCTTCTCAAAACTCCGAATGGTAGTTGCTGCACATCTACACGAGCAGGGCATAATGATTTTTTCCATACTTAGATGACTGCTTAATAAAAGCAAGCTGTCTAGCCTAAGAGGAAATAGCAACCCAACATACTAGGAGGTGGTAGAATCTCCATCTTTGGAGATTTTTAAGGCCCAGTTAGACAAAACCCTGGCTGGGGTGATTTAGTGGGAGTGGTCCTGCTTTTTAGCAGGGGGTTGGACTAGATGACCTCGTGAGGTCCCTTCCAGCCCTATTATTCTGTGATTCTATTCCTGGAACTGGGTCTCATGACAAGTTACCAAAAATTGTCTCTAACAACAGTACATCACCTAGAGTTCATAGAAGCTTACCAGGATTCTACAAACACACGAGCATCATTACCACACAAAAGATCCAAGGCAATACTGAACCTCATCAAAACAATAAAGTACAGCCCCCCGGTAGCGGTCCACACCTGTTTGCAGCTCTTGGGCCGTATGGCAGTCGCGACTCAAGTTGTCCTACATGCTTGCCTCCATATGCACTGATTACAAGCATGACTAAGCTCAGTTTACAGACAAGAAAACAAAGCTCATTCAGAATGGTTATGCTACCTCACACAATCAAGGAAACTTTACAGTGGTGGACACAATCACACAATATGACCGCAGGGCTACCTTTCACAAGGATCCATCATCCATTTTCATAACCAGAGATGTGTCATTGCTAGGATGGGGTGCTCACCTGTAAGATTACTGCTCAAGGTCTTTGGTCGATTCACAAGATAAGTCTATACATCAGCGTATTAGAGCTCTCCGCTGTACGGAATGCATGTATGCACTTTCTTCCAATGATAAGGAACAAAACTGTAAAAATCATGACAGACAACACCGCACGCATGTATTATATAAACAAATAAGGAGAAGTTCACTCTCAGTTGCATTTCATAGAAGCCACCAGACTACGGGCCTGGTGCATCCAACGTGGTAGCACTGTATCAGCTTCATACTTGCCTGGATCTGTGATTATTACAGCAGATACACCCAGCAGACGATTTACACTAAAACACGAATGGGAACTAAATGACCAAATTCTCCAAAATGTATTCTAGAAATGGGGTTACCCATCCATTGACCTGTTTGCCACACAAAGGAATCGGAAATGCCACATGTTTTGTTCCAGAGCTCAGATAGGTGGCAAACCCCTAGGAGATGCATTTCTCCTGGACTGGGGACAACACTTACTGTATGTGTTCCCACCTGTACCTTTGCTTCACAAAATACCATGGAAAACCCGGACAGACGGAGCATCAATGATCTTGATCGCTTCTGCTTCGCCAAGACAAACGTGGTTCCCTTACTTTCTCCAAATGTCAACGTGCTCTCTGATACTGCTGCCTCTTCGCAGGGACCTTCTGTACCAGAACAATGGTCAGACTTTCCATCTGAACCTCCACAAGTTTCATCTCACAGCATGGCGTCTTCATGGTTCCAATCCGATGAGCTACAATGTTCAGAGGAAGTAAAAAAACATATTACTCAACAACAGAAAACAAACGAAGGAAATCTTACCTGAAAAAAGATGGATGAATCTCTTCAGTCACACCACCAATCTCAAGCATTCTTGATTACATCATTGGGCTTAAGGACAAAAGACAATTCCATATTCATGAACCCCATGGTTCATGCTTTCTCTGGGGCTTACAAAATGTATTTCCAGATATACGCCCACCAGCCACACCTTGGGACTTAAATCTAGCATTATGAGCTATAACCAATAAGCCATTTGAACCGATGGCGACATGCTCTTTGATAAACTTATCGATGAAAGTGGCTTTCCTGGTAGCTATAACATCAGCCAGACATGTGAATGAGATAGGGGCTCTTATGGCTGAACCCCCTTATACAGTTTTCCATGCAGATAGAGTAACATTAAGACCACATCCAAAATTCATACCCAAAATTAACACTCAATTTCATAACTACTAGAAATTAATTTACTTACCTTCTATTGAAAACCTCATGTTGATCCACAATCCGCTGTCCTCCACACTCTGGACATTCGCAGAGCTCTTGCTTTTTACCTAGATAGCACCAATCCATTCAGAAAATCACCCAGACTCTTCATATCTATAGCAGAACGCTCCAGGGGGACAGCAATATCTTCTCAGAGACTGTCCAAATGGATAAAAGAATGCGTACTAACAACATACTCCATGATCAAATTACCAACCCCAGAACAGGTTAGGCCACACTTGACACAGGCCATAGCTACAACTACGGCCTTCCTTAAAAACATGCCATTAAAGGACATATGTGCATCAGCAAAATGGAGTTCCCTACATACATTCACTAAACATTATGCCATTGAACACCTGCACAGATCAGACAATACAGTCGGCAGTGGAGTCCTATCAGTTGAATGCACAAGCTCCACATCTACCCTCCTTCCTACACAGGGAACTGCTCCATAGGCACCTAGAGTGGAGCACCCAGGGACACCCTTCGACAAACAATAGAAGGTGGTTCACCTTGCAGTAAACGATGTTCTTCGAGATGTGTGTCCCTGTGAACACTCCACTACCACCCCCCCGCCTCTCCCCCCACTTTTTCCCCTCTGCTGCGGAGTTATTCACAAAGCTCCGCGGTTGAGAAGGAATGGACGGGGGCTCTGGCTGTGTGCAAGTGGATCAAGGTGCCAGTGTGCTCGTGGGCGGCCTGAGCGACCACTGCAATAAATATCGCCGGTCTTGACATGAGAGCTTGATGGACACCCCAGAGTGGAGCGTATCCAGGGACGCACCTCTCAAAGAACTTCGGTTACTGCAAGGTGAGCAACCTTCTGTTCATCAGTGGGAAAGGCTTCAGTTCCAATCTTCTCACACGTTCCACTCTCCTGGTCTAGGCTGCCTATAGGATTTGAAGACACAAGGTCTGTCATTCAAGTCAGGACAGATCTATACTACTGTGCTAATGAGAGAGCTTCTGCTGTTAGCGTAGTCAATCCACCTCTGTGAGAAGCAGGTAGTTGTGTCCTTCCATCAAAGCAGCGCTGTCTCCACTGGGGTAAGGTCACTAAGGCATGTGACAAACCCCTACCCCTGAGTTACACAGCTTTCACACCCTTGAGCCATGTAGTTTTACCAAGAAAAGTTTAGACTGTGGACTTGGCCGTAGTCAGAGGACATTTGGCTGCTCTCACAGCCTTCCATTCACCCAGTGAGGGCTTCTTGGTTTTTCCTCAGCTCACTTGCACTAGTTTCCTCAAGAAGTAACACACAACTCATTTCCCCCAGTAGAGACTCAGGATCTCCAGTGGATCTTACTTTGGTTCACAGTGCCCTGAGAAAGCCCATGTTATACCTATGGTCACCTGTTCTCTCCTCCACCTGTCCCTCAAGACTCAGCTCCTTACAACCACCTCTTAAAGAATGGAGCAGCTCAGTGTTGTTACAGCAGACCCACCATTTACTAACTTCTGTATATACCACATCCCCATTCCCACTTCCTCTCTAAGGTCTCTTCTAACTACCCCATTAATTAAGAGAGCCTCCTATCAGTGTTTTTACCCAAAGAGAGGAGATCACCTGATTTACAGTGGATATCAGAAGGGTTTCACCTTCTACCTTGACAGGAATAAGACATTCTGGGTTTCTCAAAAGAAATCTCATGAGGTTCAACAAGGACAAGTGCAAAGTCCTGCACTTAGGATGGAAAAAGGCCATGCACTGCTTCAGGCTGGGGACCGATCGGCTAAGTAGCAGCACTGTAGAAAAGGACCTGGGGGTTATGGTGGACGGGAAACTGGTTATGAGCCAACAGTGTGCCTTTGTTGCCAAAAAGGCCAATGGCATATTAGACTGCATCAGTAGGAGTATTGCCAGCAGATCGAGGGATGTGATAATTCCCCTCTATTCGGCACTGGTGAGGCCACATCTGGAATACTGTGTCCAGTTTTGGGCTCCTCACTACAGAAAGGATGTGGACAAATTAGAAAGAGTCCAGCGGAGTGCAACGAAAATGATTGGGGGGCAGGGGCACATGACTTATGAGGAGAGACTGAAGGAACTAGGCTTATTTAGTCTGCAGAAGAGAAAACTGAGGGGGGATGTGATAGCAACCTTCAACTACTTGAAGGGGTGCTCCAAAGAGGAGGGAGCTAGGCTGTTCTCGAGGGTAACAGAGGACAGAACAAGGAGCAACAGTTGTAAAATGCAGCTGGGGAGGTCGAGGTTGGATATTAGGAAAAGCTTTCTTATTAGGAGGGTGGTGAAGCATTGGAATGGGTTACCTAGGGAGGTGGTGGAATCTCTGTCTTTGGAGATATTTAACGCCTGGATAGACAATACCTTGGCTGGGGTGATTTAGTGGGAGTGGTCCAACTCTTAGCAGGGGGTTGGACTAGATGACCTTATGAGGTCCCTTCCAGCCCTATGATTTTATGACAGCCTATTTCCACTCAGACTGACTAAGTGACCTCTCTTTTTGGGTTACCTGGTCATATACCATTGACTTTCCTTCCTGAACTGGATCGGGCCTTGAAGGGTTCTGTCAGCTTTGTTCAGGTTTAGGTACAGAAAGAAATGGGTTCATGTACATCTCTAAATAACAAGACCGATCTCTTTGGTGACCCACAGCTCTTCTATTGGGGAGCACAGCACCTCCCCAAGGAATGGTGTCTTCTTACAGGATTCTTGTTAGTTATTGGCCCCCTTTCAGATCTGTCATCATTTCCAGCGAGAGAAGCGGAGCCAGTTTAAAATTGCTTAGCATAATTTACAGTGAATATTAATGGGCCATGATGTTCTCTTAACTCTCTTACCATGAACAGACTACGCTGTTTCTAAGCCAGACGTTCTGTCCCGCATTGAACGAGGGGAGCAGCCGTGTGTCGGGGCTCAGCGGGGATCCCCAGAAGGACCAGGGGAAAGACTCCGGAAGGAGGAAAGTCTGGTGGAAAGAGAATTCCCGGTGGCCCCCAGGGCAGGTGAGTTACACCAAGTGTCACAAACCCACATGTCCACTCTATGGATTGAAGGTGCAGGGCTTGGGGGAAGGCTGTGACAGAGCTGTCGGCAGGATTCTGAGCGCAGGGTTTGTTCCTTTTGAGCCAAGAGGCTGAAGGAAGATGAGAAGAGTCGGGCTGCAGGCCAGTGATTGCCGAAGCACTTTGTGGTCTGCATGGGAGGTTCTGAAGTTCCATTGGAAGTGCGGTTCTAGAACACGCTCGAGTGAATCGCTACCTCTGGCTGGTAGTTGAAGGCTCAGATTATCCTAAAATGATTTCTCTGCACATCAGCTTCATGAACCAGATTTCCAGTTTAAAACCTATGAGCCTGTTGTGCTGTGTCATGGCCCCTTTTTTCCCCAACCGCTGCACCTGCAGAAGTGAGCTCACTGAGGGCAAGAGGAGGAGTGGGTGTGTCAGGGACAGTTGTGTAGAGAGAAGTCCAGAGAAGAGCAACACAAATGATTAAAGGTCTGGAATAGTTGTGAGGGAAGTTTGAAAGGGCTGGGTCTGTTTAGTCTGGAAAAGGGGAGACTGAGAGGGACATAACAGTTTTCAACTACCTAAAAGGTTGTTGCAAGGAGAATGGAGAAAAATTGTTCTACTTAACTGCCGATGATAGGACAAGAGACAATGGGCTTAAATTACGGCAAGGGAGGTTTAGGTTGTACATTATGAGAGAATTCCCAACTGTCAGGGTGATTAACCACTGGAATAAGTTGCCTCGGCAGTTCGTGGAATCTCTATCATTGGAGGTTTTTAAGAGCCGGTCAGACAAACACCTGTCAGGGATGGGGTAAGAGGGGACTTGGTCCTGCCATGAGTGCAGGGGACTGGACTCGATGATCTCGCATGGTCCCTTCCCGTTTGTAGGATTACTGGTGTGTGGGGATTTCTCAAGTGCTTGTGGGAAAAGCAATCCGTTCCCTAGCAGAGATCTGCTTTCCTAAGAATCACCAGTTTTGCCTCTGATCATATCAGGTTAAAAATCACATAAAAGTAGCTGGCAAGTGTGAATAAAACACTCATTCCCCTCTACTCTTCCTTCAGGAATAGGCCAGGCCATTTCCAACCCTGACATCCTGCCCTGGGCTGAAGGAGGGGAGGAGCTGTGTGTCTGGGGCTGGGGAACCAAAGCAGGCAGAGAAATTCCCAAGAAGCTGAGCCAAGGTGAACAGTGAGTTAGAGCGTGCACTCAGGGAGGGGAGTGTCAGCCTGTCAACGTGTATAACTGCATCCAGTTGGATGTGTTTTTTCATCTCTCTTTCCTTCTCCCCACCCCAGACAGCTCTAGCCCCAGGCCCTTTATAGAAAGGGGTCAGCGACTGTTCGTAAAACAACCCTGATTTACTTCTGTTTCTCATTAACATCAGCACCAGTTTCCACTTCCGACACTTTAACCTGGATCAAAGGGGAGGAAGAGCCGAGTGCTGGGGACCAGCAGGACTCAGGGGAAGGAGGAATTCTGACCAGTCCTGGCATAGGTGAGCATAGTCCTACAGGCTGCCTTTCTGCAAACTGCCGTTGGCTCTGGGAGGGAGTGTGGCCCTAGGAGATGAACCACGTGGGAGGTAGGGACTGGAATAGCTGCCTGTGGTTCCTGGGAGCCGCTCAGCTCTGGCGTTTCTCGCTGTCCTAAGTGATCATTAGTTACTGTTTGTGTGGCAGTCCTGGGTCAGGGCCCGGCTGTGCTAGGCGCTGTGTGAGCACAGAACAAAGAGACGGTCTCTGCCCCCAAAGAGCTTACAGTCTAGTAATAGCCTCATTGTGAGTGTCCAGCCAACACTTGCTATTGGGGCCAGTCACAGCTCCCTGCCCGTCTGGAGTAATGGGGGGAGTTGATCCCCTCTCACCTTTCTGGGTAGTTGGTGGATGGAGAAGAACAGGGCCCCTCCTCCTTCCCTGCCCCAGGCCTTCTGTGGGGAACGTTTACCCTTGACACCCAGCTCAGAGGGGTGGTCTGAGGCTGAGAACACCAGTCATGGCACGATGCAGGAGGGGAAAGTTAGGTGTTATGACAGCCAGCATGATTTGTGCCGCCAGATCAAAGCGGTAACACCCGGCTCTTTCTCTGTATTGTAGCAATTGACAGGACCGCGAGCAAAGAGAAGGGGAAGCCCCAGGGGGGATGTCTGGAAAAGCTGGAGAGGATGTTGTTGGTGAAACCAGAAGAGGTTTTGCAGAGCCCACAGCAGGGAGCGGCTGCACGACCAGCTAACCCTGCTGTGGTCAGAGAGGAGAAATCCACCCAGTGCGGCCGAGACATTGGGCTACTCAAGGGCTTCGTGATGCAGCCGGGAGAGAAGCCCTTTGCCTGCGCTGAATGCGGGAAGAGCTTCCGGCTGAAGGGGAATTTGGTGAAGCACCTGCGCAGCCATGCCAAGATGCGGCCCTACAAGTGCACTGAGTGCGAAAAGAGCTTCAACTGCCAGTCGGACCTTCTGCGGCACCAGATGATTCACCGCGGGGTGAAGCCCTACAAGTGCAATGAGTGTGAGAAGAGCTACAGCCGCATGGTGTATCTGCTAAACCACCAGCGTGTGCACACGGGGGAGCGGCCCT
>ML685863.1:8755349-8772098 GCA_007922175.1 Pelusios castaneus | reverse complement strand
TGTGATAGGGAAAGAGAAATCTTTTCCCTGTTGCTATTAAAATCTGGCTGGGTTATAATGTACAGAACATGGCCATTTGTACATGTTCAGTAGAGTTCTCAGACTTGTTTTTGAGTCACTGACAACTCGGAAGAAAATTGTCTGGAAAGGTTACAAATCACTGTGCTAACCAAGAAAGCACAAGATGGCATATTAACTGGTGCCTGGGGCAGATCACCACATCACACTAAGGATCTGGATGAGTGGGTTTATAGAATGTAGGAAAAAAGCTGTGAGGTCACTGAGGATTTCAATATGAGTGACCCAGGCTGAGTGTCTGATGCTGCTATTGCTAAAAGATCCTTGGAATCTCTTAATAGTCTCGATGACATTTTCCTAACTCAAAAATCTTGCTACCAACATGGGCATATTGTATTTTAGAGCTTGTCTTGAGAGAGAAAGAGGAATTGATCACAGTACTAAAATGAATGGTAGCTTAGGTACAGATGATCATTACTTGATCACATTTATAATGTGCAAACAGAATAAAACCCAGAGGCTGCGTCTACACTTGTAAATTAAGTCGACGTAAGCTTGCTTAAGTCAACTTAATTTACCCTGCATCTACACTACAGTTTTCTTAAGTTGACTTAAGCAGCTTGCTTAAGTCGACTTAAGGAAAATAAAGTCGACTTAATGAAAATAAAGTCGACTTTATAACACCACCTTTGGATTAGACCTAAGGCTTAAGTCAACTATCTAAAGTCGACTTAAGCCAGTGTAGACATGGGGTAGCTCTAAGTCGACTTAGGGCTACCCCAGGGCTACACCAATGCCTCCCTGCCTGGGGGGGGGGGCACAGGGGGAGCCTGGCATGCCACCCCACAGGGCAGGGCAGGGCAGAGCCCTGCCCACCCTGCCCCTAAGCCCTGCCAGGGTCCCTGACCACCTTTGCCCCATTGTACCTATGTACAATGGGGCAAAGGCTGAGCCCCCTGGCACTGGGCAAGGGGTGCCCCCGTGGACCTCCCCTAGGTCCCCCTAAGCCCCTAGAAGTCAACCTAGGCATCCAGTGTGGACGCTCTTGGTCGACTTTCTAAGTTCCCCTTTAAGTCGACTTTAATTTTAAGTGTAGACACACTAAGTCGACTTAACTAAGTTAACTAAATTAACTTAGTTAAAGTCAACATAAATTAACAAGTGTAGACATAGCCAGAGAGAGAGAGAGAGAGAGAGATTTGTGCTTTGAAAGGGCCAATTTCACAAAGCTGAAAACAATTCTGAAGTAAATCAGCTGGGAGGAAGAATTTTAACAGAAAAATGTGAATGAAAATTGGAAATGGTTTAAGACACTTTTCTAGATGTCCCAAAAGCCACAATCAGGAAAGACAGCCATACTTATTAAAATCTGGTTGGTCCTTTATTAGATGTCATGGTATAATTAGCAATAATAATGAAGAAAAGGCACAGGTTTTCAATAAATATTTCAAGTCTGCATTTGGGAAAAAAATTATGAAGTTGTCATACCATGAAGGAGACAATGCTCTTTCTCTTCTCCTAGTATCTGGGGAGAATGTTAAAGATCACTTACCAAAGGTAGACATTTAAAAATCAGCTATCCAGATAACTTACATCTAACAGTTTTACAAGAGCTGGCAGAGGAGCTCGCTGGATCTGCAATGTTGACTATCATTAAGACTTCATCACTGGAGAAGTTCTAGAAGACTGGAAGAAAGCTCATGTTCTGCTAGTACTTTAGAAGTGTAAATGGGATCATTATTAAATGAGTAATTATAGGCCTGTTAGTCTGCCATGGATCCCTGCCACAATAATGGAGTGCTGCTATGGGAAGGCTTTCATATGATTAATGCCAAATACATTGGGATTATGGAAAACAGATGCTGTCAAAATAATTGATTTTTATGAGATTATAATTTGGTAGATAAAGGTAAAAGTGTTGATATAGGATACTGAAATTTTGTAAGATGTTTGATTTATAACCCATGAAATTTTGATGAAATTTAGATCGATTATAAAATTAACCTGGTATTAAAAAATGGAAATGGATTAAGAAACTGGCTAACTGAAATGGAATAGTAAAAGATGAATCATCATTGATTGGGTGAGTTTCCAATGTGTTATGTAGGGATTGGTTCCTGGTCCTGTTATTTAATATTTTTATCGATGACATAGAAAACCCAAATTCATCAGTTGATGCATTCTACAGACAAAGAGAAATTGGGGGAGTGGTAAATAACAAAGAGGATGGGTCACTTGTATAGAGTTCTATGGATCACTTGGTAAACTGGGGGCAAACAAAGAAAATGTGTTTTAATGTGGTAAATGTAAATGTACATATCTAGGCACAAAGAAGGACCTATCTACAGGATGGGGGACTTTGTTCTGGGAAGCAATGGTTCTGAATAATTTTTGAGGGTTGTGACACTCTCTGGATTTAAGGGACCATTTTAATACTATTTCATAGCAATATTTCATAATTGCAATAATCCATATGAGATACATCATGTTAAGTACCAATAGAAAGGTTATAATCTACTAAGAAGGATTACAGTGTAGATCGGTTAACGTGCGGTTGTTGGGAGACAAGCCATCGGGACCGTGTGTAAAACAGACCGTGCATAAACGGGACCATGTTGAACTCCATACACAGTGCAGAAGGCGCATCTCAACGTGGACTACCTGGCTACCGTAACTTGCTTTCATTTAGCAAAATTAAAAATATAAATGTTACTTTATAATCTGATTTTTAATATGCAAAATTTTTAATATGCAAAAATACACAAAAATCACAGAATCATAATAAAATTATTGAAACAAATATAAGAACCAATGTTTGCTGAACTGTGAAAACTTTGATAAACATGCATGAAAATAATAAACACAGTGGAATCCATTTTGAATATTTATTACCATAGAGGACATATTACATGATTCCACATCAAATCCAGAGAGTTCATAATCCAAGAGGTGCTTATATAAAGTTTATGTAGTCCGCAGGTTCGTCTTGCTGGGATGGAGGTTTTATGAAGTACGATGTTATTTTCTGCTGTTTCCTGGCCTTGGCTTTCTTTTTCTTCACAAAATCGACCATCCTGTGTAGGTGTAAAATTTGGATAGTTTCCGCATCTTGCTCCTCCATATATTGTGCAAGAGTTCTGGCAGCATTTAGCACTTCTGAATGGGAAATTTTGGTTTTTTCAACATAATTCTCATCATTGTCATCTACTCCTTCTTCCTGTAATCATTCCTCATCACTTTCACAGTCTGACCCAGCCTCAAAACCTGCAATTATTTCTTCTTCTGTCAGATCTTCTGTAGTTGAGCCATTTTTGTTTATTTCTAGCCACTCATTTATGATTTCAGGTGATGTGTTTAAATTAAAGTCTTTAATTAATTGAAAAAGAAATTTACCTTTGTCTTCTTTTGTTTGTGTTTTTGTTAGCAGGATGTCTTCTTCTGTAAACCCTTCGAATTCTGGTTCTGAATCAGTATCATTTCGGTTTTCAGAGGCAGAACTGTTGACAGAAAAGGCTGGCCTGAGAGCCTTCATCCAGCAATTTTCAATAGATTTTTGTTTCACGCCATCCCAAGCTTTTTTCATCAAATAAATGAATTCTTGTATGTTTAGTTCTTTTAGAAATTCAGAAATGTTTGATGACTCGCACAAAATCATTTCTGAAACCAACTCACCTCAATAATTACTTTTAAAATTTTGAATACTCCCCTGGTCCAAGAGTTGGATTTTTGATGTGTTGAATGACAGATAATAGCACATGGATTTGTCCATTGTTTGAAACCAATAATTCGGAAGGAGGATGGGCCGGACAATTGTCAATTATCAGCAATGCTTTAGGTTCGAGTTTTTTCTTGCAGAGATGTTAACGAACAGCTGGAACGAAAGAATTGTGGAACCATTCTTCAAAAGTGCTTCTAGTCATCCAACATTTTTACTGCTGGAGTATATAACAGGCAGTTTGGCTTTGTTAAGGTGCTTAAAGCACCGAGGGTTGTTGAACCAACCAAAAAGAAGCGGTGTGAGCTTGTGACTGCCAGGGTGGTCCCATGGGGGGAGTGGGGCCTAGGGCCAATTGGCCAAAGCAGGGCCTTGTCCCAATTGTGGAGGGGAGTGTGGCGGGCCGACCGGCCCACTCCGCCCCCCAGGGAGCCAGCTCTGGGCTGGGAGGCCGAGGCTGCCGGCGCGGGGAACCGGCTCCGGCCCAGGCCCCAGCCCCGGCTGCCGCCTGTTGCGGGTGGGGCCGGGGGAACCAGCTCCAGCCCCGAAGGCTGAGGCCGCCTGCGGGTGGGAGCTGGGCCCAGGCCAGGAGGCTGAGACCGCCTGTGGGAGGGTGGGGGTGGAGCCGGAGTTGGCTCCGGTCCTGGCCCTGATCCCAGAGGCCGCTTGCTGGCAGGAGGGAGCCAGCGGTCCTGGTCCCATGCTAGGAAGCCGAGGCCGCCTGCGGGGAGGAGCCGGCCGTTTGGGGCAGGCTGGCCCTAAGGCCGGGCCTCATGTGCTCCGCCCCTGGGCCTGCCTGCTTCGCCCTCGGGGTGGGGAGGGCTGGCCCAGGGGCCGGGCATAGCCCTCTCGGCCCGCCCCACCCCACTGCCTTTGGCTCACTGCTGAAGGTAGTGGGGTGACTGGGGGAGGAGGGGCTGTGGCGCGCGGGCCCTGCACTGCCCTGCTGGGAGCACAACAGTGCGGGGCCCACATAACCGCGGGGCCTGGGGCGATCGCCCCATTTGTCCCCCCCTAGGGACGGCCTTGGTTACTGCCTGTCTTGTTCGTACAAAATAAAAGGGTGACCTGGTCTTTTACTTTTTTAAAGTCTGCTGTTTTTTGGGTTTCATATTTCAAAGCTAAAGTTTTGTCTGGCAAAAGCTTTGCAAATAAAAGGTTTCATCACAGCTGTACATTTGTTCTTCGTTATCATTTTCAGTTTCTATTATAGTTTTTAATTTGGGAAACTCATTGGCAGCAGTCTCATTGGCTGATCGGCTTTCTGCAGAAATGCTAACTTGGGAAATGCCATAGCAAGTTTTAAAGCGGCTTATAAAGCCTTTGCTGGCTTGATATGTTTCATCACCCATTAAAGTTCCAACCTTAGTTGCTTGGGCTTGGAGAATTGGACCACTTAGCAGCGTTCCCTTAGCTCTCTCTTGGACAAACCATGTGCTCAATGCGTTGTCTATGTCAGGCTTTGCCAAATAACGCAAGCGTTTTTGCTCCAAGCTGACTTCAGAATCTACGTTTTGTACAAAACCGTGCAGCGTTGTTTAGTTTTTTATCCAGCCTCATAGAGTTGATTCGGCAATCCCAAGATCTCTAGAAATTTTGGCTTGGGTTTCACCATTATGTACCCGATCTATAGCTGCTAATTTTTCTGCAATGGTGTACGAACGCTGATGCTTGTGTCCTGCCATTATGAACTAAGGCCTATGCTAAAATATCTACAGTATTGCACTTGATTACAACTAATCAAAAATATACAGTATATGTTGTGTAACAATGTGATTAAGCGCGATATGTCTTACCAAAACGGCGATGAAAAGAAAGCGCTAATAAGTTTTACAGAACATTTCTGTGCTTAGGTTGACTTTGGATTTTAGGTCATTGAGTGAGAATGTACAGTAGTTAGCACTACCGTGCAGTTTTAGATACTACGTGTTAACGAGTCCCGCATGTTAAATTGATAGCTTTGGGGGACGTGATGATAGCTTTGGGGGACGTGATGTTAAACGAATTCGCGGGTAAACCGATTGAGAGTAAACCGATCTGCACTGTATATTGTTTATGGGTAGGTGTCATAGCTGTATTAGAAGTCATGAATATGTTTGCTATACCTGTACCTTTCAATTTATTTGATTCTGGGAAACACTCCCAGATAGGATGTTTACAACCACTGTCTATTTCATGGCCCATTAAGGAAGCTCACAGGGACAGTGGGCCCAGGGAGAAAACAGTTGAGCCATAAGACTTGACCATGTGACTATAATCTCCATTTTGTTTCTGGAAAATACCTCACCCAACTATGGGAGGCAGAGGTAATAAAAGGGGCAGCAGCATTGCCTCCATTTTGTCTTCAGTCTACACCTATCTGTGATTTATTCATCTGCAACTGTGAACTATGAACAGGGGACTGAGATCCACCTAGGAACTGGGGCTATGTCTACACTTGGCCAAATAAGTCGTCTTTGCTAAGTCGACTTTGACTTTAAGTCGACTTAGCAAGTCTACACTCAAAATTAAGTCGACTTACAGGGGATGCTGCCAAATGACTTGTAGGGGCTAGGTGGACCTGGAACTGGTCCACAATGGCAGGGGGGAGCACCCCTTGCCAAGTGCCAGGGGGCTCAGCATTTGCCCCATTGTACCTGGGTACAATGTGGGCTGAGCAGGACAGGGACACTGGCAGGGCACAGGAGCAGGGTGGGCAGGGCTCTGTCCTGCCCTGTGGGGGGGCACGCCAGGCTCTGGCTGTGCCAGCCACCCTGGCAGGGAGGGCAGTGGGGGAGCCTGGAAGCCCTTCAAGTCGATTTAAAGTCAATTTAGGTCTAATCTAATCTAATCTAATCTAATCTAATCTAATCTAATCAACTTATAGTAGGTTTTATAAAGTCGACTTTAATTTTCCTTAAGTCAACTTAAGCTGCTGCATAAATTGATTTAAGGACAATGTAGACGCAGATTAAATTAAGTCGACTTAAGCAAGCTTAAATTGACTTAATTTGTAAGTGTAGACACACCCTGGGTGTCTACCAGAAGAACGGAACAAGCCTGCAAACTCCAAATTCTCCAATGACTTGCTTTACATGGGCTTTTAATCATTTGTATATATCTGATTCGCTTTAATCCTTTAACATTTCTCATAGTTTAGTTCTCTTCTTTTTATAATAAACTTTTAGTTATAGTTACTAAAGGACTGGTTAGCAGCATGGTATTCTGGGTAAGATCCAAAGCTATATTGTTCTGTGTAATGCAGCTGACCCTCTGGGGTCAGGAGAACCTTGTTTTTGGGAAAAGCGCTTGGAGTTTTCAATAACTTATCTCGTTACTAGACCCAGTGGTTGTTTGGGAACCAGTGGCTGAAATGCAGTAAAGGGGGCTGCAGAGGCAGCCTTTGGCTATTGGGGGCCCTAGGCAAAGGCCAATGGCGGGGGCCCCTATAGGCCTGCAGAGCCTTCCTATAGCCCAGCTCCCTGGCACCCCCTGCAGCTTCAGCCCCTCCACTGTCGGCCCTGCTTGGCCACCCTTTCCCCACCACCAGCCCCAACTCTCTACTGCTAGCCCCAGGGACCAGCTCTTCCTCCTGCTGCCGACTGATGCAGACACGGCATTAGGGGCCCCTTATTGCTTGGGGACCTAGGCATGCGCCTGCTTCGCCTACCCCAAAAGCCGCCTCTGGGGGGCTGAGTATATTTTGTTATTCTTCTTGTTAACCAGTGTGGGGAATCAGAAGCATGGTTTGAGGCTGTTGTGAAGTCTGACTTCAGTGTCGCCCATCAGTGTTTAGAGAGTTCGGCTCTCGTTTTTTCAGATTGCCCTGATCTTTGCATATTCAGGTGGCTATCCTAGGAGGCCCAGGTCACAAGGATGGTGCTAGCTAATCAGCTAATGAGACCTCCCAGTATGATGCTGTGGGCAAAAGGGTTAATGTGATTCTTTGATGCATAAACAGGGGAATCTCAGGTAAGAGTAAAGGGGTTATTTTACTTCTGTACAGTATTTGGCTCTGGTGCAACCGCTGCTGGAATTCTGCGTATGGCTTTGGTGTCCATCATTCAAGAAGGATGTTGATAAATTGCAGAGGGTTTAGAGAAGAGCTAAAAGATTAGAAAACCTGACTTATAGAGATATCCTCTAGAATTCAATTTATTTAGCTTACTATAGACAAGGCTAAAGGGCGATTTGACTGCAGTTTATAAGCATCTATATGGGGAACAAATATTTCATAAAAGACTCTGCACTGTAGCAGAGAAAGGTCTGACACGATCCAATCACTGGAAGATGAATTTAGAGAAATTCAGACTGGAAATATGGTGTAGATTTTTAACACTGACTATAATTACCTTGGAACAATTTACTAAGGTTGTGATGGATTCTCCATCACTGCCAGTTTTTAAATCAAGATTAGATGTTTTTCTAAGAGATCTGCTCTAGGAATTATTTTGGGGAAATTCTGTGGCCTAGATTATATAGGAGGTTAGATGAGATGATCACAGAGGTCTCTTCTGCTTTGCGACATTATCTATCTATGAAACAGTGCTGATAATGTCTTCATGCATTGTAACTGCGCTGAGATGCTCCAGCTCTGTTCTCATCTGTCCATGCTGAACATGGTCTACAGACCCAGGGCTCTTCATCAGCACTGAGCTATGCCCTGGCCCTATAGTCCCATGTGCACTGATCCTGCTTTTACACTGCACAGAGCCAACCAATGACTCCCTAGCTGGCAGTGTGATATTTTGGGGTAAGATCCAAACCTGCATTGTTCGGTGTGATGTGGCTGGCCCTTTGGGGTCAGGAGAACCTAACTCTTTAAGAGACCCAATGTCTAGGTCAGTGGTTCCCAACCTTTTCTCTGCCATGCCACATCTTGATACCCTTAACTATTTTGAGGCACACCACCATATAGTTTCCAAATAATTCATGAATATTCACGAGCCAATGAGCCAGTCCAGAACACTTTGAGTAGTTTTTCCAAAAATTCCATGCTCGGCCGTAATGGCACACTGGTTGGGAAACACTGGTCTAGGTGAGAACCAGAGGAGCTGAAATGCAATAAAGGGGGCTGTTTCTATTTTGTTATGCTTCGTGGTAACTGGTGTGGGGAATCAAAAGCCTGGTTTGTGGCTGATTGGGATTCTGGTTTAAGTACCACCTGTCAATGCTTAGAGAGATTGTTTCTCATTTTTGCAGCTTGCCCTGATTTTTGCATACTCGGGTAGTTATCCCAGGAGGCCCCGTCACAGAGGGGTTTGCTGGGGTAACTGTTGCATAATCCTATGAGTGGCTGGTCAGAAGCTTTCACTCATTCACTGACTTGAAGGCTGCTTGCTGGCCAGAGGCTGTGTGTGAGGTGACCCAGGAGTCAGGGTTCACACGGCAGAGCAAATGTAAGACTGGGAATGAGGGACTGCAGTGACCAAGTGGTACATCTGCACAGACTGAAGAGGGGAACATCACGCCTTCCTCCAGTGGCTGTTCCCTTCCAGCCTTTCTAGCAATAGCACAGAGAGAAAAGAGCCCAATGACAGATGAGCAGGACCCAAGTTTCCTAACAGAGCTGACACAGATACGTTGTTAGTTAGGATGGTGGGAAGGGCTTGCCTACACTTAGGATGGGGTCAGGCCCCATCTTATTGACCAGGCTCCTCAGAGTGTCAGGGAAACACAGCACTGACACTATTTAGGGAGCATCTTCAAAGAGCAGGAGGATGGGAAATAACCCGAAGGCACATGGTGAAACTTCGGGAATGACCAGGAAATAAGAGAAACATGATTCAGCTCAGAAAGTGAAGCTAATACAGCAAGGCCAAGAGAACCTGAAATAGCTGGTTCTAGCCAGGTTTGAATGCTGCCTCCTCCCCACTCCTGATACATCTCCTCTCTGTCAGAGCCTTCTCTGAAAAACAAAAGGTGCCTAGCTGTATCTCAGGCTTCACCGCATCCTATGTGGGCAGCCCTGGTCCTGTGAGATTTCTGTCTAATCAGGGGACCCCATAGCAGGGGCTAGAGAACACAGCTACATCCCCAAATGCATCCCCCCCATGAGCGGACTGAAGAGACTCCAGGAACCCATGAGAGACCCATTGCCAATCCACAGTCCCTTCAGAGGATTCCCCAAAATTAAAGGAAACATGGCTGGTAGGACCCATGCCTACTGGGCTGCACAGGGACCCATTGTGCTCTCTCCTTTGATCTGCTCTGCAGTTTTCAGCAGCCACACCAGGGCTGAGGTCCTGTGGAACCTTGGTGCTGAGCCAGTCCTGGGTCTCACAACTGAACTCCGTCTCCAGGCTTCCCTCACAGAGCTTCCCACACTGCTTAGGGCATCCTGTGTCTGCTGAGCAGCTGGTAACGAGCCCTTTGCAGTGTCCCGTGGTGGAAGCCCACAGCTCTTGCTAGAGCATCTCCCACTTGTTCCCAGGATAGGAGCTGGGGCTGCTATTCTGGTGGTGGCAGCATGAGCCTGGCACTCGGGAATGGTTGAGATCAGTGCTGTTCTGGCAGGAAGCAAGTGTTGGAGGCACTTGAACAGGTGAACACTTTGAACAGTATATATCAGTGGTTTTCAAACTCTTCCCATGACCGCCAGGGGTCCACAGCCTCTGGCTAAGATTTCCAAAGGGGTCCACACCTCTATTTCAAATACGTTAGGGGTTCGCAAATGAAAAAGGGTTGAAAACCAGATATTTGTATCTAAGCAGTATCTGAATGGAATCTGATGGGACAAAGAAATGCCAGTTCTCCAGCCACAGGGCTGAAGATCAAAGGCTTCCTGCAAACAATGGAGATCTGAGGGTGTAACCCGTGTGCCTAAGCGAGAGTGTCTCTTTAAGAGATATCTTGAGACTGGGTTACTGTTTCCACTACACTAGCATCTCTGGTTTTTTATGATGGTTATTATTTATCACCACGGTGCCCAGAGTCCCCCGTCATGATTGTGGCTCTATTGTGCTAAGTACTACACTAAAAGGAGGTAGATATAGCCTTTGCCCTGAAGACCTTGCTCTCTTGAATCCCTTTCTTATTCACAGGTGAAATATTTTCCTTCAGACTTGAACAGTGATGGTTGTTCTGATTTAGTAATACTGGAATGCAGAGAGTTTGCCACTTATTACTCAGAAGCAACAGAAGGTCTAAAATCTGCACAGGGGGGTAGGGTTGAGGGGAGTCCAGTGAGACTCCTGTACTCCTGAGCCTAGGAATGAGGCCGGTACTTTCCTGTGAAGTCAAATTATAGTTATACTTTATGCATATGTGACCCATATGCCTAATTAAGGAGTATCTCTTTAAGGGATCTCTTGGGCCTGGATTACTGTTCCTATTTGAATACTGTGTGGGTACTGCGCAGATTTAGCTGTCCAGAGCCACAAATTTCTGGAGCAGGGTATGATAGCTGTAAGCATGCTCCACAAGGTTTCTTGCTGCTGGTGTGGCTGGATACCATGAGAGCAGCAGCCTGGAGTTACATGAGAAGAGCCCATGTGCTCAGGGTGTGACTGGGAGAAGCTGAGCCAGGAGTACACAGCAAGATGTTTTCTCCCCATTCAGGAGCATTTTGTAGCAAAGTTTGTGCACGTGCTTTCATGACTAAGGCTATGTACACACGCAAAACTTGTCCCGCAATAAGTTATTGCGGGACAAGGAAAGCGCTATAAATATAGCACTTTCTCGTGTACACACGTGCTGCTTCTATCGCAAAGGAGCATTCACCATGTGAATGCTCCTTTGTGATAGAAGAGCAGTGCATGGTGGGCACCTGTCCCACCATGCACTGCCCACAGCCAGCCCCCTAGCCCAGCTGCAGGGCTTCTGGTGGCGGCAGGGGGTGTGTTGCCAGCCCCCACTGTCACCCAAAGCCCTGTGGCTGAGCTGGGGGCAGTGCATGGTGGGACAGGCCAGAGCCTCTGCCGCCACCCGAACCCCGAGCTAGTTCGGGTGGCAGCAGGCACTCAAAGCCCGGGAGCTGAGCTAGGGGGCTGCAGGGCTTCGGGTGGCAGCGGGAGCTGCAATGCCTGCCCCTGCCACCACCCGAAGCCCTGGGGCTGAGCTAGGGGGCGGGCGGCGTGGGAAGCTGGTTCAGGCCAGCCCCCTAGCTCAAACCGAGCAGCTCCCATAATACTTAATTTCACTGCTCTGCTAGAGCAGTGAAATTGACATATTTGACAGCTCTAATGTCCCAGAGTGGTCTCGATTGGCACTCTGGGACATTTCCGGAAGCTGTCTAATACTGTCTAAGCCACAGTATCAAGATATAGCTGCTCTGAGGATGAACAAGAGTTGTGCAAGATGTTGGAAAGAAAGACAAACAGGTTGTCCCAGAGGAGTATTGGGTCGAATGGCAACCTTTATTAACCTCTCGTTTCCTTGATGTCTCGAGTGAGTTCTGAAGAGGGGGATATTACAGCTCTTTTATCCAAAATAGTGTGGTAATACATGATTAATACATTCATGATAGCCAGTGTTCCAGAGACCCTCATTTGGTTACATTAGTACCTATATAATGCATACAATTATCCATGCCTTTGTTTACTGACTTTTTCCATTTTGCGCAGGTGCCCTATCGTCTATCTTATACTAAACTGCTGAATTAACAAATCCTAGGGGCAGGAGGTTACCAAATGGAGCAAGGACCTGGGTTAATAAGCAAAAAGGGGAAGAGAAAGTTAAAATCCAGACTATGCCCAGAAACCCAGGCTACCAAGGAAATTGTATATTAAACAACTTATGATCTATTACATGAGGTTAAACACGTATGCTGCCCACCCTATACAAACAGTCAGAGAGCAAAATCCCTATCCTGAACAAAACTAACTTATTAAAGGCTGAAGGTTAGGTACACATACTGCTTGCCCAGTGCAGTCCCATGGTATATCCTGTGACACAGATGTGACCCGTTCTCAATATCTTTATTTTAAATTATCCTATGCAAGGAGCAGCAGAAAGACAGGCATAAAGTGAGAAAATGGCATCCCAAAGAGGTGGGGGGGTTGTTTTACAGTGAACCGAATCTGACATGCTGCTCTGGCAGGACAGGCAGGCAGCAAACCCCAGACGTCCCCACTGCAGCCCCTAGTCCCAGTGTGTGACGGATGGCTGGGATCACACTGGCTGGTTTGGAGGCTGAGAGATGGGATGGCGGGTGTGATGTTTCCAGAACAAATGGGACACACTGGCTGAAAAAGCACTGAGAGTCTATGTCTCAACCATGGGGCTGGGGGATAGGGCAGCTGGTACGGGAGGAGCAGAGGTTGAGAAGAGGCCTTCCAAGGCCCCCAGATACAGGCATTTTTGGCTGCTAGTGCAGTGCTCTCAGAATGTGGGGCGAGGGGCTGCCCACAAGGCCAGGGCCCTCATTGCGAATTTCCCATTGTGTCAGGATCAAGGGCTTTAAACAAACACAAACATTCCCTGTGACAGATCAAAATTCAACCCCAGCCCATCACTGTCCTGTAGACATGGCCTCCAGAATTCTGATGCCCACGAAAACTCTCCCCTCAGATGCACCCCCAGCTCTCTACACATTCCCTTGTGGCCCACACCAATTCTTCCCCCAACACATCTCTCTCCACACACATATAATCCTTGGGGGTTCCATGGTCCCATATCCCCCTTTCTTTGCTGTCTAGAGCACATACAGATCTCTCTCCCCAACAAACACCCCCACGTATAACATTGCACGGAGTGGTCTGGGTTTGGGCTCATCACACCTACCTGAGCAGCAGGGGGTGCTGTACTCAGCCTCTGTCTATTCACCTGCAATAGCAAGGGGTGTAAAGAATGGAGGAGAGACGGCGGGATCCCTCCAATCTGTTACTCTAGCCCCAGGGGATCCCTTCTGTAGGTCTCAACACCTTGAATAGGGTTCGGGGTCTCCCCCTGCTGTCTGAGTGGGACTGTGAATTCTCTCCTGGCCTCCATCTCCACCCATTGCCATCCAGTCACCCCTCAAAGCACCCATGGAAACTATCCTGCCACTTCCTGGGCCCAGCATGGACTGTGGGGGAGTCTGAAGGGCTGGATGAAAGGTAAATGTGTGGGGTGTTGGAGAGGCAGGACACACCTACTCTAGCCATTCCTGCCGGGAGAGCCCAGTTATATCAGTGGTACCATCCCACTCACCCGATGGGCACACGGCTGCCATGTCCCTCCCAGTGAGCACACCTCACCAACAAATCAAAGCCAGCAACACTCAGAGCAGGGCAGGATTTAAGGAAATGAGGGACTTGGAACCAAGGGAGATTTCAGTGACCATATGCCTGAGTGTGACCTGGAGCTCACGAGAGGAGCAGTAATGGGAGAAAAGCCAGGGCACTGCAGGGCCACCTTTTACTGAGCCATAGAGCCTCCCAAGGCAGCTGTACTACAGGCTATGTCAGCACAGGACATGTTCTCCCTGTAGATACTGACCACAGGAGGGGCCAGAGCAGTGGGGGATCCAAGGCAGGACTCACCCATCTCGTAATAATCATACAGTCTCACAGTGGCTGGTCTGAGATTCTTCACAGGGAAATCCTGCTCCAGGGAGAAGGTGAAACATTGCCTCCTTCGTCAGCTACTGAGACAGTGAAAGAGCAAGTACCAGAGCTGAACATCTGTGCTGGTGGCTAGAGGCCACCACACTCTCTATCTGACTGGCCCAACCCTCTTCCCTCTGCCCCTGTGGCCTGGAACATTGAGAATGTGCTCCCCCAAATCCCTCTTCCACCCACCCTGGAAATGTGACCCCTCCCTTCAGTTCACTGAGTACACAGCTTAAGTTGACTTAATTTACAAGTGTAGATGCACCCATAGTGGGGTGGGATGACCCTCTGCCAATTGGGATCATCCCGGAAGGGCTCAGTGGTTGGCTGGGCGGCAGTGCCACCCCTCCGGAAGTCTCAGGCTTTTTTAAAAGCGGAAAACCCCGAGGCTGGTTTTTCCAAACGGCGTGGTTTGCAGCTCGTGGACTACGTGGATGCCTTCGGCACCCCCATGAGGCCTTTGGACTTTGTTTTGACTCGAAGGTTATGTCCACACTGGCAAGTTAGTTCTAATTAAGGAGCCTTATTCGAACCAACTAAAGCCATGGCTACACTAGGCTTTAATTAGTTCGAATTAAGGGCTTCCTTAATTCAAACTAATAAGTTCGAATAGGGCTTTAGAAGTAAGGCTTTAATTCGAACTAACTAGTTTGAATTAGCCAATGTGGGCCTGTTAATTCGAACTCATTTCTTAGTTCGAACTAACTGGCCATTGAAATGAATGGGGATCACTAATTCGAACTAAGCAAGTGCCATGAATGGCACTTGCTTAGTTCGAACTAACTTTTGCTAGCTAATTAATTTGCTAGCTAACTAATTCAAACTAATTTTAGCAAGTGTAGACATAGCCCTAAAGTCTTGGCCCCCCCCAGCGTAGAAAGCGGTACATCAGCGGCAGCAGTTCTAAGGAAGAGGGAGAAATCAAGGATAGCCAGAGCCCTTTGGCTCAGCTTTTGTTCGATACACCAGAACCCAAAACCCAGAGACCGGGAAGCAGCCTGACAGACTCTCATCGGTACCAACGAACCAGGAGAAAGGAGAAGACGAGGCTCAGGTAAAAGAACGAGTGTGGGTTGCTAACCGGTCTGGTTCGCATAGCTCTAAAAAACCAAAAGGGTGGTGGTGGATTCGCAGCTCTTTCTTTTTTTCTGAAAATCTCTCTTGTCTTTCAGGAACTCCCAGACAATATTGCAGTGGACGAGAAAGATGAAGCTGGCCCGTCTTGTTTTTGTTCAACGCCGGTACTCACCGATGAAGAGGATGAGGACTATATGGAGTTTAAGAGAAGGCTCGGCATGGAAACGTTTGAATCACTGTCGCTTCGCCAGCGTAAAAAAGTCATGCGGTCTGTTGTGCATGTTGCTGTTTCTGCTTCCCTTAATTACTGTCTTAAGGAAAAGATCTTCAAAGACTGTGAAGGCTGTGCCATAGACGCTCCAAGCGAATGGCACCATGACTGTGTGCAGTGGACTTCAGAGGATATAAACTGCAAACTCCGGGATGTGTGCGCTGAACTATGTTTTGAAAGCTTGTTAAACATTGTTATTGCCACGAGTTACGTTATGGAATGTCTGTACGTAACTTAAGAACATTTAGACCTAGGGGTGACCTTGGTACGCTCTATGCAATTCAATCCAGACCCTAGCAGTGTTTTAAAGAAGATGACTAAACTGGAGGATGTTCATTTGGAGCATTGTATGGACCGGCTGGTCCGCACAAAATGTTACAGAAGTCTACTTAGGAAGCAGACTATGCATAAGAAATACAAAAGGATTAAGTTAGAGAATGGTGAGGGGGTCATACACGAGATATAAACCCTCTTGTTAGCTGTAAATAAATGCATCTCTGGAAAAGGGGTTTGTGACTATCTGTAAAAGGCCTGTGTGGGCCTTAAATGTAAGTGTTTTTTTCAAGTTCCAAAGGGGTAGCAGTGTTAGTCTTGTATATTGGACAAACAGGACAGTCTCTGCACCAAAGAATAAATGGACACAAATCTGACATCAGAAATTGCAACACTCAAAAACCAATAGGGGAATACTTCAATCTCTCTGCTCACTCCATTGACAACTTGCTAATAGCTGTGTTGAAACAGATGAATAACAAATCACAGCTTCAAAGAGAAACTGCAGAACTCAAATTTATATGCCAATTTGACTCAGTTGCCTAGGGATTAAACAGGGACTATGGATTTTTCTCTCATTACAACAGGTGATTTGACCCCACCTTCCTCTATGTGCTGTTCCCCAGTGTTTGAATCCTAACACCTATTTTGATTTGCTGTTACAGCCTGACCTGATCCTATGTCATACACTCCCTGCATTTTATTTCCTCCCATTCTGTGGGTTTCCCATCTTCAAAGCATCTGACGATGTGGGATTTTCTCCCTCGAAAGCTCATGCAATAAATAAAACTGTTAGTCTTTAAAAGTGCCACAGGGCTCTGTTTTTTTCAAGGCTGCTGTAGAAAGTGGAGTTTAGATGGGGGTTTATTAAGGGTATTTGTAAT
>ML685863.1:8645564-8748608 GCA_007922175.1 Pelusios castaneus | reverse complement strand
AGCACTTAAAGGGGAGAGTAGTCTCTGTCCAGACGGACAATACAACAGCTATGTTCTACATCAACAAACAAGGCGGTCCCCGCTCCTCCCACCTTTGCAAGGAGGCGCTCATCCTCTGGGAGTTTTGCATTCTCCACTCAATCCTGCCGGTAGCATCCTACTTGCCGGGGTCGCAGAACACACTGGCCGACGATCTCAGCAGGAAGTTTCTAACTCACGAGTGGTCGCTAAAGTGGGAGGTTCTGAAAGAGGTCTTCCAGAGGTGGGGGACTCCCCGTCTGGACCTCTTCGCGTCAAGCTCCAACGCGAAATGCGCACGCTTTTGCTCGTTCAGGGGCCGCAGCCCGGGCCCCATAGCGGATGCGTTTGCGATCCAGTGGACGGGGGAGCTCTCCTACGCCTTTCCCCCAACGCCATTGGTGCACAAGGTGCTTCTGAAGATCAAGCAGGACAAAGCCACAGTGATTCTGGTGGCCCCGGCGTGGCCCAGGCAGCATTGGTACACAACCCTGTGGAACCTCTCAGCCAGGGCCCCGATAGACCTACCTTTGTTGCCGGACCTCTTGTCACAAGACAACTGCAGACTCCTGCACCCGAACCTTCAATCACTCCACCTCAAGGCGTGGTATCTGAGTGGTTAACCCCGAACGAACGGCTATGCTCGGGGGAGGTTCAGGAGGTCTTGCTTAACAGTAGAAGGCCCTCTACACGCTCCGCTTATAAGGCAAAGTGGAAACGATTCTCGGCCTGGATGGCAGACAAGGGGGTCACACCGGGGTCAGCCCCACTACCCTGTATCCTCGACTATCTGTGGCATCTCAAGTCATCGGGCCTGGCGGCTGCTTCGGTCAAGGTCCACCTGGCAGCCATCTCGGCTTTCCACGTGGGGACGGAAGGGGGCACAGTCTTCTCGGCCCCGATGGTGAAGCGGTTTGTCAAAGGCCTAGATAAGCTCTTTCCCCCGACCCGTTCACCGGTGGCGCAATGGGACTTGAATCTGGTCCTGACTCAGCTGACGGGCCCGCCCTTCGAGCCTCTAGCTTCATGCTCGTTGCTGTGTATGTCATGGAAAGTAGCCTTCCTCGTGGCCATTACATCGGCCAGGAGGGTATCAGAGTTGCGGGCCCTGACAGCGGATCCACCGTACACGGTTTTCCATAAGGACAAGGTACAGCTGCGTCCGCATCCTGCCTTCCGACCAAAGGTGGTGTCCCATTTCCACACTAACCAGGACATTTACCTGCCGGTGTTTTACCCCAAGCCCCATGCTTCGGACAGGGAGCGCAGGTTACATACCCTAGATGTGCGTAGAGCCCTGGCCTTCTACATTGACAGGACAAGACCTTTCCGCAAGTCCACCCAACTGTTCGTGGCAGTAGCGGACAGAATGAAAGGAGAACCCATCTCCTCGCAAAGGCTTTCCGGATGGATAGTGGAGTGCATCCGCGAATGCTACAACCTGGCGAAGGTTACCCCGCCCCCTATCAAGGCGCACTCGACAAGGGCACAGGCTTCCTCGACGGCCTTTCTGGGGGGTGTGCCGCTGGTGGACATCTGTAAGGCAGCCACCTGGTCTTCAGTCCACACCTTCGCGGCACACTACGCGATTACTCAGCAAGCGAGAGAGGATGCGGCAGTCGGCAGAGCCGTCCTGCTCTCGGCTAAGCTGTGATTCCGACCCGCCGCCTCAAGGTAAGGCTGGTGATTCACCTACTATGGAATGGACAGGAGCAATCACTCGAAGAAGAAGAAGAGGTTACTTACTTGTAACTGGTGTTCTTTGAGATGTGTTGCTCCTGGCCATTCCACTTCCCACCCTCCATCCCTGCTCAGAATAAGAGCAAGAAGGAACTGGGGAGGGTAGGGCCGGCTGTGGGTTATATAGAGGTGCCGCAGCGGCGCCACTCCAGGGGGCGCTACAGCCGGCCCTACGGGATCTCTAGGGGAAAAAATTCCGGCGTTCCGTGCACGAGGCGCGCACACACCTACTATGGAATGGCCAGGAGCAACACATCTCGAAGAACACCAGTTACAAGTAAGTAACCTCTTCTTTTATGGACAGCATTAGAAAACCTGATAAGTCAGAAAAATATATTTTTTTATGATTTTGAGTGCACGCAGGAGACAGAGTTGCATGTGCCCAATTACATGTTTGCTACATCCCTGAATTCAGAAAAATCCTGGGAATTTAAGGGCGGCGAGTGCCTTTCTAACTTTGTTAAAACCTTTATTGGCAAAAAGTTTCGAGGCTACACGTTCATAGCACACAATTCCAAAGGTTATGACGCTTACTTTGTTGCTAGGGAGTCACTGAAGGAAAAGATGTGCGTGGAGTTGATAACTCAGGCCAGTAAATTGATGTGCGTGGAAGTTAAGGCCTTAGGCATCTGTTTTATAGACTCTTTAAACTTCCTCCCCATGAAGCTTAGCAAGTTTCTGCAGGCTATGGGGCTTGAAGGCTCCAAAGGGTACTTTCCACATTTTTTTAACACTTTAGAAAACCAAAATTACGGGGGGCCAGTGCCTGGGGTGGACCACTATGGCATGGACAGCATGATGCCCCAGGAGAAAGCAGACTTTCTCGACTGGTACCAGGACAACCAAAATGAGACCTTTGACTTGCAGAAAGAGCTCGCGTATTACTGTCAGCAGGATTTCAAAATTTTGAGACAGGCCTGTATGCTGTATGGAGAGGAAATCATGAAAATGACGGCAAAGTCAGATGCTGTAGAGAGAGGTCCTGGTGAATTCGTGGAGGTGAAATTGTGTATAGATCCTTTCCAGTACCTAACTCTGGCATCCATGTGCATGGTCTTGTACAGATTTACATTTTAAGAGAATAACACTGTAGCTCTTCTCCCTCCTGACAACTATCATAGGCAGAAAAAGAGATATTCGACCTAGTCTATTCAGTGGTTGATGTACACTGCTCATAAAGAAAAAATAGAGATACGTCACGTACTGTGGAGTGGGGAGTTAGAGATAACCCTCTACTTTCTAGACGGTTATGCTGTCATTGATGGGGTGCACACGGCCTTTGAGTTTAATGGTTGTTTTTTCCACAGCTGTATTGCCTGTTACTGTGAAAAAGCCCTAAACCCTATGATGGGGGTGATTTGGGGGTTTCTTTATTACAAGACACAGGTCAAGGCCAACTATCTGAAAAGAAAAGGGTTTGTAGTCAGGACTCTCTGGGGACATGAGTGGGAGGTGATGATAGAAACGGATAGAGAGCTTGTGGATTTCTTAAACGAAGCCCAATTGCCTCAGCCTCTGGTCCCGAGGGATGCTCTTCTTGGGGGTAGGACTAACGCCGTCCGTCTGTATTACAAACCTAACCCTGGTGAAGAAATCCACTATTACGATTTTACCAGCCTGAACCCTTTCGTAAACAAAACCAAAGAGTACCCTATTGGCCACCCCGATATCATTTCGAACAAATTCAGACCTCTCACAAATTATTTCAGCATCGCAAAAGTTACTGTATCCCCTGCAAGGGCTCTTTTTCCCATTGTTGCCCATCAGGGTGGGCGGCAAGCTCATGTTCCCGCCCTATCGAACCTGCGCGGAGACCGAGCAGCAGGAAACATGCGCTCATGCTGACGAGGAACGGGCCCTCCTGGGGACCTGGTGCACAGTGGAACTGAACATGGCCGTAGCAAAGGGGTACACAGTGGTTAAAATCTATGAAATCAGGCATTTTAAAGAAAAGTCTGACGCACACTTTTCAGAGTACATAAAATTATATTTGCGTCAGAAACAAGAGGCTTCGGGGTGTACCACGACACTGACTTGGTGATATTTGCACAAAGGGAGGGTGACTGGAATCCCCCTCTGGGGGATTATTTAGGGGCCCTCCCCAGCAATATCCCGCTAGGTCAGCACATCACCAAGTTTGTGTCAGCTGATCCAAAAACGTACGGGTACAAGCTGTCGGGGGGGGGGGGACCTGTATGAAAGTCAAAGGGAATGTAGCAAACTGTGAAAAGATCAACTTTGACAGTTTGAAAGAGCTGGTCCTGCACTACAGCGTGGACCTGGGAGAAAGCGCCTCCAAAAAGATAGAGGTGCAGCACACTTCTATCGTGAGGAACAAAAAACAGTGGGAAATAGAGATCAATACCCTTAAGAAAACTCAGAAAGTGGTTTACAACAAGAGGGTCCTCAGAGAAGGGTTTAAAAAAAAAGCTGCCCTATGGCTATTGAAAAAAATGGACATATGGAGGAAACATCCCTTTTCTGTAATTCTCACTGGACCTAGCAACCGTGGGAAAAGTTACTTTATAAAAAATGTATTGGGTAATGCCGAGAAAACGCTGTCTGTTATGCCCGAGAACATCGTGTGGTGCTACAGTTGTTGGCAGCCTCTGTATAAAGAACTGCTCTGTAAATATCCCTTTATCAATTTTGTAGAGGGGCTGCCCGATACTTTTGATGATGACCGGTAGTTTCCTACCAGTAAAGTAAATATGATTATCGTAGACGATCTGATGAACTCTGCTTGTGAAAGTGACGAAACTGAGAAAGTCTTTGCCAAGTACGTGCATCACAGGAACCTGAGCATTATATACATAGTTCAGAACATGTTTTGTCAGGGGAAAAGAGTCGCACGATTAACCTGAACGCCGAATACATGGTTCTGTTCAAAAACCCCAGGGATAAATTACAAATAGCCACCCTCGCCTGGCAAATGTACCTGGGCAAGATGCAATTCTTTCTAGAAGCTTTTGAGGATGTGACCCAAAAACCTGACGGCTACCTGGTGGTGGATTTAAACGCTTCCACGCCAGAGGCTTATAAACTAAGAACCGGTCTTTTCCCTCCAGAATGGCCGGTGGCTTACACTTTAAAAAGAACAGCTGGGTATAAAAAGAGATGATTTTCAGTGGGTCCTTCTTAACAGCGGAGGCCGCCGTCCGGAAAACATGTCTAACTGCGTGAAAAGAAACCTGGCCCTTTTAAAATTACTTAGCAATTCATTCCCGCGGCAAGGGAAAGCTATACTGTGTTCGGCTTCTGACAATTTAGTAGCAGCCATCTCAGAAATAGCTCTGAACACTTTGAAAGGAAACATACCTTTGACGCCGAATCTAGTGCGTGTGCTGAAAAAGAGACGCACTTTGATAAAAACCCTGGGTAATAAAAGGATCTCAATTAAAAGAAAAAAGCATTTGGTGAGGCAGTCCGGGGGGTTTATCGGACCTCTGTTAAGTTTCGTTATCCCTCTGATAACTGGACTTTTGACTAATTGATAATGGAGTATGCAGAAAAAATGTACTTGATGCCCAGCCACCAGTTGGAGCAATTAAGGGCTCCCCCTCCCCCGGAGGAAAATATCAGAAAGACCGCAATTAGCTCGCTGGATAGTGAAATGAGGTCTGTTCTTCAAAGGACTGACTTGGATGAATACGAAAAGGCTAAACTTTATGCCACCATGCTTCAAAGGTACCTAATGTACGTGAAACAGAGTGATTTGGATCAAGGGAAAATAAGTCTCTTTCTAGCAGAACAGGAACAGAACGTCCCCTCCAATCCCTCAGAAACACCCAAAACCTTTGACTCTGTTGCTCAGGAAATACTGGATAGCGTCGGTAAGCATTATAAGAGAAATGCAACCATGTTGCTAAATAAGCTGGGACAGGATAAAAATATATCTTCATGGAACAATAAAGGGGCTTTTGTGTACAAAGGTTCAGTGGTTAACGGGTCTAACATACTTGATTTAGTCAGGGCCGTCACACAGACGCGTTCCGTTCCTAGCAAACATGTGCCCAAAGGCTGGGATGCGTTTATGAATGCCATGGCAGAACTAAACATGCCATCATCCATCATGGGCAACGTGGCCAACAGAGATCTTTTGGAGAGCCTGAAGGCCTCGAGAGCCTGGAGCAGGTCGAGAACCCTCTTTGCCTTCTAAAAAATGAAAACTAGCTAAAAGAGCCAAATGGCTCACTATGCAATTTTTTTTTTCTTTTCATGCTCTGAAAAACAATATTTTTTAAAATGGTCATTTTTTTTGCTTTAAATAAAAATCTTGTATACCTCTAAAAAATTTTATTTGTTGTGTATTTTTTCTAAATTGGCCCTTTTTAAAACAAACAAACAAAAAACCACCAGACACGAATTGTCTTTAAACCCCTTGCCTAGGGCACTTTATTGAGAAACACGGCTGTAAAATTTTGGTCATTTTGTACCAAATCATTAGAATACAATTTCAAAATCTGGTCAAAAGGTAAACCCTTGCTACAGTGATGCAAGAAAAGCACGCGGTGGTAGCTACAGGTGACAGAGCACAGGTCCTGCAATTGTCTACTGTGAAATGCAATGTCGGTGGTATTTTTGTTTAAAAATTTCATGATGCTTTAGGAAACAACACACTGTGTGGGGGGGTGCCTGTATGAGTCAAAAAACTCTCCGCGGTTTCCCTCTGCCAGATACAAAGCGAGCCAGTGTTCGCCAGGTTGGTTGTGTGGGTGCGTGTTGACCATCAAACCTAGGGGTCTCCGAGACAGCCTCCTACTGGGGAGCCAATCGCTGGAGAACACATCTAAGAAAATCCCTTTCGTGTCGGGGTCCACCGATAAGACATGCGAGAGCTGCATGGTGTCCATGCTCACATGTAGTCAAAGAGAACGTTTCTCCTCTGATTGATCTCTGTGAGGTTGTCAAAAACCCCATACACGATCATATTGACAGCGGCCGTCAAAGCCTTCGCAAAACATATTTCTGCTCTCAGGTTCCTGGTTTTTATCAGGGAACAGTGATCGGCACATTCCTGGTTGGGGGAGAGGTCGAAGGCAAACAAGGTGTAACCCTGGGCAAACTGCACACGGTCAATGAGCAGCGCACAATCTTTCATGTGTTTACCGGCCATCTGTACCAGATTCATGTACTCCCTCACACAGCGCCCGGCCTAGAAGTCCAGCTGCAGAGGCTTGGTTGGTATCTGTTCGCCATCCACATACAAGGCCACAAAGTTAATATTGTAATGTTTAAAATTAAAGGGGTTTTTAGCATAACTCCCGCTGAAGGCATCGTTATCCACGAACCCCAGGACGAGCATTTTGGACAGCTGTCCCAAGAACAGGTTCTCTTGGTTACTGACCCTGCTACCTGCAGGGATGCTAAACACTTTCATTCCCACATGGTCCACGGGGTATTTAGGGTTAGCGGTGAGCAGGGCCTCCGCGTGCCCCAGACGGACACCCGGGGTCACCTGTACTTTCTTCACGAAAAGGGACGCTGAGACGATGCGCAGCTTATAGCCTTCGGTCGCATCACCCATTAAGCAGAAGGCATCTTTACTGCGCGTCAGTTCATTTTTCACATCCACACCATTCAACAAAAGATTTTCTTGAAAAAATAGTTGCTGTGTAGATGTCCCAGCAGCTCAATAGTCCAGCTCTGGGCCATCAGATTCTCCCGCTTCACAAAACCCAGGTTCTCACCGTCCAGCTTCGTGTCTTCATGTTGTCATGGGGTGTCTTTAATAAACAGGCCATTGGAAAATTGCATAGCAAGGGTGTCGTTGCTGAAATTGAGCACCGATTCTATAAAGGCCTGGTAAGGGTAGCAGTTATTGCTTTGAGTTATGAGTCGGTCTCCCAGCATGACGTCCAACTGGCTGAAAATGGACGTCACAGGATAATTCACCAGGCCCACCGCAGCGTCCTGGGCGAGGTCGGTTCCGTCTCCCTTTACGATCTTGCAACAGAGGTACAGAAGCGTATTGTTCAAATCCATGTAATCCATGCCGTTCCCCACTATAAAAATGTCAAGGGGAGCCACCTCTGTAACGGCCGAGAGAGGCAGCACCTCTATGTAGATGCTTTTCTCGATGCTGGTCTGTCTGGGGGCTATTTGGAACAAGTCCAGTTCGGATTTGGTGCACTCTTCAGACTCGCAGTGGACGAAAGCCATGTTGATTAAAATAGATCTCTTTTACCAGGTGGAGCGCGTTTCCTATTTCTCCCCCGCCTCCCCTTGGTCTTTCGTTTCTGGCTATCCCGGCGCGTCAAAGCCCTTCTTTTAAAGGGTTTTGGGGGACCTTGGTGTCATGGGTATGACATGTTTCTCTTTCTCTTCCTCATTTTGATGTACATCAGTCCCAATCCCTCCTGGGCGGGAGGTTCCCTCACCTTCTCCAGAACAGCACAGGAGATGTGGCCTACCACGTCTTTAGCTATGTTTTGAGCGGCAGTTTTGACATGGGGTTTAATAATCTCTAGCCCCTTCCTCAAAAGCAGAATGGCTTTTCAAAAGGGGGTCCGGAATATTCTGCCCATGCCAGCCCCATACATCACAGGGGTCCCGTGATATCTGGGTAGGGCATATCCGGCCTGGGTTTTGTAATAGTTGCTGTAGACAGCAGGGAAACTGTAATTTTTTAGGGTCACCATGGTGCTTTGCTTTTTTTCCCTCCTTTTAGAAGCCTCTCTGGAGATGCAGGTGCAGCTTGATGATCACCTTGCCGAAGCGAAATGAGACGTGTCTGTTCTGATCAGTCTTTATTTCAATGGTGATGGTGTCAATGTGATGCTTACTGACGGGAACGTAATGCGGTTTATCGTAGGTGATGGTGACAATCTCATTGTTCCTGCCCCAAATGGGGATGCAGTGTAACAGGGGAACGGAAAAGTCCCCCACGAACTGGTGTTCCACGATGTCCATGTACAGGTACAAGGATTTGAAACCTCCTGTGATGTCTGCTGAGAAAGAGATTTTGTTGATGCGGCTGTTGGGGTACAAACCCAAAATATTAGCCAGCTCTCCTCCGGTAGAAAACGTATAAGCGACATCGGTGGACCTAAATCTAGCTTTTCTACCCACAGGATTGTAGTTCATGATCAACGTGGGTGCTCTGGGATGCTGGGTCACAACGCTGTTCATGTGATCCAGCAATTCAGATACAGATGAGTAATAACTTCGCTGTAGGACGTAATTCCATTGCTTATCTTCACAGGTGATTTCAAAAGAGATGTCTTCGTTGATGTTGTTCCAGCTGTGCTGGTATTGTATTTCCACCAACCCCACCTCCCAGGCACCTGGGAGATCCAAAGGTTTAATGAGCTGCACAGTAAAGTTCGAGCTGGGGTTTTGGGGAAAAACCCCAGAACTGGCGTTGCTGGGCAAAGTGATGTAAAACCAGCTGTCATTCATTTTCCCCCGTCACAGATTTGAGAAGCTTCCACCCAGCTGTTAAACTTCTCGGGCCACCCCAGCCACTTCACCAGCAGCTGCTTTTTTCTCCCTCTTCCTTTCGCCGCTAGAACTTTTTCAATCTTGTAAACCCTGTCCCATTTGGGGTTTAGTTTTTGCAGTTCTTCGGGGTAAAAAGATCCAGCAGCTGTCTCGCCCCCGTAATCTTTTACTCGGTATATGGGTCTCCGGCCCTTGGTTAAGGCTTCGTCCACTATGAATATCTCATAATGTCTCAAAAGCTCCTTTGGTTTTAGACAGCCTCGCGTGGTCACCTTTTCTAAAAGGGCCAGCAACTGGTTTTACTCTTAAACCATCTCCGTATACTTTTTTCCACACCTTCAGAGAATTTGAGGGGTTAATGTCAACGAGTCTGGCACGTATGGTTCTGTGAAAGCTCCGATTGTAACTCTTTATAAACTCAGGTAACGCATCGATGTAGCGAAAGGTGTTGAGGGAGGTAAAATATCTCCACATCCGAGATTTTGAAGTTCTGTTAAACTGCTCCACAACCCCCGCTTTGACTTAATTATTAGTCACAAAATGATGGACGCCGTGTCGCTTTAACAAGCTACTTAAAGGTTTGTTTAAAAATTCTTTTCCCCGATCGGTTTGTAATTTTTGAGGCACGCGACCTTCGCTGAAAATGGCTTTAAAGGCCTTGGCTACTTCACCTCCCATCTTATCTTTGAGGCCTAAGGCCCAGGTGTATTTGGATAGAATGTCTGTTGCTGTTAAGATGTACTTAACAGTAGATGGAGAACCTTTGCATATCTACCAAATCAGCCTGCCATTGCACATCCATGTCTGAAACGACCGTCTTGTTTCTTTTAAAATGTATTCGGGTTGGTTTGTGTGAAGAATAAGCGTCCTGGTCCAAAAGCCAAGCGGTTACCTCACCCCTGTTCAAAGTTTCGCTGTGCTGTTTGGCCGCTTGAAAAAGAGCGTTCACCCCTCTGAAGCTCCCCACTTCCCTGGGGATGTAATAGATTTTTTTTTAAAAGAGCCGCCTGCGTTGGCATGGCTGCCACTTGTAACAGATGCAAGTATAAAGAAAACACGTTCACAATGATGAATTTAAATGAGCTTTTTATTAATTGCTTGGTTTAGTGCCCCTTTTTTCAGCACCCTGTGAAAATGGATGCTGCCCACGAAGGAGTCTGAGCCGGTTCACTCTCCCTCTCAGAGCTGTGTTTCAAACAGGAACAAAAACAGCTGATGCAGGACACATTTGCTCGCATGGGACTGCCGATGTGTCGGTTCTCAAAGACCCATATAAAGTCATCGTCGAGCTGTCGAGAGATTTTCAGGAAAAAAAAGAGCTGTAAGTCCCCACGCTGCTTGGTTGGTACTTAACCACCATCACATCCCCCTCCACAACCTTCACTTATCGTTCCTTTACCTGCACCGCTTTTTTTCCTTGGGTCTTGTCTGCCTCCAACTCCTCTGAGCCGTGCTCGCCTTCCTCCACAAGGGTGGACACCATGAGGCCATCAAGCTCGTCAGGCTGCTTCCTGGTCTCATGGGTTTCAGGGTCCGTCAACATCTTGGCCTCATCCTCCTCCTCCGAACTGTTGATGTCGCAGTGTTTTCTCCAAGAGCCATTAAAGGTTGGAGCCAAAATAAAGTGCGGAGGTCTCACAGGGCTGGCGAAGGCGTCCATGTTCTCCACGAGCTGCGAATCGCGCAGTCTGGAAAAACCAGCCTTGGGGTTTTCCCCTTTTAAAAAGGCCCAAGACTTGTGGGGGGGGTGGTACTGCTGCCCGGCCAACCACCGCGCCCTTCCGGGACGAACCCGATTGGCAGAGGGTCACTCCACTCCACCACGTGCCCTTTCTCGGACAATCCCGTTCTCAGGGTGAAATACGCTCCCGATGGGTGGGGAAAGGGTCACAACACCCACTTCCAATCAGGTGACCATCTTCAGCTGGAAGTCAGAGCTTAGGGGTGGGACCGGATGTCACGTGGCTGGATGGGGCGGGGCTTTTGGTGACAAGTGGGCGGGGAGGCGTGGGACCAGATGTCGGGTGACCGGCTAGTGTGGGACTTCCAGTGACAGGTGGGCGGGGCTAAAGTTTGATGGATGGTCGGTGGGCGGGGCTTCAGTTTGACAGGAGGTAGGCCCCTTGTCCTACTGCCTGGCCCTGGATGTCTGAGGGACTCAACCATCAAACTCGTGGTTGCTTAGGGCTGGAGCTTGCGCGTTCTCACTCCAGATGACTCTTTTTGTACTAGGCACTTCTCCGACCCACTGCTTGATGTGTGTGGTTCAAAGCAAACACCGTTGATTAAATAGCTACCAATTTAAAAAATAAGCAAAGAGGAAATAGGCTAACGGCAAATCCCCAACATCAGCCCCGTCCTCATACAGCATCTCTGGGGCATGAGGGATAGTCACAGTCTGTGTCTCACAAGTCCCAGACCGGCGGTGCTGCAGGAACGCTGGGGGTTGGACAGCAAAAAACAGCCAGAGTCCTGTGGCACCTTATAGACTAACAGATTTTCTTCGGCATAAGCTTTCGTGGGCTATAACCCACTTCGTCTGTGGGTTGGAAACTGGCTCTGGCGGTGGCCACACAACCTCCGGTGCTAGGCAGCAGAGCCTTCCTCCCCAGCATCCCCCCGTCAGGGTCACAATTTCTCTCCCAGTCATGTGCACAGCCTCAGGATTGGTGGCATCTTTCTGCACCAGGCCCTACCCAGGGTCCACCTCACTCTGCTCAGCCACTCACTGCACCTGGCTCTGGCCCCGGCCCAGTTCTAGCTCCAGTGGGGCTCAGCTCTCTTGGCTGTGGTCGGCCCAGTTACCCTGCCTGGCTTCTCTGGCTCCCAGTGCCAGCAGCTTTGTCCCTTAGCTCAGCTCCACTCTGCCCTGCTGCCCAGGTAGATCCACCTCACACAGAGTACAGGACCCTCCGCTCCCACCCATCCCCCCGCACCCTGCCCCTCTGCCTCCTGGCTCCCTCATTGGCTTGGCCTCTCTGTCAATCAGGCTGATCCAGTACATTGGTCTCTCTCCATTGGCTCTGAGGGCTTCCTTCTTGACCCATCCCTGCCCTTTGGTGCTGTAATATGCCCACAAAAAGCCCCCACAGTGTCAGTGAGGGGTGAATAGTCCCCTGACATACACAGCTCCCTGGTGGTCTGGGCACAACTGTATGGGCATTTCCACTGCCCCATGGAAATCAGAGCTAGGCCAGAGTGGCTGGGGATAACCTGTCTTTCCCCTCCTGACCAGTGCCCACTCTGTGCCCTGTCCTGGTTCCACAGGGCTTTCTCTGCCCAGGGCGCTGTGTGCCGATCTGCATCTCAGGATTCCCTACACCTATTACAGCCAGTCCCCTGTCTGAGGAAGGACATGGATGCCTCACCACGTGCCCCCGCTCTCCAGACACACCCGAGACTCCAGGGTTATATCTACACTAGCAATTTAGGTCGACTTAAGGAGGCTTAAGTCGACCTAAATTACTCCCTGTCTACACCAGGCTTTCATTAAGTTGACTTAAGAACTTCCTTAAGTCGACTTAATGAAAGCTTAAGTTGACTTAATAAGAGCCCCCCATTAGGGTGACTTAAGCCTTAAGTCGACTCCTTAAGTCGACTTAAGGACAGTGTGGATGTGGAGTAACCCTTAAGTCGACTTTAATAAAGTCGACTTAAAGGTGGTTAGGTCGACTTAACAAAGTGGATTAAGTCACTTAATTTTAAGTCAATTTAGTCCGCTTTGTTAAGTCGACTTAAAAAAGTCGACCTAACTTTTTCTAGTGTAGGCATAGCCCAGGGCTCCAGCAGGAGATCGAATGTAGACCCAGGATTGGTGCAGAGGATCCGAAAAACAAAGGAGAGTCATGACTGGTGGGACCTGGGCCCACAGGGGCCATGTAGGCAGAGGCCTGCCCTTCCGGGGACACATTACTTTCCACCAATCTCTGTGGCTGTCCATATTATGGAGAGATTGCCAGCAGCTCAGCTAGAGTGCCGGCCATTCTGCAACTGACAGCGAAAGGCAGCCCTCAGCTTATTGCTTTAGCTTCAGCTTTTCAAAGGCACCAAAGGAATGCCCAAATCCCACTGACTTGGTGGCTACCTGACCCCCTTGGAAATCCCAGCCCAAGTGCCTCGATTCAGCCTGCATATTTCACACAGGTCCACCCCACACAGACACCCTGTGAAAGGGGCAATCCAGCCAGCCAGCCAGCCAGCCAGCCATGAGTCCTGAATGGTGGCTCCAAGGGGGCTAGTCTAGGGCATAAAGCTCCTGAGTGGCCCTGTGTGCTGACAAAGCTTTGGCTATGTCCTGATGATCAGTATGTTCCAGCTGAGGGTGGGGCTCGTTCAGGATTCACCCTGCCTCCCTACAGGTTGAAGAAAGGAAGCAAAAGGATGGATTCTAGAGGAAAGCAGCTGGGCTGGGCCTCTCCACCCCCAGACTTGAGGACTGTAGCCTGGGGTAAGCTTGGTGAGCCAGCCCCCCATAATGTCGCTTGCCTAATGTCACTGGAGTAGCCAGTGGCCACACAAGCTGTTTCTGGGTCTCTCTCCAGCTCCCTGCTGCCCTGTGGCTCCCACCTCCCAACCAATTATCTCCTGCTCCAGGACCCTTCTGTGAATCTGGTCTGAGGCAAGGGAAGTGCCATGGGGAAGGGGCTGATGGGCAGTGTAGTCCTTGCTGTCCAAACCCATCATGCTCCACCTCCAGCCCCCCTGAACAGCCTTTGCCCACAGTGACTTCACCATCAGCGGAGACAGAGCTCCCCCACTCTCTCCAGAGATGCTGTGGCCTGGACGTACCATCCGCCCTCTGCTCTGCTCAGGGCACTTCATGCACAATCCGACTGCTCCCACCATGGTGGCAAAGTGCAGAAGGCACATGCGTGACACAACTGCTCAGCCACGGCTCCTGCTATGGGGCAGGGGTCATGGTGCCTCACTTTCCTGAAAGCCGACAGCCTGGAATCTGGGTTCGGGCACTGTGTACCTAGAGGAGCGGTGGCGTGGGGGGGGAGGCTCGATTCAGATGCCGGAGATGATACTTTAGCTGTCAGTGCTGCCAGCTGTTGTGCTGTGACGCATGTCTGCACAACAAGGGAGGCAGGCCAGGCTGACCAGTCCCATCCCCTCTGGAGTGCTCAGTCTGGCGCCGCAGGCCACCCAGCAGCTGGCTGAGCCCTGCAAGGGGAAGCACAAGCCCTGTTTGCCCCTTGGCAGTAACAAGCCTAAACCGTGTTCACACTCAATTACTGATAACATATTTTGGATCCAGCCCTTCCTTGTCCCTAATGAGCCTGGATGGGCACATTCACGATGCAGTTGCTCTACGGCCTGGTGGGAAGGATGTGGGGGTGCATCCAGACTCATCTCTGAAGGAGGCTCAGCTTTCCGAAGGTCCCCTGAGCTGCATTACCTGATCCCAGCCCTAGATGGCTCCTTTGCTCCATACATTGGGAGTCTGCATGCATGGAAAGAATTAGCTGAGTTTCTGTGCTGGGCTAATATCGTTCATGTCCTATCCTGCCATTGGATGAGGTGCTCCTGAGATGCAGCAGGAACCTTGGCCCGGATGCAGCCCCCTTTTTTGCTGCCCCACAGTGGGTAGGCCATCCTGTGTGGGATGAGGGCTGAGAAGAACCTGCCCACCAGGGTATAGGCAGAAACAGAGGATCCAACACACATCTGCGTGGGCACAACGGCTATGTCTACACTTGTAAATTTAGGTCGACTTTAGCTAAGTCAACTTAACTAAGTCGACTTTAAATTGACTCTGTTAAGTCGACTTGGCATGTCTACACCTAAATTTAAAGTCGACTTAGGGGGGAACTTACAAAGTCGACCTAGAGCGTCCACACTGGACGCCTAGGTCAACTTCTAGGGGCTAGGGGGACCTCGGACCGGTCCACGGTGGCAGGGGGGCACCCCTTGCCCAGTGCCAGGGGGCTCATCCTTTGCCCCATAGTACATAGGTACAATGGGGCAAAGAGGGACAGGGACCCTGGCAGGGCATAGGGGCAGGGCTCTGCCCTGCCCTTTGGGGGGGCATGCCAGGCTCCCCCTGTGCCCCCCCCCCCCAGCAGGAGGGCAGCAGGGGAGTCCTGAAGTAGCCCAAAGTCGACTTAGGGCTACTCCAGGTCTACACTGGCTTAAGTCGACTTGAAAAAGTCGACTTAAGTCTAAAGTCGACCTAAAAGTAGGTTTAATAAAGTCGACTTAATTTTCATTAAGTCGACTTTATTTTCCTTAAGTCGACTTAAGCAGATTGCTTAAATCGACTTAAGGAAAGTGTAGTGTAGACGCAGGGTAAATTAAGTCGATTTAAGCAAGCTTAAATCGACTTAATTTACAAGTGTAGACACAGCCAATCTGACCCTGCCAGGCTATGAATTCCATGTGGCCTAGGCTGTGCCCAGCAGGCTGTACCCAGAGGTAACCATTGGCTGGCCACAGCTATCTATAATGCTGACAAACCAGGAGCTCTCACAACCTCATCCAGCCTCGCTTCAATACCGGGCAAATTGTTTGAAACTATAGCAGGGAAGAGAATTATCCAACACATAGATGAACATAACTTGTTGGGGAAGAATCAATATGGCTTTTGCAAAGGGAAATCACATCCCACCAGTTTACAACAATTCTTTGTGGGGGGACAACATGGGGAAGCCATATGTATGTGGACAAAGGTGATCCAGTGGATATAGTATATTTGGACTTTCAGAAAGTCTTTCACAAGGTCCCTCACCAAAAGCTCTTAAGCAAAATAAGTTGTCATGGGATAAGAAGGAAACTCCTCTCATGGATCTGTAAATATATATATATATATCAAAAAAAGAGGAAACAAAGGGTAGGAATAAAAGGTCAGCTGTTTTCAGAATGGAGATAGGTAAATAGCTGGGTCCTCCAAGAATCTGTACTGCGACTTGTGGTGTTCAACATTCACAAATGATCTGGAAAAATGAGTAAACAATGAAGTAGCAAAATGTGCAGACAATACAAAATTACTCAAGACAGTTGGGTCCAAAGCTGACTGTGAAGGGGGATCTCACAGAACTCAGTGACTGGACAATAAAATGGCAAATGAAATTAAGTGTTGATAAATGCAAAGTAATGTACATTGGAAAACATAATCCCAAGTACATACACAAAATGATGGGGTCTAAATTAGCTGTTACCACTCACAAAAGAGATCTTGGAATCAGAGTAGATAGTTCTCTGAAGACATCTGTTCAATGTACGGTATTAGTCAAAAAAGGTAACAGAATGTTAAGAACCACTAGGAAAGCGATATATAATAAGATAGAAAATATCATATTGCCTCTAGATAGATCCATGACATGCCCACATATGGAATGCTGTGTGCAGTGCTGTTTGCCCCATCTCAGAAAAGACACATATATTAAAATTGGAAAAGGTACAAAGAAAGACAGCAAAACTGATTAAGGTTCTGAAACAGCTTCCATATGAAGACAGATTAAAAGGACTGGGACTTTTCAGCCTGGAAAAGAGATGTCTAAGGAGGGCTCTGATAGAGGTCCATAAAATCTTGACTGGTGTGGAGAACGTGAATAGGAAAGTGTTATTTACTCCTTCACACAACACAAAAATTAGGGGTAACCTCATTAAATTAATAGGTAACAGGTTTAAAACAAAACAGAAGGAAATACTTCTTTACACAACATACAGTCAAACTGTGGAACTTGTTGCCAGAGGATGTAGTGAAGGCCAAAACTATAACAGTGTTCAAAAAAAGAACTAGCTAATTTTAAGGAGCATGGATCCATCACCACCTATTAGCCAGGATGAGCAGGGATGCAACCCCAGTCTCTGAGTGTCCATGTAGCCTCTGTTTGCCAGAAGCTGGGAGTGGACAACAGGGAATGGATCACTCTGTGGTTGCCTGTTCTGTTCATTGGACACTGGCACCATCTGAGGAACGGGAGACCAGGCACTCTCTGTCCCACTCTCCTGGTAGTGGGGGTGACATAGCAGTAGCTCCCAGCTCAGCTAGCAGAACGGAGCCTTAGGTCAGGCAGCAGATGATGCTTTAAGACCAAAAGGTCCCAGGATCACACATGTATACATTGCTGGCCCAGCTAATGGTGTGGTGTCACCCCAGCAGCTCCTTCCCCTGAAGTATGAATCTTTCATACAGCAGCTCCTGCCACCTCATCATTAATCATGGCACGTTCTGGAGTATTACATAACCTGCCCAGGTAATGGTCTGTTTTGACGGGCATGTGTCAGGTCTTGTTTGTGACTCATTCATCTGGTGTTTGGCTGCAGGAGTGGCCCCTCTTGACGGGAGGTGGCCAGTGCAGCCTGTTGGACTGATGCCGAAGATCCTGGCCCACCTTTTTTAAGGCACTTCTGAGTGAATATATTTCTAGCGCGGGACATGCTGTGCTCTCTGGTGAGCAGATGTGTGTGAGCGCAGCTGTTGGCTCACTGGAGCAGAGGTGCAATAAGGGGCGGGGGTGGCATGCATTAATCCTGAGGCTACAGCTAGGGGATGCCAGCAGACAATAAATGGGGGTATTCATGGGGAGAAGGACGTGTCCCCCAAATAGTTCATTTAGTAGCAGCGCCTCTTCTTCTCTGCAGTCTCAGTCCTGGGGCTGGAGAAACCATCATGTCACTGACCGGCCACAGAAACAAAAGGACAATCAAGCACCTCCTGAAGCGTGAGTCCAGGCAAGCAGCCCTTTCAGCTCCATGGGTCAGGGGGAGGCGAGCGGCAATAGATGACGCATCAGATGGCTGCAGGAGCTAGTCCAGTAAATGAGAGCAGTGGGGGTGAAGGATGGCAACAGTCTGTCAGGACTGAGCCTGCCAGCTTCCCCAGGCCAGGGGGACACCTGCTACAGTGGTGGCCCCTGGAGTCAAGCAGGGCCAGGGGCGCAGACAAAAGGAAAGCTCTCAGGAGGCACCAAGTCGTGGCTCACAGGTTCCCCTGGGTATAGTCGTAGTACTCTGCAGAAAGAGAAGGGAGGTGGAGGCAGCTGAGCAAGCGAGCAGCCCATGGCCTTACCCTGCCACCCCGGCTGTCAAAGGGGGGGCAGGGCCAGAGGGACCCAGCAAGAGCTGGGAGGGATTCACCCTGGACATATGGGTCAATGAGGCAGGACCCAAGGGTTGGAAAATAGTAAGACGGTTCCCACTCTGCAGGGCTGTGCTCCAGCCTGGAGCTAATATGCATTTACCAGCCCCCCACCTTGGCTTTGGGGCTGCTGCTGAATCCTTGCTCCTGGGCTCAGGAAGGTGAGCATTGTGTACACATGGGTGAGTCCTAACATCCGGGGGGGAGCAGGGGGAGGTGGCAGCAGATGGTTTCGCTGCGGATCAGCCAGAGAGCTAAGGCTCAAGGAGGAGGAGATGGGCTAGGCCCTCCCCCCTCCCATCAGGCCTGGGGAGAGCCATGAGGAAGGGGTCTGTCTGCAGCTCGAGGGGGGAGATGGCTATCTCTGCGGGAACAAGCTGTGCCCAGGATAGGCTGGACACATCCATTCCAGTGGCAGGGAAGGGTGTCATTACCTGAAGCGGGTGGGACGTCGGCTCCCACTGTCCCAGTGGCGCTGGGCGGTGGGGGTGGTGGGACCACTTTGCTGTGCAAACAAAGCGAGGGCAGGAAGTCAGCGGTGATCCGGGGGGAAGGGAGCACCCCATCCCCTGAAACAAGCCAAACTATGGCAGCCTGAAGAGACTACTGGAGGGAACAGATCTGGGAGCCCTAGAAGCAGAGAGCCCATCCAGGGGAGACCCTCGGGTTCACATAATAGGAAGGTCCCATCCATAGCCCATCTCCCATGGATGCTCCACCTGCCACCAATGTGGGACTTATTGCAGGAGCACCCAGAGGCCCACCTAGGCCAGGAGCGCTGTTGTGTGAGGTACTGCACACACACACACACACTGTGTCAGATACTGCACATTTGTGCACATGCACACTCCCACACCCACCCACCCACCCAGAGTGAGAGACTCTCCTTGCCCAAACAGAAGAGCACGTGCACAGACCAGGCAAAAGGCAGTAGAAAGCTGAGTTTTCCATCGTATAACACACATGGGGAACCAAGGCACAGAGATAAAGTGACCAGGATAGTGTTACCCTAGGACAGTGTCAGGGCCAGGAATCAAACCTGGATCTCCTGAGTCCCAGCTCAGTGCCTAGCCACATCATAAATATCAAAGGAGCGAGTCTGGTTAGTTTCATCTCATGAAATGAGTTGCCCCCTGAGTATCCAGGTTCCCCAGCCATTCTTCCTCATGGTGAGGGCTGGGTGCAAACCGTAACTGTAAACAGGATGACAGAAAATGGGGTTTCTGACACCATGACTTTGTTCATGAAAAGTGTCGGCACTCTCTGGAAAACTTTAGTTTTTTGCTAAAAAAAAAAAAGTCTCTGAACCAAATATTTCTTGGTCTCTCGCACCGCAGTGCCTCATGGGAGCCATAGCTTGGTTTCCATGTGTCCCCATTCTCTTCTATGGGTCGGGTTACATCTCCCACGATGCATGCAGGGCCTTGTGCGCCCTCTCTCCCCACAGAAGGCAGACAAACCTTCTGTTAGTGGCCAGACTGAGATTTTGGTGCATCTTGGAATCCCCCTTTGCCCCAGTGCCAGCATCCTGTCCCCCACCCACCTCCACTGGCAGCAGCACCCCACCCTGCTTGGCCCAGAGTCTGAGTGGGAACTGGCAAGGCCAGGAGCTGGAGAAGCAGGTGATGCGGTACATGGGATTCTAACCAAGCAGGAGGGGATGCTCTGCCCACCTCCCACACTGATGTGGCTGGGACCAAGGCATTTCCCACCTTCTCTGCTCACTTCATAAACCCTTCTCCTCCTTGTCTGCTCATGGCACCAACATCTCCTCCCTCTGCTGGCCTGGACACACTTTCTCGCACTTAGTGTCTTGCTTCACATGCCCACTGAGACTGGCTCTTTACTGAAGTGCATCCTCATTACTCACTCATCCAGAATCCTGGCTGCTGGGGTTGGGTGCGGATCCAGGCTGACGTGGCGTATGGTCGGGGGCTCCTGTGCCCATGCTGATGGTTGTGGCAAGGGCTGCCATGGGAGGAGAGGAGTGGCACTGGGGTACGGTGCATAGTGGTGGTGGAAAACCAGATCTGCTTCTTCATCTTCAATGTGCAGAGGGAGCAGGTTCATCTGCAGGGAAAGGATAAAAGGGCCTTTGGAGAAGCTCCTTACCCTTGGCCATGACTGTTCCCCGGAGCTTTACCTGACTCTCTGTAAATGTGTTTAGAGAATTGATTTCTAAGCCTCCTCTTTCCCCCAGCAAGACAGCTCCATGCTCACAGTCTCTGCTGCTTGCACCTGGGCTTGCTGGTCGCCCGGGGCCTCTTTCAGCATATGGCTGGTGACCTTGATCTCATGCTATAGCATGAGACTGTCACGGAGCCAGCAAGACCTTCCATGGATCCAGGCCAGTGCTTAGGGACACCCTGGGCATTGACACTGGGCAGTATAGGATGGGACTTGAGGGACAGAGACCACAGGGTCTGTCTGAGTCCAGCAGTCTCAATAAAAAATCCTCTTCATGTTTCAGAGATTGTAAAGCTGGCAGTACCTCTGGCTCTCTCTGCTTAAATTAGAGCAGAGCTTTTTTTTAAAAAAAAAATCCCATCTTGATTTAAAAATGGCCAGGGATAGAGAATTCATCCCAGCCCTTGGTAAGTTGTTCCAACAGCATTCATCACAGCTGAGTGCATCCCTGCTTTGCCATGCAGATCCTGCCTCAGGGGCTGCAATAAGACCACGAGGCCCTGGAAGTCTGGGCAAAGGGCTGAGCCCCACAGATCTTCAGAGGATATTTTCCTGTATCTTCACTGAAGATGGGGGACCGTAGCTGGCTGTGGAGCTCCGCAACACAGCATGACCCTGTGTTGGGGCTGGGACCCAAGGAGCAGGGGAGGCTACGGCAAGTGAATGTTTGCGCTGCAGAGGGAAGCCTTTAAATGCCATGAAATGCCAAGTTCCAATCATCCTCCTTGTTTGATACACGGTCACGGAGGCAGGGAGTGCCAGGGATGAGGCTGGGCTTCCTGCACCGCACAGCTTTGGCAGTGTATGAGGCCACAGCCTTGATGTGGGCATTTCCCACCTTTGGAGAGCTTTTCTCTACAGCCAGGATGTTGGCTTAACCATATTTGGGGTGGGCCAGGCTGGGCCATCCCCTCTGGAGCAGGTGCCCTCAGCCAAGCTGTGGATCTGAGGGATAGATCCTGTGTGGAGAGCAGCTTGCCTTACCGCCCCATGGGCTGCGGTGCAGGGCTAGCATTTGGCCCTTCCAGCCGTTTGGACAGAAGAGAGAGTGGAGGATCTGTCATGCATTCCCAGCCGGGTTCTGTGTTGCACAGAGAGTTGAGGGGGTTGTCATTTGATTGAGTGATTGATTTTAAATTGAGCTATTCAGTGTTTACCAACTGGGCATCCTGCTAGATGGTATATCATGGGTGGGGTGTTACAGGGCAGGCCTGTCTTGTAGCACCCCCTGCTGGCCAAGCTTGGCACTGCGTGTACTCCCTACCTCACTTCCTCTCCCCAGGGCTTTGTCTCTCCTGGGGATTCCCATAGGTCAGCTGGCTGACTGAATCGCCCTGAGTTCAATCTCCTTCTGGGGTAACAGAAGTCCAAACACTAGGTCCTGCCTGGCCCTGCCCCACCCAGGCTCCTCTTCAGCCTACCCTCAGGGTTCCCTTTCCATCTTCAGTCCTGACCCCACCTTGCTTCTCTCAGGTCCCTTCCAACCCTGCTTAAGGGCCTCCTCCCAGGAGCCCTGCTTGTTCCTTGTCCTCCAAACTCAGCACTGTCTCAATGCCCTTTTATGAGACACAGGTGTTTCTGGCTGTCACCTGACCCCAATTAATCCTGGCCCCTTAGGATGGGAGGCAACTAACGATGGCACATGTGGGAGCTGACCAAACAGGGTTGGCCACAGGGGCTGCGTCTACACTGGTAAATTAAGTCGACTTAAGCTTGCTTAAGTCGACTTAATTTATCCTCCGTCTACACTACAGTTTCCTTAAGTCGACTTAAGCAGCTTGCTTAAGTCGACTTAATTAAAATTAAGTCGACTTAATTAAAATTAAGTCGACTTTATAACACCACCTTCCTATTAAACCTAAGGCTTAAGTCGACTCCCTAGAGTCAACTTAAGCCACTGTAGATGTGGGGTAGCCCTAAGTTGACTTAGGGCTACCCCAGGGCTATACCAATGCCCTCCCTGCCAGGGGAGGGCACAGGGGGAGCCTGGCATGCCCCCCCACAGGGCAGGGCAGAGCCCTGCCCACCCTGCCCCTATGCTGTGCCAGGGTCTCTGTCCCCCTTTGCCCCATTGTACCTAGATACAATGGGGCAAAGGCTGAGCCCCCTGGCATTGGGCAAGGGGTGCTCCCCTGCCCCTGTGGACCACCCCTAGGTCTCCCATAAGCCCCTAGAAGTCAACGTAGGCGTCTAGTGTGGACGCTTTAGGTTAACTTTTTAAGTTCCCCTTTAAGTCGACTTTATTTTTAAGTGTAGACACACTAAGTCAACTTAACTAACATTCCTTAATGTTAAGGAATCTGCCAGGTGATATGGTCCCAGGGAGTAAACTGATGCGCCATTAAGGACACAATGGTTGTATTCTTTATGTCCTTAATGGCTCATCAGGATACTCCGTGGGACCATTCTACCTGGAAAATTCCTAAACATTGAAGAGACAATGGTTGTTCACATCCTCCCGTTTAAGGCATTGCTCCAGAATGACACAAGTTAAAGTATAGATATAACATCAAATTCCTAACTTCTAATCGAAATAGAATTCCTAGACATAAACTATATAATAATTCCCAGCAAATTACTACCTTTCTATTGATACCAAACATGACATAGTTCCTATGGATTATAGCATTTATGAGATAGCCATTGAAAATAATATTATAAATGCTTCCCTAAATCCAGACAGCATCACACACAGGGTTCTGCCCTGCCAGGGTCCCTGTCCCCTTTTGCCCCATTGCACACAGGGGTTGCCCCTCCTCTGCCACCGTGGACCTGCCCAAGGTCCCCCTAGCCCCACAAAGTCGACCTAGAGCATCCAGTGTGGACGCTCTAGGTCGACTTTGTAAGTTCCGCTTTAAGTCGACTTTACTTTTAAGTGTAGACACACTAAGTCGACTTCACTAAGTTGACTTTAAGTTGCCTTAGTTAAGTCGACTTAGTTAAAGTCGACTTAAAAGTGCAAGTGTAGACATAGCCATTGAGAGCTACAGAAGCTTAGTCTATTTAACATATCCAAGCAAAGATTAACAGATGACTTGAACGATCTTTAAATTCCTTCGTGGAGACCAGACAGCTCTGTTATGTTCTTTTGGTTCTAGGCCTGTCCTCAGAACATTATCTGTTTTTGCTGCCAATGCCATTGGACATATCCAGTGAGACCCCTGGCTTTCTGATACTGTAACTTTTAAATTCAACTGAATCTGGTCTCCCAGCTCATGCGGAATTTTCCTGAGTGGAGCAATTACTGGGGTTATTTCAAGTTTTAATCAAGACCACAGTGTGTCTTTAGTGCAGATGAGTTCACTAAAGACATCCCACCATTCTTCTCGGCAACGGGACTATAGCAGGGAACTGTGGCCTCCCTTGGAGCCTGGGCCCAAGGAAGGGCCTGAACGCCCCTCCTGGACAGACTCAGAAATTGCAGGGCTCAGGCCCTGGAAGCAGAAGGGCAGAGCCCAGACAGGAAGGGGAAGTATAAAAACCCAGCCTGGCAACTCAGAGGGGACTGAGCTGCCACAGGGGAATGGTGTGCCTCCTCTGAGACTGCAAGCTGGATGAGGCCAGGCCCCTACAAGGGAGCTGCCCTGTCCTCTCTTGCTAGAAGGCTTGATGGCTTACCCAGCTCACCTGGGTCTAGTGACTGGGAGGGGATACCAGAGTCTGGGGACTGGGGGAGACATCCTAGGGCACCCCAGGACCCTGGCCAGTTGTGTCTCACTGGGGATGGCCTGGGGGGTGGGGGCAGAGGACACTGAGGAGCTGCTGGGCCCCTGTGACCTAGAGGAGCTCCCATCAGCTGAGGACACCTGCACCCATGAGGAGCAACCAGTGGTAAAAGGACCCTCTGACTTGGAGGAGTTGCCTCTGCAGATGGACCAGAGGAGTTCCTGGATCTGCTGCCCATGGATACTAGTTGGGATCCCATGGGCTGCTTAACCAGAGGACTCAGAAGAGCCCCCTTCAGAACCAGGTACCGGGGAGCAGGGCAGGAGGAAGTAGCCCAGGAACAGCTGACTATGGTTCAGCTGATAGTGGAGCCGACCAGTGTCAGCCCATTGCGGCTGGAGCCCCGTTGACCCAGTGGCAAACCTCTCACTGACAGGGCCCTGGGCTCGGACGTATGGAGTCAGGTGGGCCTGCATCCCCCACCTGCCCTTTTCTACCTGACCACCCAGAATGCTTGACTACTCCTGCCAGGTTTTTAGTGGTGTCCCGACCCTGTCTGAGCCTGTTGCACATCCCAGGCTGGGGGCTGCTGACTCTGGTGGGCCCACCCCACCCCTGCCGAAGGGCTGGGGACTACTGACTGGTGGCCCTGCCCCGCTCCTGTCAAGGGCTGGGGGCTAGTGATTCTTTTGTATACAGATGCTGCCCAGTCTAGCCAGTAGGCTGACCTGACGTATTGGCCAGTGCTGATAACAGGGACCTTCAAACTCAGCTCCTCCTGTAACTCCGAGTCCGATCTGCCTGCTACCATGACAAAAACCAGTTCTTTATGGCCATCAGCCTACAGAGCCAGCCCTGCTAAGGGAGAGGAGCTGGAATCTGTTCCTTCTTGTTCAAGAGGGGTAGCCGTGTTAGTCTGTATACAGCAAAAAATGAGAGTCCAGTGGCACCTTAAAGACTAACAGATATCTTCGTCAGATCTTAGAAGAGGGTTGGAGCCCACGAAAGCTTATGTCTGAAGATATTAGTTAGTCTTTAAGGTGCCACCGGACTCTCGTTTGTTCCTTCTTGGGCATCTTCCATGGAACTGACAGCTAAGTTCCAGCCTCTTCCATCAGGGCAACATCCACTGAGGATAATGGGGCTGCAGAGGTGCCCTGAAGGGTCTGATTTGGTGTTAAAACTGGTGGTGGAAAGAAAAGAAGGACCCAGCGTGACTCAGGGATCCCAGGAAGTTCTCAGGTTGGAATCCTGCATCTTGGCAGGGGGTAGACTTGAGGACCTTTGCGATCCCTTCTAACCTACGATTCTATAAGCTAGTGCAACTCTGTTTGCTTAATCATATTCGACTTGCTTCACACCTGATCTGGAATCATCAAAACAACAGGCCAGTAGCTATGTAGTCACTTTTCAGAACACCCCAGTGTTCTGATCCAGCCTTCTTGTGCATATACAGCCCAAGTGAGCCTTCAACTCGATGATCACATATGCACACAGGACTGCTGCTTCATCTAGGGCACAGAGGGATGGAGAGGAAGTGGGGATATGACAGCTATTTAGCAACAAACACTGCCACAGCAGCAAGTGAGGAGGCTGCACGCAGCTCAGCTATTGCATCCGCCAAAAGGAAAACATGTTTTCCCCATGGAAATGGAATATTTAATCATTGTGTTTTGCCTCAACTATTAAATTAAATCCTTTGCAGCACTATTATGCTTAATAAATTGCTTCCATCCTCACAGTTCAGTGAGTGCCCAGCCCTGCTGCATTCACTCTGTGTGACCAGCCTGTGCATGGAGGACTAGACTTACTCTGGCATCATGGAACGGGTTCAGACAAAAGCTCTAGTCTGCAGGGGATCCGCCTGCGTGTGTCATGGCTGCCATCTTGGCTAGCACCGCAGGGATTGAATCCAAGACTTTCAGAGCTAAAACTGGGCAGCTGGGGCGAAGGAGCAGTGCTGGGTCAGTGTGGCTGTAGCAGACTCACTTGCTCTGTAGATCGGGGCAGGGGGGGGGACACAGCACGCGCTGATCAATGGAGATACAGAGCTCCACTCACATGACTGCATCTCTCTATACAGGAATGGGGATTACACTGTTATAACTGGGAACAGAATGTGGCCCAGAGCAACACAGGGATGGCAACTCTGGGGTATGGGATCATAGACTGTTCCACAGTGCAGTGAGACAGACACACCAGGGGAGGGGTTCAGGTGGCCCCACCTACAGCTCATGTCCTGGGCCCCTCACTCCATGGGCAGACGGCCTGTTTATAAAAGGCCAAGAGGCCCAAATTCAAATGTGCAGACAGATTCCTTGTGGATTCCTGCTCCTGGTGCAAAGGACACCACTCACTAACAGTGTGTATACAGCAGAGCTGGATCTGATGCTGCCCACCCATTCTGCAGCCCCAGCACAGGGGAATGTCTAAAGCCCACATTGCCTGCAGCAGGCATCTGGCCCTTAGGACACCACATTCAATGGCTCCCAGGGTGGGGGCAGAGAATCAGGAGTCATGACTGGTTGTCGGGGCTCAGCGTTATTCCCTTTCCCCTCTCCTGGTCTGCCTCACAGAGCTGTATGTGGAAGACAGTCATTCTGTGCTAGGCAAACCTTCAATGAAGACACTCTTAGCTGATAGGAGAGAGCTGTCCTGTTGGCTTGGTAACATCACCTCCGCGAGAGACATAGCACTGTCTACACAACAGGGTTTAGGGCACTATAACTACATTGCCCAGGGGTGTGGATTTTTCACGCTGCTGAGTGACATAGTTCTACCAATGCAAGTGTGCAGCTCTGCCCTGCCCTTTGAGGGGGCACGCCAGGCTGTGGCTGTGCCAGCCACCCTGGCAGGGAGGGCAGTGGGGAAGTCGACTTAGGGCTACTCCATGTCTACACTGGCTAAGTCGACTTTCTAAAGTCGACTTAACCAGCAAAATCGACTTAAAATGAGGTTTAAGAAAGTCAACTTCATTTTTCCTTAAATTGACTTAAGCAGCTGCTTAAGTTGACTTAAGGAAAGGGTAGTGTAGACGCAGAGTAAATTAAGTCGACTTAAGCAAGCTTAAGTCGACTTAATTTACAAGTGTAGATGCACCCTAAAAGATTACTGGAAGAGGCGTGACGGATGTCCGAAGCATAAGGGATTAAAGGGACCCTGCAAAGCACCACTGTGGCCTTCATCCACCAGCAGAGGGGTGTTTGCCAGAGTGCCTGCAACTATTCTGGGACCTCTCACTTCTTGAAACAAATCCCACCACCAGGGACTCTGAGGCCATAGTCTTGTCTAATATTGAGGATGAAATGGCAGCTCCAGCTTTATTCACCATTTTCAGCAGAGTAGACTTTCCCAGAGCAATCTTAACAGACCGTAATACAAATTTCACGTCCCTAGTCTTTAAAAAGTTATGGGAATTATGTGGAGTGAAGCATCTAAAGGCCGCACCCTATCACCAGAAACTAATGGGCTTGTGGAAAGACTTAATGGGACTTTAAAAGCTATGCTAAGAATATGTCTCTCCAGGCACAGGAATGACCGGGACATATTCCTCTCTTATCTCCTATATGCATACAGAAATGTTCCCCAGAAAGCTAATGGCTTTGCCCCTTTGATCGGCAGAATAGGATGCAGGTGAGGGGACCCCCAGAATTGATTCAAGGCTCTTGGGAGGGCAGTACTGAGGAGGCAGGACAGCCTGCAGGGGAGTAGGTCACTTGTTTTAAGGATAATTTACAGTTTACCATGAATTTAATGCAACATAATATTGAAAAAAGCTAGGAGACTCAGAAAGTTTGGTATCAGGGCTGTCCCTGGGGGGGCGAACGAGGTGATCGCCCTGGGCCCTGCGGTTACGTGGGCCCCGCAAGCCCTCCTCCCACAGCCACCCCGCTGCCTTCGGCAGCTAGCCGAAGGCAGCTGGGCAGGTCTGGCCGGGCTGGGAGGGCTAAGCCCGGCCCCTGGGCCGGCCCTCCCCACCCCCAGGGCGGAGCAGGCAGGCCCAGGGGCGGAGCACATGGGGACTGGCCTCTGGGCCGGCCTGCCCCACATGGCTGGCTCCCCCCCGCAGGCGGCCTCCAGGACCGGAGCCGGCTCTGCCCCCCGCCCAGCAGGCAGCCTCAGCCTCAGCCTCCCAGCCCAGGGCCAGCTCCCTGAGGGGGCGGGGCCCCACTTAGGCCAATTGGCCCTGGGCCCCATTCCCCCCAGGGGTCGGTCCTGTTTGGTATGATCAGCATCCTGAAGAAAGATGGTTTGATATTGGTAATTTGGTGTTAGTGTTGATCCCAATGAGGAAAAACAAAATGCAGAATTTTGCGGGAGGACTTCTTGACGTGATAGAAAGAGTGAATGAAGTTGTATGGGCTGTGCCGGATTTAGGCACAAGCCAAGTAAGCCATGTCTTAGGGCCTCACATAATAAGGGGCCTCTAAATATGTCAGAGATAACTAAGAAGATTTGTCATGAGATATTTGATAATGCAAATAAGGCTTTTTGCAAGATGTATGGGGTTTTTTGTTGCATCTTTCCCTATGTATATATACAAATATAATGGTTTATCATTTATTTTTTCATTACCCTTTCTGTTATAATGTAATGCTCTTTGTCTCTTTATTTTTTATGGTATGGGGCCTCTGAATCTTGACATAGTTTAGGTCCTCAGCATATCTTAATCTGGCCCTGCATTTGGAATATAAGGATGCTCCATGGCAGGAGAGATATGAAGACAATGCATGACACTGGGGATTAAAAGTTTATCATGACAGAGAGATGGCATGAGTGTGATTTGTTGTGCTGATGAGGGAAAGTCTACTGCTCCTTTAATTGATTTGGTCAGGGAGACAGGGAAGAGACAACCCTGGAGAGTGCTGAGATCGGGGAGGGAAATCTAGCCCTACAGCAGGAAATGCTGATCTTTTTAAAGCAGCACAAACAGGTATTTCCCAACTAGCCAGGCTTACCAGACAAGACTGTACATGCCATTAAAACATTCGAGTCCTGCCTTGCTCCTAGCAGGACAGATCGGGCCAAAGGGAAAATGCAGAAATAAAGCCATGAGCAGGTGGAAAGCATGCTTGAAATGAAAGTGATTAGTAAGTCGAAAAGCCCCTGGGTGTCCCCTATTGTAATGGGTGCTAACAAAGGCAAAGCCAGGAGGTTTTGTGTGGATTACAGGAAATTAAATGCTGTCAGCCAGCCTGACTCATACCCTGAACCCCAAATAGAGGACTTAGTGGGTCTATAGGGGGGGCGGGTGCAAAATTCATGCACCATGGATTTGGCTCATGGGCATTGACAAATTCCCTTATGCCCTGAGGCCCAGGAAAAATCCATTTTATAGTGGAATCTGGACTGAGTGTAAGATTATGCCTTTTGGATTAATAAATTCAGAGGCTGACTGGTCAGAGAGGTGCTGCAGGGCTTACAGACATTTGCCAGAGCCTATATGATGCCTTGGCTATTTTCAGTAGCCCCTGGCAAGCCTGCTCAGATCAGGTGGGAATTGTGTTGCAAAGGCTGACAGAAGCCAATCTCATTGTCAGAGTCTCCATGTGGAAGAAGATGGGAACTGAGGAGGTGTCCTACCTAGCACACAGGGTGGGTAGTGGGTTGGTTCACCCTGACCCCTTGAAGGTAGAAACCATTAGGAGTTGGCCTGTCCCTGGAACCAAGAAGCAGGCCTGGTCCTTTATTGCTTTGGAGGTTTGTCAATGTTTTTAGTGATATTGTGTCCCCATAACAGACCTTACAAAAATAGGGAAGCCAGGGCGGGCAGCTTGGCCAGATGTCGGTGAGAAAGGCTTCCCGGGCAGAACAGAGACTTTGTCTAAAGAGCCTGGTTGGTCTGGCCTGATTTCAACCAACCATTTGTGCTGTGCACTGCCTGTCTACACTGGTGCAGTATGGATCCAGGATGCGGGGTGGGGAGCACGAGGTATCCCACTGCCTACGTAAGCAAAAAACGGGCCTCCCTTGAGCAGCCTGTCATAGAGGAAGAACATGATCCCGTTGTCTATGCTGCTAAGCAACTTAAACCTTCTTTGTGTAATACAAAATGTATTGCTTTAGTGATCCTGCCCCTTTGACGTGGCTGCTCCAGGCCAAGAGAACCAAATCTAGATTTCTTTGATGTCGTCTGGCCCTACAGGAATGTGACATGGAAATAATTCATCTCAAGGCAAAGGAGAACATAGGGGCTGGTGTCTGACTGAGAATGGGGGCACCGTGAGGTACATTCAGGAGTGTCAGTGACACCCCTTTATATAAGCCAGGCCAATTCACTTGTGTATTAGTGTTCATCAAATGGATTGTTAAATGCACAAGAGTATATTTGGTGTTTAAACCTCCTGAAAGCTAATGGGATATTACTTGCCTTGTTTTCACTTATCTGTAGCCTGTTCTAATGTGGTAGCAAACATTCACATAGTGTATATCCCTGTGACCAATAACCCATCAATGAGAAAGAAGCCATGTGGAATGCAAGTGAAGAACTTTAACAAAAAAGTGCTAATTTCAAAGCAAGTGGCCTCTGTGTGTGATAATCCAAGGTCACAGTCTCTAAATGGCTTCTTCACTTTCTTTCCCCAAAGGAAGAGCCCAGGGCCAAAGTACAGACTTTGGCAACTTGCTTTCTTTGAGAAGAAGCTCTGAGTACAGACTCAAGGAAAATCCTTCGTCTCTGGACTGTTTGGATTCTAACAGGGAGGAAGAACTGGACGAGGAGATGGAGATCCCTAGAGTTATTCTGAGGGGCCCTGAGACTCTTATGGGAAATGGCAGATTACTACATCTCTGCTACCATTTGGAATTAGAGACTGTGACTCACCTGTGCATATATTTTATCTGCTTTAACCTCTCAATCACTCTCATTCCTTTTTCTTAGCTAATAAATCTTTAGTTAGTTTACTATAGAATCAGCTACCAGCATTGTCTTTTTTGTAAGCTCTTGGGTACTGATTGATCGGGAATAAGTGACTGGTATCTTGGGACTGGAAGCAACCTAAATGTGGTCTGACTTGGTGGGTAAGTGACCTGTCCCACAATTCACTCTGCCTGGGTGGCAAGATAGACTGGAGAACCGAAGGGGGTTGTCTTTGACTCCACAGTAACATTGGTATCGTGATCCAGGAGTTCACATTTGTTACTGGCTTGGTGAATTCTAATCATAGAACGCACATCCAGCTTGGGGTGTCTGGCCTGTTTTCTGACAGTCTGCCCTGAGAGGCTGGCACTTATGGTCATGAGCCACTCTGGACAGTGTGACAGTCTCATCCCCAGTCTGACACACATACCTGTGCAGTCGGGGGAGCTGGGCTGAATCCAAAGGAGGTAAGTGCAGACATCGTCATGTTGTTCATGATCACCTGATGCATCTGGGCATTTTGTATCATCATTAACTCTATTAAATCTGCCAAAATAAATAAAACAACTCACTGTTAAAAGTGGATTAGAATGAGGGATCAAAGCCATTTAGCTAGGAGCAACGGAAGGGGTTAGATTGACTGACCCCACGCTATTTGCTGAATGTTGTATACATAGCTTCAAGAAGATCAATAAGAGACATAGCAGGAATGTCTAGCCTTTGGTTTCAGGAATTGTAGCATTATTAGCTGATGTCAGCTGTGGTCTGATAAGAGCAACAAGCAAGATGTTTGGAGATAGTGGCCGGTATGAAAATTGGCTGACAGCAGCTAGAACATTTGGCAGCGGTTGAGTCAGCAACGTTAACCTGGGTGTATGATGTTTCCCCAGGAGAACCAGGTTTGGGAGGTACCTTGCTACCACCTGCTCTTAGCATGAGGAAGGCTTGTCTGGACCTGCCCAAATTCAGCTCCTGACTCCACCGGCAACAGGCAACACAAGCTTTTATTTCTCAGCCTACACAGACTCTGCTGGTTAGCACCAGGCACACCCCAACCCCCAAGTGCTCCTCCAAGGGTCCACCTGGAGTATTCAGCCCCATTCCACTGGTCACTCGCAGAATTCACAGATCTGCTGTTCTCAAAGGATCAGTGCACCCTACCCCAGATTACCAGTGACACCTTAGCCCCACCGCTCTGCTCAGCTCACAGCACTTTGCTTGGTTCATAGTGAAAACAAATATAAATTGATTTAACAAATTGAATCAGGAAACAGCAAGTGGGGAGAGGTATTGGAAACAACTGGTTCCATCTAAAATAAAAGCACAATACACCTTCTAGAGCTTAGCCTTAACTAACAGGACATTCTCCTGTCTCAAACATGTAAGTTCACCCAAAATCTTTCTCCCAGTCCTAGTGATTAGCAGTCAGGCTGACACTGATCCACTCTTCTTAAGACAAGCATGTTGGCTGCTTGTTTGCTAGGTGAAGGATACCATCTCTCTGCACTTTCCTGAGATACCAGACTAAGGTCTTGCATTTGAAATGCTACAGCGGCACAGCTTCGCCGGTTCAGAGTAGACACTACCTACCCTAGTGGGAGGGATTCTCCAGCTGCATAGGTAAGCCATCTCCCCAAGAGATGGTAGTTAGGTCAAGGGAAGAAATTTTCCATCCATCTAGGACTGCCTACACTGGGAGTTAAGTTGGGTTACTACACTGCTAAGGAGTGTGTGGATTTTTCACACCCCTGCGCAACCTAGCTAAGGTGACTTAATCTTCTAGGCTATGTCTACACTTGCAAGTTAGGTTGACTAAAGGAGGCTTAAATCGACCTAACTTAGTTCCCGTCCACACCAGGCTTTCATTGGGTCGACTTAAGAAAATCCTTAAGTCGACCTAATGAAAGCTTAGGTTGACTTAGTAAGACCTGCTGGTTAGGTCAACCTAACCCTCCTTAGGTCGACCTAAGCACAGTGTGGATGCTTAAGTCCACTTTATTAAGTCGACCTAAGGGCAGTTAGGTCGACTTAACAAAGTGGACTAAGTCCACGTCCATGGACACCAGTTTGTTAAGTCGACTTAATAAGGTCGACTTTAAGTCATTTTAAAGTTGACCTTATTAAGTCGACTTAACAAAATCAACCTAACTTTTTCAAGTGTAGACATAGCCCTAGTGTAGACCAGGCCTCATTCTTTGATCTTAGTCCTAACCAGGACAGTCCCCGGCTATGTGTTCCTTCCTGCAGATTTTGTGATCTTTAGTCGACTTCATGGGGTTGATTAACTTGTGGCTCCTAACGCAGATCAACTTACATTGTAAGACACACATCAGTCAGCCAGGAAAAGAGAAGCACCTCCTACCCCCGGCCAAACAGAATTTGTTTATTACCTTCAGGTGACGCTGTCTGAACTTCCATACCTTTTAAACATAGTTTTCAGTATGGATATAGAGCTCTTTAAATATCACCCCCGTACATCCCATAATTACTAGGATGACCAGCACATTATTAGCAGTTGATGGAGACTTTACATGCCACACTACTGCTCAGACAATCCCCATCAATCCCTGTGCAGCCTCTGTGCTCGGCACCGAGCAGTCTCTGGGACTGATCATGAGTACCTGCTTTGAAGCGGACGATGTGCTCTTGATGGATAAAGATATTCATTTAAAACATTTGTCTGGTTGGTTTTGAACCTTAGAAATTCAGAGATGCTGAACTTAGAGTTAAGGTTTTGTGTGCTACAAGTAACAGCCTGTTACCTTCTTGGACGTGTCCTGACCTTACAGACTGATTGAAAGGAGACAGGATCCCTGGGATCTGCTGAAATATTGTCATCGGCTGTTGGGGAATCTAGAAAACAGTGCAAAGAGCATCTGATCAGAGAGAGGAGCCCACACGCACAGAAAGAGAGAAAATCTCCCCCTCCCCTCCCGGATTTTGCAGAGTTGTTCCTTTGGTTCAGTAAATCTACCATTTCCTTTACTCTAGGTCACAGAGCCGAGGTAGGTTTCACCTGCAGAGATCTCCAGGCTGAGGAAACAAAGATGGGCTTGGGGATCATTGCCCCATTCCTGGCACCCATTTCACATGGCACCTCTGGAGAGTCTGAGAATTGAAGTGGGTGACTTTCAAGGTCCCCTGACCAGCCTCTTAGTGCTTGATTACATCTGCAGAGCCTCACTCGGGACAGAGCTGTGCTGGTGTCATGAAACAGCAAAATAGGTGGCGATGAGGGATGGGCTGTGTATCCGAGTTCTCCCCCATCACCAGGCCCTCGTGCCAGCTGATTCAGAGGAAGTTCTAGCATCCTGACTGGAGTGCAGAAGCGTGAAAGAGACAGGGAGAGAAAATAAGCAAGAGCGCAAGGACATGAGAGAAAGGGAGGGATGGACACAGAGAAAAGGACATTCAGTCTGAGGCAAACCCAGCTGCACAAATCCAGCTGTCCTTGCTGTCTGGCTGCTGCTGAGGCAGAGGGGGTTCCTGTACCCCCACTAGCGCTCACCACTGCTACCATGGGATCGAGCCAAGGCCACAGTGTCCAAACTGGTAACTAGGAATGACAAAGAAGGGGGGAGTTGGGGTGAGGAAGAGCTGAGAGGAGGGGCTGGGAGTGGGGACAATTATGAGGAGGAAAATGTGGAGGTGGGGGTGTTGGGGAGGAGGAGCTGGGAGTAGGGCGGGTTGGGTGAGGCAGGGCTGGGAGTGGGGTGAACTGGGAGGAGGGGCTGCAGGGGGGACAATTGGGTAGAGGAGAGGCTGAGAGAAGGGGAAGGAAAGAGGGGCCTGAGCTGCATCCCACCCCCCAGGGAGCTAGCCCCACTTTGAGTGCAGGGACTGAAAGGTGCTGTTCCTGCACTGGCCAGCCTGATGCAAGCCACCAGCACATGCATCTGTGAGGTCTCAGCATGGGGTGCCCTCAAGGACCTGTGCTCTGGTGAGCACAGGCTCTGGGCAGGACCTTGGACCCTGCAGAGCCAGGAGCAGGCAGGGGGATCTTGCAAGGAAGCCTAATTCCAGCCCAGACCCCATCCCACCACCCTTCATCTGCATGTCACCCTCCTCACCTCACCCTCGCACCCCCACCTCTCTCCAATGCCCCCATTCCTGACCAGTCAGAGACCCCAGGACTCTAGGTTTCCTGGGGGTGGGCGCTGGCATGAGCCGTCATGGCAGAGGAGGCAAGGAAGGGCTAGAAACGCAGCACCCTGAACATTTCTCCTTGCGGCAGAGGAAGGTCCAGCCTGACGAATCAGGACCTGGCTGCCCCAGACCTGCCTAGTCCATGGGGCCAGGGAGTGCCAGCCAAGCATAAGCGATTTGCAAGACCTTAATCTGCAGCTCAGTCTCCAGGATTTACCTACTGGCTGTTGGATGATCTGCACCTGTGGTGGAGGCTCCCCCCAAGCCTCAGCTGTCCCCAAATCCATGGTGAAGGAGGCTTGGCAGGGAGAACTGGACAGGAGAGCAGGAGCAGGGAGCAGCAAAGCAGATGCCAGACAGCACAGCTCGTTGCTATAGATGCCGAGGGTAAACAAACCTGCTCTGAAGGCAGAGATGGCATCTCAGCAAGGCTCTCCCGCTGCAACGTGTCCCCAGAGAGGCGGGCCTGGACTCTGGAGAGCTCCTGCACTGCAGTGTAGCACATGCATATAGGGGGCAGAGTTAAGGTTGTGCGGGCGGCCTTCACTCTGGCATTCCTAGCTTCACGGGCACAAGAAGATGCAGATAGGCACTTGGTGGGATTTTCCAAAGCTCCTGGGCTACTAAGACAGAAAGACAGCATGATCCAGTGGTTGGTGCACTCAGCCTTGAGAGACCTGGGTGCAGTTCCCAGCCATGCCACACACATTCCATGTGACCTGGGGCAAGTCAGCTGGCATCTGTGGTCTGGGTTCCCCTGGGGCTCCTAGCTTTTCCCTGCCTCACAGGGGAGCTGGGAAGGTAAATACGTTAAAGCCTGCAAGGTGTTCAGTTACTATAGTAAAGGGGGCCAGATAAGGACCTAAGATAGTCACAGACAAACTGGACAATAGGTTACAAGGGAGCAGCACAGACAGAGTCTGTCAAAGCCTAGTTAGTGCTCTAACCACTGGACCATCCCATCACTCTGAAGCTATGACAGTTCGGCTTGGGAAGTTCCTATAAAGCACAAAGAAAACAAGAAGCACTCTCTGGGACTACCCTGGCGCGAAAAGGGGTCAGCCAGAGCAGGTGACAGCCTGCTGAGAAAGGGGGAAAAACTAGTGGAGTGGAAGGTGTTGGGAAGTGCAGGCTGGGGATTTAATGCAGCTGGGACTTTGCGGGAAACCTGTCTGTTAAGCCATTTCTCAAGGCGATGATTTTGTCAGGGCCTTTCATATTCAGATCTGTCTCCTTCCTTCTTAGCACCCCTCTCAACTCAGCCTCCCCCCGAAGGATCAAAGGACTTGCACGTGTTGTTCTCGCCTTACAAAGAGATGCTTTAATGAGGCCAAGGCATAATAGGGAGTTAATGAAAGCCCTTTCATTTGCCACACTTCCAGCTGCAAAAGCACTCAGGGAAGGGAGAACTCCGGCTGCAATCGACCTGGTGGAAGGAGCTGAGAGTGTGAAAGCTCCTTGGTCACTCAGTGCATTCCAACTTCACAGCACTGGCCTGGAGATCAGCCACACCAAGAAGCTCTGCATCGGCATCAGTGCAGCTCTTTGCCCGGGCAGCGTTCTGTCTCCACAGGCAAGAAAGTCCCAGTACCTCCCCCACTAAGGCAGGGAGTTGGAAAGGAGGGAGGAAGACAGCCAGGTGGATCTTCCACAGTTGTTTTCTTGACTCCACCAATCTGACCTGACACCCAGGACTGAAGAGGTGGCCACCCTCCAGACTTCTCATAGAGGGTGCATCAGTTGTCTGCTCCCTCAGCAATGGGGATCGGGCCATATACTTTGCATAAAACAAAGAAGCAGCAAGGTTCAGGGATCTCCTCCCCATATGGGCAGCATCAGCTCTTTGCACCCTGCAGTCTGTCAATGGTGCATCTATTCTTCGTGCTCTTCAGAGATCAGAGCAACACCTGGCCTTTTCCTGCATGATGCTTCCATCCATGAAGTTGTTCTACTCTATTAGCTGCATTTTCCCTATTTATTTCTATTCTCAAATTGTCTAGCTTCATCATCTAGCCATTGCATCTCTTCTGCTTTCCTTTTCCCTTGATACGTTAAATTTTCTCTCCATGTTTCTAATTTCTCCAGGCCTTCTGGATTATTTCTCTGTCCTCACTGGCTTTTGCTATATCTCCCAATTTATTATTATAATTACATTTAATTACCATACTTATTGCCCCCTGGATCCGGCAGAGCCCAGCCTGCCTGCTGTGAATTGAGCCTGCTATATAAATCTTGGTGATGTTAATACATTTTACTCTGTAGTAACAATTTGTCTGGTAATGAATCATTCTGTTAGAGGTGTTGAAGACTATCGGGACAGCTAATAAGAATCACCTAAGACTACATGGTGCCCATGACCCTTAGAAAAAAAGTGCTGGTTGGAAGTTTTATCAGATGTCCATCAGCATTCATGAAAGCTTTAGCATGGGAAGAAAATTTAGCCTGAACCGATGAGCAGGGAATCAGCCGAGTGTATGAAAGCTAACCCCTCAAAGCAGCTCTATATCAGGAAGAAATAAGCTGTAATGCTGTGTATTGGCTCAAGAGCAAAGATGTTTTTTGCAGCGTTGGAGCAGATGTGTTGGTCCCAGGATATGGAAGAGACAAGCTGGGCGAGGGAGTATCTTTTATTGGACCAACTTCTGTCTGTGACTGGGACAAGTTTCGAGTGACACTCTTCCTCAGCTCTTCTCCTTAGCCTTTCATAAGCTCCTCAGCTGTCCTCTCACCTTCTGTCTTGTGAGGACTCCTGCCTCCTCCTTGCCCACTGGAGGATGACTCCAGGGAAAGAGTATGCTGTTTGCTCAGCTTGTTGCTTTCCCCTCTTGCCAATCGTTCAGGAAGGCAAAAGGGGCGTTGTTATTTTGAACATTCAGCCACTTCTCACCCCTGCACATCCTCCTTGAGATGGAAGCTCTTGTCCCTTTGTGGGCAGCAGCTGGGGATTGCAGACCTGCGGTGCTTCCCTGTTCTTTAAGTGACAGAAGAACTCAATGCAAACAGTGGGTATTTGCAGAGATGGACCTTGCTGGGTGAAAGATGGACAGAATACAGAGTTCGCCAGCATCACGCGCAGAAGAAGGTATTACTTAGCGGGAGCAAATGTGGCATCAGTCCAGCTTTCGGTGCATTATATTCATATTCCCCATCTAATACTGAATTGCTGATAGCATTATAGATAATTGAACTCTTCCTCTAGGTTAATGAAACTTCAGCAGGGGCATGAATTTCATTTAATGGCTGTTGTCCTTTACTTCTGGACACTAAATGCTCTCTTGTTAGATGTTGCTCAGTTCTTTATTTCTTGGCATGTCCTCTCTCTGTTCCTGGTCCAGAGCCTCATAGGTGAAGAATGACTGCATTACCTAGGGCTTATGTGGGTCTCCTTGGCTGAAGAGGGACTGGTCTTCTTGGGACGTGGCCTTCCCCTGCTCAGTCTAAGGCCACCCCCAAACCTTACTCCAGTCTGGGAATGGTAGCTGAGCCAGGGAATGCTGACTAATTCCTCTTCAAACACTCCCTTCCCTCTGCCCCCTCCCTTGAATTTCTGCACTGAACCCCAGCTGTTCTTCTGTAGCAAGTTCAAGCTGGTTCTCCTCTCTTGCACAGCCCTCCATGACTCTATCCCACCTCACTTTCCCCCCTACAGCTCTGTACATCACAGCTTCAGTTGGTGGCCATGTGGCCTAGTGGGCAACATGCTTATTTGAAACAAGAAAAGGAGTCTTGTGGCACTTTTAAAGACTAACAAATTTATTTTTCGCATGAGCTTTCATGGGCGAAGACCCACTTCGTCAGATGCCAGACTCCTTCTTTTGTTTTGCTGAACTAGCCTAACACAGCTACCCCGTTGGAACTTGTCAGCATGCTTATTTGAGATGCCAGAGATCTAGGTTCCTGTCCTGGCTCTGCCATTGGCCTGCTAAATGACGTTAAGAAAGTCATTTCCTCTCTTTGGCTATGTCTACACTTAGAAAGTTAAGTCAACTTAGGGGAGTTGGAGGGGTGCATTGTGAGAAGTGTCTCAGCATGGCAGCAGAGGAGGTCTCCCTTCCCCCGGCCACTCCTTCAAAAGAGGAAGTGAGCTCAGCCACTTCCCATTGTGCCTGGCAACATGGAGCCTGAGCAGGTTATGGACCAACCTCTTCTCCTGCGCTTTGCCAGGCAGCTGCACGACACCTGCCAGCTAGTGGAGCAGGCCTGTCTGGCAACCCACCAGCATGGAGAAAGACGACAGCCCGCCCCCCACCTTGCTGCCCCAGGAAGCTGCTGCACTCACATGCTCGTCGCTTCTGGGCACGTGAGGCCGGCAGCGACTGGTGGGAGCGGATCGTCCTCACCGCCTGGGACGACGACCTGCGCTCCAGGGACTGGGTCTGCCGCTCCATGAGCTCGAGCATGCACTCGAGCAGCCTCTGCTCGCCCCTCTGCAGCCCCTGCTCGACCCTCTGGTGGGCATCCTCCTGCTCCTGCTACACCACCAGGCATGCCTCGGTCCACTCGCTGATGCAGACCAGGTCTTCGAGGAGCTCGTCCTGCAAGCGATGCACCCTTCTTCTCCTCATGATCAGGCCTAGTGGGGCGCCGGGAGTACCACGTGTCAAGGGCACAGGGGCTGCTGGGGAGAAGCAAAGAAGAGAGTCCCTCCATTAGCTGGTGCGGTGTGCAGCCTCACAGCAGCTGCTCTCCCCTAACCATCCCGCTGCTTCCCACTCCCAGTCCTTTGGGACAGGGACCCCTTGGTACATGCTGGTGTGTTCTGCTGCCCAGGCCAGGTGCAGTGCCCACAGTGGTGAGCTGCAGGCAGCCCTGCCTCGGGGGTCTCTCCTGAGGCCATGTGCCACAGGTTTCGGGTGCATGCTGTCTGGCCTCGGTGCTGGGCCACGTCCCCCTGCAGTCCCTGTCCCACAGGCATGCCCAGCCCTGCCCGCAGGGAGTGAGGTAGGGAGCACTCACCAGCAGGTGCAGCAGGTGTCTGGTGCAATGTCCCTTCGTCTGGGTCTTCTTTGGTGGGGGGAACCTGCTCCTCCTCCTCCTCGGTGGTGGTGTCCACCGTCAGGGCAGGGATCAGCTCCAGGCTGGTGAGGTGCCCTCCTGCTCCAGCACCACAGTTTCATCTCCCGAGCCCTCCTCCTGGTTGTCCTCAAGCGAGGGGGGCTCAGCAGAGTCAGTGGTGTGGGCTGGCTCTCCTGGCCCAGAAAGGCATCCAGCTGCTGGTAGTCCCAGCAGCTGGTGGGGGCTGCCCCTGTCCAGAGTGTCTCCTCCCAAGCCTTTTGGTAGCCCTGGCGGAGGTCCTTGATCCTGACCCGGACCTGCTGTGTGTCCCAGGTATGGCCCTTGGTAGCCAGGGCCTGGGAGAGGGAGGCTTACACCTCCTGGTTGCATTGGCTGCCCTGCAACAGGGAAGTGACTGCCTCATTCCCGCAAATGGCCAGCAGGTCCAGGATTTCCTGGTGGCTCCAGAATGCACTGCTGACTCTGCTCTGCCATGCTCCCAAACAGCAGGTCTGGCCAGCTCTGGGGAGCAGGGTGGTCAGGGGTGAGTCCTGCCCTGTGGTTGGCCAGGGCAGGCTCTTCCTGTGCCAGGAACTCTGGGAGGGAGGTTCAGAGAGGAAGGTCTGGAGGCCATGGAGGTCAACCTAGGGCTACTCTGAGTCTACACTGGCTTAAGTCAATTTACGCATTAAGTTGACCTAAAAGGAGGTGCTATTAAGTCGACTTAACTTTCTCTTAAGTCGACTTAAGGAACTGCTTAAGTCAACTTAAGGAAAGCCTAGTGTGGACGCAGAGTAGTTTAAGTCAACTTAAGCCTCCTTAAGTCGACTTGATTTGTAAATGTAGATGCACTCTTTGGCTATGTCTACACTTGAAAAGTTAAGTCGACTCTGTTAAGTCGACTTAATTTTCAAGTGTAGACGCTGCATTTATTCAAAGTGGCTACCTACTGAGAAGAGACCTGCGGGTCCCTTCCCCAGGAAGCCAGGGTCCCTCCAAGAAGGGAGCGGAGGCTTCCTTCTTGCTGGGACCCCTGAGCATCCTGGTGAGAAGGGAACCAGTCTCCTCTCTCCCTGGGACCCAGCAAAAAGGGAGCCACAGCTTTCTCTGGGACCCCCCACACAGGTCCCGGGGAGAAGGGTGGACAGGCTCCCTTCTTGCCAGGAACCCCGTTCCCTTCTCCCTGGACCTTCGTGGGTCCAGGCAAGAAGGAAGTCGCTGGCGCTCCAGCCAACAGGGGATCCCTGGTGTTTCTCCTGTCAGCTGGAGCGCCAGGGCTGGCAAATGCTGGCACTCCAGCTGACTGGCGATCCAGCTAACAAGGAACCCTCCGGGAATCCCCTGTCAGCTGGAGCGCCAGAAGCTGCTGGCCCGGTGCTCCAGCAAGAAGGGGAAACACCGGGGATCCCCTGGATCCCCTGTCAGCTGGAGTGCTGTAAGCTGCCAACCCAGCACTTCAGCTCACAGGGGAACCTCCGGGGATCCCCTGTCCAGGGAGCACCGCTCCCTTTTTGCCCGGACCCCCGTGGGTCCGGGGAGAAGAGATCGTGTGGCTCTCTTCTGGCTGGGACCTGCTTGGGTCCCCGGGAGAAGAGAGCGTGGGGCTCCCTTCTGGCCAGGACCCGCTCGGGTCGCCGGGAGAAGAGAGCGTGGGGCTCTCTCCTGGCTGGGACTGCTCGGATCCTGGCCAGAAGGGAGCCCCATGCTCTCTTCTCCTGGGGACCCGCGCGGATCCCGGGGACAAAGGAGCTGCGGATCCCTTCTTGCCGGGACCTGCGGATCTCAGGGAGAAAGAAGCCGCAGCTCCCTTCTCACCGGGACCCGCAGGGTCCCAGGGCACCCTAGGTCGACTTATAGAATAAGTCGACCCAGGGCAGCACACAGTCTTCAGGTCGACTTAACAAATCGACTTAATTTGTTGAGTCAACCTAAAGACCAGTAGTTATTAAGTCAACTTAAGGAACTGCTTAAGTGAACTTAATGAAAACCTGGTGTGGACACGGCTTTCTTTTAGTCAACTTAAGCCTCCTTAAGTCGACTTAATTTGCAAGTGTAAATGTAGCCTTTGTGCCTAAGTTTCCTCTTCTGTAAAACGTGGCTAATCGTACCACTCTCCTTTGTAAAGCACTTTGAGATCTACAGATATGAGATAGGTATCAGTTCCCTATCTGCAGCCTTGTTCTGCAATACCTAGAATTAAAATACTCCAGACTTCATCTGTTCTCACCATGGAGAAATGTCCAAACTCTCCTTTCCAGACTCCTCATACAGGGTACCTCCTGCCCTTTAGAACAGTTTTCCTCACGTAAGCCTCTATCTTGTAATAAGGACCTGCATCTCTCTTCCCCACTCGTATCCTGGATGGTGCAATAGGTAGGGGTTTTGGCTAAATACAAGGCAGCACTCTAAGGTCTTCAGAGAGGGCAAATGCACTGAGGCAGACCTCTGCGATCAGCCTCCGGGCATCTTTTTGCTGTCTGATGGAGACAGGCTTGCTCTTTGCTCACAGTCTCCTGCTGCACGGGGAGAGAATCAATGCAAGTTTCTAGACTCAAGCCAGATCAGCTGGTTTGGCCAGGACACACGGTTCACATGGCAGTGACACATGTGTCTGAACAGTGACTGGATGAAAGTAACTCCCCGGAGCAGGGTTCCAGAACCTATTCAGAAATCTCATTTGCGGAATCTGCTCTTCCCACAAACACTCCTGCCAGGCTCTTTGCAGCAAAGGGGCCTAGACACAGGCCAAAGGGCCTTGCCCCCTCCCTGCAGGGAAAGGGCATGGAGCACTGTTGGAGATATTTGCTCAGCTCTGTGCTGAAACAACTAGACTGGTTCCCTTTACCTCAAATGGCAGAAGCTGCGACAGTACCCTGCTGTGCCCTACCAACACAAGTCCATGCTGTAGTGGGCACCACAAAGATTTTGTGAGTGGAATTCACTGCACCCAGCTAATGAAGGGACACAGCACAGGAGCCTGGGATGTCTAGATGCTAGCCCTAACTGTGGGACGGGCTATGTGGCTTAGTCATGAGCGCTGGGGTTGGGGCTCAGGACTCCTGATAAAAGAAGAAAAGAGGAGACAGGCTGAAAGCTAACACCCAACAACAGCCCTGGCCTGGAGACCCCACATAGTGTCTCTGGGGCATGAGGGATGCTCACAGTCTGTGTTTCACATGTCCCCTACCCAGCTCTGGCTGCACTGAAGGGATGCTATGGGTCAGACACTGGCTCTGGGTTGGCCATCTACCCCCAGCACTAGTGATCAGGGCCCTTCTCCCCATCACCCCCTGTTGGGGTCACAGCCCTCCCAGTCTCTGCTCAGGGAGCTCCAGTTCATACCGAGGACGGGACTCCCCTGCACCCACTCTCCTAGCTCCCTCATTGGTCTGACTGCCCTGTCAATCAGGCTGCCTTGGCATGTTGGCCTCTCCCCATTGGCCCTGAGGGCTGTCCATCTCAGGGTTCTGCTTCCTCAAGAGATGCCAACCAAAAAGACCCACTGTGTTCCAGCGAGGGGGTGGGGTGAATAGACCCCTCACACTCAGTTCTGTGTAATGATTTTAATGGGATCGTGAAACTTAATGACTGACCATGTGCAAAGTGCTGGGGAGGGGCATGGAAAAGCAGCAGTGCAAAAATCGCTGGCCAGTCAGAGTCAGCCACACTGCCAGCCTCCAGATCCCCGTGGCCAAGAGAGCTCCCTGACCGGTGCATGACTGACGCCAAGTGCCCCCTTGGAGGGGTGAATCTCCAGCCCCGTCCCACCAACATCTCCTCACAGGGCACTTCCCAAGGCCTGGAGCATTTTCATTGACTCCTTCCGATGGGGAGGCCAGAAAACCGCCCCAGTCCCAGCCATGCTCCCAAAGCAGCCTCACAGCCTCCTGTCTGACACTACCCCAGGCCGGCCCGGGAGGCTTTCTGGGAGATAATTTAAACTCAAGTTAGTGGGTTGAACACAGGGGTAACCGGGTGAAAGTGAGCCGCGTGTGCTATGCAGAAGGTCTTCTGGCCTTAAACACCATGAATCTGTCAGACCCTTCTCTCCACGCCCCAGGCCGGGCTGCATGACAAAGCTGTAAGGTGAGTTCCCGCGTCGCTTTCTAGTCATTATACATCCCCCTCTCTACCAGGTCTCTATCTCGTTTTGTGTCTGCTGTCACCTGAACTCCTCACGCCCGTTAATGAATTTATCCTAGTGGGGACAGGGAGGGTGACTCTTATTGCTTTACCGGTGGGGAAACGAGTCACAGGACCAGGTTCCCCATAACTGTGCCCCTCGTGTCGTTGTTTCCCAAGTGAGGGTGAAATGGTTGGATTCGATCGAGCCTACTTACCACCTTGCACTGGAGTGGATGGCTCCCTCAGGGGCAGGTTGGCGGGGAAGTAGGCAAAGTGACTGGCTGACATCATCCCTCCGGGAGTCTGGGACAGAGCCAGAGCTCCATGCAGAGGAAGGACTCACTCAGAAGCAAGGTATCATAATTTGGCCCAGACAGCTGTTCCTTACTTTATACCCAGGCTGACTGTCCTGTCTGCTTAGCACTTCACTGGCATGTCTGAACCCCCGCTGCCCTCTTCTACCCGCCCAGCTGTCACTAAACTCAGCACACCAATCTGAGCTTTCGATCTCTCCTTGAGCTGCTTGGAAGGTCTGAGTTTGAGCTCTTCTGCGATATTAATCCATGTGGCATTGATGTTGCTTTCCAGATCATTAGCGGAGATGTACAGGTCCCAGCGTGATCCCCGTGGGCCCCCACTTACTGCCTCCCCCACATTTCAGAGTGGCACCATTAATAATTAGTCACCATTTTCTGCGTGACAGCCCATTTCCTCCACCCACTCCTCTCTGCGCTCACTCAGCTATTTCTGTTCAGCCAGGGGACTCCTAGCTTGATATGAAGTCCTGGTTCAGTGCTCCAGATCCATTGTGTGCCTCCTTTCATTCACAGGGCAGTTGTTCTGCCAGGAAGTCCTGCAAGGTTTGTCTGACAAACTCCATTTTTTCGGGTCCCACTGTGATGTTCCCCTCCTGCAATCTGGACTGGTTTGCACCGGTGTCACCCCAGTTCTCCAGTCCTGGGCTCTGACTTACCCCACCTTGCTGTGTGAACCCCCACTCCTGGGTCAGCTCATGCCCAGCCTCCTGCGTGTAATCAGACTCTCACTCAGTGAAGGAGCCCTCCAGCTTGCTACTCATGGGATAGACCCCCAGCAAACACCCTCAGTCCCAGATGCAACCATGGGAACTACTGTTTTGCAGGGTTCAGTCCTGCCCACTGCCCACTGGGCCCTGCAAGCTCGTTTACACTTTTCCATCAATTTATCAAAGAAACTGTTATGCATCAGCTCGGTCACTCTCAGTGAGTGAGTCACTCAGTGAGGCCTCAGCACACAATCTCATTTCACACACATTGCTTTAGATAAGACAAGCACACGTTTATTTACTATAGTAAGATTTTAAGCTATTTTAAGTCAGAAAAATATAGACCCAAAGATTAATGGTAAGTTAAGGAGTTTATCACAATCAAAATATTCTAAATTAACATCCCTATTCCAGTCTGAGTTTCAATTTACCGTGCAGGTTGGTGTGTGATGATTTGAAGCCAGACTCCTCCCATGGGTAGGTTTTCAGTCCAGAGTGTTATACAAAAGGTGGATTCCAGGAGAGAGAGTCCCAGAAAAAGGTGCCTCTTTCTTTTAACAAGTTTCCTCAACAATCCCTGGGATCAGGTGATCATCGATGTTCGGCAATGGGCATGATCTTTACCTGCTGAGCCAAGGTGCTTACTCTCAATTGTTCCTGTATGCATGCCTCTGTGGGGCATGAAACCACAGCTCTGTGTTTGTCTGCTTCCATTCAAGCAGTGTGAGACACACATTTGGGGATATGACATAACAGAACTTCATATCTGTACATCTCTATGATGTTGCAGGAAACATGCTCCCAAAACAATAATGTTCAGCATGTCACAAGCCTTCCAAAAACACCGCAAATGACATTCTTTGCGTTAGGCTGTACAGTTATACTGTAAGGATGAACACGAATGATACACAGATCACACCACAAAGTGTATGTGGGATGCAACATGTCACACCCACGTGTTACTAATAACAACTCACATTTCTTTCCTCTCTGCATTTACCTCAGTTCCCTTATTGTTTGTTCTGTGATCTCATCTGGGCTTAGAGTCAGCCAGGCTGAGCACTTGCTTGACAACATTCTCTTCTGAACCAGGAAAAGCACCTGAATATTAAGACGTGGCTAAAGGTATTTCAATAACAATAATATGGCAGGGACAAGCTGGTGTGCCTGTCATCCCAAAGGGCTAATTTTACAGCCCCTCCCTTCAGCCCGGCAGAGCCTGGGGCAGTTATTTAGCAGCACCCAGCAACTCTGCTCAACAGTTTAGGACAGGAGGTAAAAATACCATATGCAATTCACAATGCAGTGTGAAGCAATGGGTGTTCAGTGTGTAATTACTCAGCCCAAAATCTGGCCAGTGTTTGGGCTGGTTCCCTGACTCCTGTCCATAGTGCCCTGAAATAATCCCCTCCAAAGGCAATCCCCCCAGCTATCCAGGGACCAGGAGAGATGTTGGGGGAAGAAAATCCCCTTCAGAATTCCCAGGTCCTACCATTCTCCAGTCCCAGTGGTGACATCTGCTTAGTTTCTGGGGCTGCCAGGCTCAGCTCTGGCATTAGGCCCCTGAGAATGGAAATGGAGGATACATAGAATCTGACCTACTCTGTTCACAAACTATCAACTTCCCAAAGGTTAGGGAAACCAACTGACTTTCCCTGGTTGTAACCCTTGGTTGCTGCTCCTCCCAGGTTGCTATTCCCTCCTTCTGGTTTGCAGCTGGGAAAAGGCCTTGGAGCTCTCTGGCTACTGGTTGTACCCCTGGTTTCAATCCTTGAGCCCAGCTGAGCTCTGGGTTTTGTCTTCTGTTCTCTTGAGGAAAGCTGGTTCAGTAGGACGGTCTCTTCAGCTAGCTGGGATGGTTCCCCTGCTCCATGGCCTCAGTCCAGCTTGTTCCACATCAGGTGTGCAGGGTAATAACAGGAGAGGACTCCACCTTTCTCAAACTAAACAGAAAATGGCCTGCTCCCTGGCCTCATACACTGTTTCCAAGGGTCTCCGGCCAACCTCTGACCCTGAATATTACACTGTGGCTAGCGGGCCCCAAATCTGTTCCCTGCACAAGGGCTAGGTGCAGAGTTGGGAGTAGGATGACCAGATAGCAAGTGTGAAAAATCAGGACTGGGGGTGGAGACGCCTCTATGAAGAAAAGCTCCGAATGTCAGGACTAGCCCTATAAATTTGGGACAGATGGACACCCTAGTTGTGGGGAGCAGTGCTGGGGATCCAGGGCTTTCACTGCCGATCCTGCTCTTTCTGCTCCACCCCTCTGAGTCTCACTTGCTATATTTCTCACTCCTTTTCCCCCAGCTGGGAAATGACTGCTCCCAGCTGGGCACCCTCTACATGACTGGCCCACATAAGCAAGGAAAGGGTGTGACAGGACCCAGCTCACAGAACCCAGTGCTTACCTACCAGGCAGCAACCCCAGAGCCACGTGTTTTAGACCTGGAATCTGGAGACAGGGTGTGATAGAGCAGCTGGGGCAGACAGTCCAAGTGGGGAGGGTGGGTGATTGACCTGCTGTGGGGCTGGGAAGGGCAGAGCCAGTGAACCACCACAGGTTATCTTACATACAGAGTGCTTCTCGTAATTTGCCTCCCAGCCAGGCAGAGGAAGCAAAGAACAGGTAAGAAGCCTTAGGGACTAATGGCTGGAGAGAGGCATTTGGGGTTGCAGCATCACCAGCACTCATGATTTTATTGTAAGTCTCACAACTTTGGGTACTTTTCTGAAAGCCTCAGCTCCCAGAGTCCTGTGATGGTGGGAGACTCTGAGCTCTCATTTCAATGAGTTTCTAGCAGGGGCGTCACTGCCCAAAAAAGCATTGTGGGCCTAAGCCCACCCACATCCCCACCTGCAGCCCCCCCCAACCCCAGTCCAGCCCTTGGCCTGATCCTGCCCACCAGCCCTGGGTCCCACAGCTGGGGATCCTGCGCACACCAGCCCTGAGTCCCTGGCTGGGGACCTGGGACCACCAGTGGCAGCAGCAGGATCAGGCCAGGGACCCAGATCCGGTGGCCCCAGGTTCCTTACTGAGGTCAGGGCTGGATCCTGCTGCCAGTGATGGCCCAGCCCCAGGTTCCTGGCTGGGGTCGTGGCTGGATCCTGCCTCAGGGCAATGGCCAAGGGGACTTGGAGCTCATACTCCCTGTGCCCAGTGCCAGCAATGCCGGTGGTTTCTAGCCTTTGTGGACATGGAGACCAGCCCTTCACAGCTCCAGATCCCCACAGCAAGGGACATGAACCTGACTGAGAGGCCAAATAGTGGCTCTGGGGCTCAGAGAGGGGAGGGATTGCAGGCAGAAGTGGGGAGCGACCTCTGAAGGCTTGAGGAAGAGGAAGCTGGAACCAGGCACAAGCATGGGGTATGAAGAGAGGGCCTTTCTGCTCCCAGCAGCACATGTGCCAGCTCTCAATCTTCTTTAACGCAGGGTATCTCAATGCTAAGGCAATTAGACGTAGAGCTGCTCAGGCAGTAGCAATTAGAGCCCAGGCCTTCGCCGGCAAGAGCTGCTAATGGGCCATGTGGCATTGGCAGAGTCAACGGGAAGAAGTTACTGTGAAGATAATGGATTGCCTCCTCTGCAGTGCCGGCCTGTCCAGTCCTGGCTAGCTGAGCGGCAAAGCACAGACCATGGGGCAGAAGGCCTCGAAGCAGTGCGAACACAGGGCAGATGCAGTGTAACAGCCCTGCAATGCATTAATGGCAGCTGGCTTTGCTAGTCTTGCCAGGTGTGCAAGGGTGTAGCCTCTCCCCAAGCCACTATTGATAACTCTCCCTTTTCCATCTAGTAACTGACCAATACCATTGACAGGATTCTTTTTGTTCTCAAAATACTTTAAAAATTCCTTATTGTCCTTAACTCTGCTGGCCATGGAGTTCGCTTTGTGTCCCTTTGCTTCACTTATCAGTTTTCTACGAGTCCTAGCTTCTGATTTTCATTCATTGCTATCAACTTACCTATTATTCCCCTTATTGAGAATATGGGCTTTGCACCAACCTAAATCAAAATAACTGACCGGCTGATCATCCACCATTGGCTGTCAAGAGAAGCAGCTGAGTGGGAAAGAGAGCTACAAAGGTAGCTGATACATTATCTATTTCTGGCTTTGCATTTGTGGGGAAAGGTGCTGGGTCTAAAGGCCAGGTACCAACAAAAAGAAAAATAGCGCTGTTTGTTTCTCAGCCTTGTGACTAAGATCAGATGTGGTGTCTGAACAACTTGGTTCAGGGGAGAGACTGATTCTTTTCCCTGATGGGACGGGGGACTCCCTCTTTGAATGTGCCTTATTGAACCTGATTATTATGCATATACACAGAACAGCAAGTGCTATTGTAAAGGCATTTTCCTTTTTTTTTCCATCTCCCGTTCCCCTCTTTCCATGATGAGAATCTGGCCTTCCGTGACATGTGTTCTGCATACTCTGAGTGCAGTTCTATGGTTGTGGAGTGGTAAGCTCCCCCTTACTCTTACTTGACCTGCAAGTGGCTTGCCTTTTTCTTTTTTTTTTTAATCACACAGAGGTGCTGAGTGACTCTTCAGGCACTTGAATCCTCTCTTAAAGTCAGCACTCAGGGAATCATAGGAATGTCAGGCTGGAAGGCTGCGTCTACACTGGTAAATTAAGTCAACTTAAGCTTGCTTAAGTTGACTTAATTTACGCTGGGTCTACACTACGCTTTGCTTAAGTCGACTTAAGCAGCTTGCTTAAGTCAACTTAAGGAAAATAAAGTCGACTTAATTAAAATTAAGTCAATTTTATTAAACCTCCTTTCTATTAGACCTAAGGCTTAAGTCGACTCCCTAGAGTCGACTTAAGCCAGTGTAGACGTGGGGTAGCCCTAAGTCGACTTGGGGCTACCCCAGGGCTACACCAATGCCCTCCCTGCTGGGGGGGGCACAGGGGGAGCCTGGCATGCCCCCCCACAGGGCAGGGCAGAGCACTGCCCACCCTGCCCCTATGCCCTGCCAGGGTCCCTGTCCCTCTGGCATTGGGCAAGGGGTGCCCCTTGCCCCCGTGGACCTCTCCTAGGCCCCTAGAAGTCGACCTAGGCATCCAGTGTGGACACTCTAGGTCGACTTTTTAAGTTCCCCCCCAAAGTCGACTTTAATTTTCAGTGTAGACACACTAAGTCGACTTAACTAAGTTGACTTAAATTACCCAGTGTAGACGTAGCCGAAGAGACCTTACAAAGTCATCTAGTCTCTGGTGCCAAGGCAGGCCCAAGTAAACCTCGCTCACCCCTGATTGGTATTTGTCCAACCTGTTCTTAAAAACCTCCAGTGATAGAGATTCCAAAACCTCTCTTGATAACTGCTCCGGTGCTTAACTATCCTTGTGTGAGAAAGTGGTTCTTAATATCTAGCCCAAGGCTCCCTGGCTGCAAACTAGGCTGATCACTTCTTGTCCTGCTCTTGGGGGACATGGATACTGTCCTCTCTATAACAGCCCTTAAAATATTGTTCCCCCTGAAAACATGCCCAGTTCTTTCCACCTTTTCCTCATAGGTCAGTTCTTTTAAATCTCTAACAAACTGAGGGTGGGTCTAGCTGTATCACTTTGGAGCAGTAGAGGATTTTATGAAATTATACCATGACATCTATGTGTGTGGAATGCCTCTATGTACAGGAATCCTCCATGAGTTATCAGGGTAGTATCATTTTTCTGCCTGACTGGAGACAACATGAGGAGGACAGGTTTGCTCCACCTGGGAGTAGATGCGTCCTCCTCTTCTCTGGGGGGAGTAATGGAAAATTACCAGCCGGCAGGACAAAGAAGCAGGTGACACTAGCAGGAGTCTATAAAGGCACTCACAAGAGGGGACTGGGGAAAGAGCCATCGTACACTAAATGAAGGTGAGAGAGGTGCTAGGGGCAGGGTGGACAATAGGACAGAGGACCCTGCCTGACGGAGAGAATGCTGATGATTCCTCAAAGGAAAGGCAAGATAGTGAGAGCCATAGTGTTTAAGGAGTTCAGTATGACCTGTACTGTCCTGGCTGCACTGAGAGGGGCTAAGTGGCCGAACAGTGGGTTCCAGCACCCAGAAAACGGTGCCAAATGGAAAGTCTGCACCCTGAGAGTATGCCTAAGAATGCTAAGATGGAGCAGGGACTGGATTGCAGTCAGGCTCCAGGAGCATAAAACACCCTGGGGATGCTAAATCTTGGATTCCCTTCCCAGTAGTCCTAGCGGGTGGCCAGGAAGTCGTGTTTGCTAGGATCTGCAACAGCTGGTGGCAGCTGTGGAATACGAAATGCTCTAGGAATAATTGGCAGAAAGTGACCAGGAGCAGTAAAAATGAGGCAGAAAGTGACCCGGAGCAGTAAAAATGAAGTTAGTCAAAAGAAACAGCAAGAAAATGCGGCATATCTGCTTCCCTGAAAAGAGCATCTCGGAGCAGAGTAGAGGGAAAGGGTCAGGCATTGGGAAGTTAAACAGGGCCTAGCTGTTGCATGATGGATGATTAAGCCAAGAGCCAGATTTTTCTAGACTCAGGGAGGCCCCTAGAGAATCTCTGGACAATGGAGGCAATAGCAGTTCTCACCTTGGGCTGACAAAGAGGCACAGAAAGAGCCAGAGGCAGAAAGGATTCTATAGCAGCTTGGCTGGGTAGAATCCAGACACTGGTGTGATGGTCTGAACTGTACCCTTATGCTCACCCTTTTTACAAGGTTATGATGCATTTTGTACAAAGTATGCCTTGTGAAGGATCATTTGTAAACTCATAATCCACTGAGCATTATTGTCCTGGTAAAATATGTGTGGCAACATTGTATGGAAAGCGATAATATTCTACTGTATGCCTTTACGAAGACATGCTACAAGTTTAGAAAAGCAGGCACAAATCAGTTCCTTGGAGACAAAAGGGAAACTGATGCCTCAGCCAGGTGTCAACATAATCAAATGGTCTATCACTTAGTTAAGCAGCCACTTTTTGACAGAAGAAAAGGTGTGAGCAATACATCTGCATGCTGGCAAAAAAACAGGTGTTGGTTCCCATCCCACTGGCTTTCTGTCCCCTGAACCCCAGCTGGAGATATTTCTCAAAGAGGATGAAAAGATTTAAAAAGGGAATAATTTCTCCAGATGAGCTCTCCTTTTTCATTTCTACTGATGATTTGACAACCCTTGAAGAACAAAGGAAACAGATGTGGACTGGGGAGAGATCTTGGTAAAAAGATTCAACCAGAATAACTGTTAGAATGTGTGGGGAGAGAGATTTCCACTTTGAATTCACTTAGCATGTTAAGTTAGGTCAGGGGGTCTGCAACCTGTGGCTCTGGAGCTGCATGAGGCTCTTTGGCAGCCCCCTGCAGCTCCAAGCTCCAGGCCCCTCCATCACCAGCAGACCCCATGGATGGTCCACTCCTGGCTCCACCACCACAGGGATCTTGTGAGCTGTGTGCTTCTGGATCCAGCCCCCCACACAAACCAGGTGACCTGTGGGCTACCTGCTCCTGGCTCCAGGCTCCCCCCACCCCCTGCCACCTTGGGACCCTGTGGGCAGCCCGCACCAGGCTCCAGACTCTCCACCCCATCCTTATCTTTTGGGTTGCCAACCCAAGAGTTAGGTATTGGTTTGCATTTTAACTTTTATTTCTTTGTAACCAAATCTGACTTTTATGTCTCATTACCTGTAATCACTTACATTCTCTTTCTGTAGTTAATTAACTTCTTTTATTGTTTGATTTAAGCCAGTGTGTTTGTATTGAAATGGGAAATGCCATTTGAGATATCAGGATTTGTGCATATCATTTCTGTTAATGAACTGATGGTCTTTCTATGGGTTTGTATTGTCTATGAGGGTACTACACAGTACAAGATGCACATTTCTGGGGACAGTGTGGGACTGGGAGTGACTTACATGCTAGAGATTGGGTCTGAGCAGGCCAGGACTGATAGTTCTTGTGAAGTAGTATCAAAGGAATCCCAGATTGGAGAATTGAGGGGGCAGAGCAGTCCATCTGTCCAGATTGTACCCTGGTGAATGTCACATTAGCTTGTCTGAATTTGGTCGTCTTCACCTTTGCTCCTCCCTGCTAACCTAAGGACTTTCTGAGACTGTGCTCCAGCCAGCTAATAAATCCTAGCCTTCTTGAAAAGGCTGCCTGGTTTCCCTGGAAGTATCTGCGGAGGTGCACTGATCCCTAGTGGGGGCCCAAAGCCTCTGACCAGGGGTCTGTCTCAGCTGGACTCACTGGGCGGAGCTCACAGTGAGACACAGGAGGACTGTAGCCGAGGGGCACAGTCTGAGGTGTTGAGGATGCATGGCCTGCCTGTCAGGAAGAGTGGGATTCCTCAGGGTCTGCTATCCCAAAGGGGCTCATCTAAGTGGCTGTTTTAAAGTTGGGGTATAGCACAGTTCCTGTGGATCCATGAAAACTTCTTATCTAAATTGGATTCTTTCCCATTTGTTCACATCTTCCTTAGCATGTGGTAAATAACTAGGGAGAATCACCTCACAGTAGTTATGGGGTTGAGATTCCCCAAAGAGCTCAGCTCTCATTTAGGCACTGAAAGAAGGGCCAGCCAGAGTTTCTGAGGCACCCAGCGCCACCAGCATGTGACACTAATGGACCATTTTTCAAAAGAGCTCAGCATCCCATGTGCCCCTAGCCTGTTAAGCCCTCTTGAAACTGTAGCACTTGTTTTTTGTATCAAAATGAGAGATGAGCTCATAGTCTCAGAGTCTGAGGCCAGAAGGGCCCCAGTTATGTATTAAACCCTGTAACTTACACTTCTGTTAGGCTGAAGCTGCTTCCAGAAAGGCCTCCCTTCTGTTTGTTCCAGACTTCCTCACCCTCACTGTTAAACATCTGGACCTTATTGGTAATTGAAACTTGTCTTGCTTCAGCTTCTAACCATTGGCTCTTTGCAGCAACCTGTGAACTCACCAATAGTTTGCATGGCAGGAACTCATCTGGAAATCACATAACAGGCAAATTATGTGAAGAAAGAAATGCTGGGATCTCCAGCTTAGCGAGCTAGACTTTTCTAAAACACATGTTCTCATTATTTCTTTTATTGTTCTGAATATTTTCATCATGTGGGCTATCAAAAGTATTTTGCCCCAGACCTAAAATAAAGAACTATTCACTAGGTTGGTTTCCATAACCTATTGAAAGAGGCAACTTATGAGGGAAATGAGCTAGCTATTGATTGTTAGAAGGATAACGAAGTGTGTGGGGGATGAGGTTTGTTAAACTGCAATGTAAGCCATGCCTGCATGTTTTATTTGTTACTATAGCACCATATTTTGCTTCTTTATTTCATGCAAAGGCAAAGGGGATAATGATATATTTTTGGTTTTCTTAAGATTAAGCTGTTAATAATAACCCTAGATACAAGCACACAGCATTCTGGGTTTGTAGGTAGGTCCTCAGGAGCCAGGGATCCAGCAATCTTGTTCTATAGTCACCTGAGCTGGGTGCACAGACTTTACCAAGAACCTGCAGGTTGCTATAGGTCTTGCAGCTGAGAGCCATAGGTGGGGCACAGAGCCAGGATGGGACACTGGGTTGACATAAAGGAATTCTTGGCAAATTTGTTGGCATAGACGTTACCCCTGGTGGTCTCTCTTGGTAAATTGCAGGAGTCTTGCCAGAGTGTGAGACACAGTTGGGGAAACTGCCTGACATCAAGACCAGATTAAGGCATGGGCTTCAGGGGCTGCAGCTACAGGCAGTGCTGTCCTGTGGGGGGAGCGGGGCCCATGGCCTAAGCGGGGCCCTGCCCTCCCCCCCCCCATGCTGGAGGGCAGGCAGGCAGCTCCACACACACACCCCAGGGAGCGAGGCTGCCGGCGGGGAGCTGGCTCTGGGCCTGGCCCTGGAAGCGGGAGCCACCAGTGGAGGGAGCCGGCCGCAGCCAGGACCCCAGGCTGCTGCAGCTGGTGCCCCAGCCGGGGACCCGAGGCCGCCGCCGCAGAGGCAGGCCCCGGCCACGTGCTCCGCCCTGGGGGCGGGGAGGGCTTGCTCAGAGGCCGTGCTTAGTGCTCCCGGCCCGTGGAGCAGGGAAGAGTGTGGCCGTGGGGGGGCCACAGGGCCCGCGGGGCCCGCGGTGATTGCCCCTTTCACCGCCCCCCCTTCCCCTGGGACGGCCCTGGCTACAGGTCCCGGCTTAAAGGAGGGTCACCATTGCTGCACAATAATCTTGCCCCAGCCAAACAGCGCACTGCCGCTCCCCACCATCAGCCTGCCCACTCCACCCCAGGTTGGCTGGTCTGCTGCAGGCCATCCAGACCAGAGGCAGGGCAGGAGCACTGTGGACTGCAGCCTCAGGGCCGAGGGCCTCCCCAGTGTCGGCCAGGCCGCAGCAGCCCCTTGCAGCGCCAACTGGGCTCCAGAGCCCCCTCATCCCCAGACCTTCCCCGCAGTGTCAGCCAGGCTGTGGGCCCCAGACAACCCCCCTGCAGTGCCAGGATGCCACTGTTGTGGAGGGGGGCCCACAAGAGTAGGCAGCTCCGGGCCTCCCACTCAGGGCCTTGATCTGGCACTGTCCCTGGTCAGGGTTTAAATGTACTCCAAGCTGCAGGAAATGCTGCAGAAAATGGAAGCACCTTGCTTTGACATTTTGTCCCAGTGTGGGGCTGGTAAAATGCATGCAAGGGAATGAGCCTCTGCTTTGAATTCCCTGTATTGTCCAATGCAGAATTACGAAGTCATGGCCAGCATTTAATATGAGTGTTTTCCCTAGGTCTGGTCTGGAAAGTCTCAGGCCAGTCAGCCTAGGAACTAGACACCAAAGGGCCGAAAATGTGCAAAAATTTGCTAGAAGCTGTTCTAAACCCCAATGTGTTAGTGCTTTGAACATGTTACCATGGTTACATTGCCAGTACTGGGGGCCTCTCAATGCTTTCTTTGGGGTGCGGGGGAGAACTGAACTGCAAGTCAGTCACCATGACTTTGGTGAGAGGCACTTTAAGGGTTCCTGGAGCTACTGAGAGTCTAATTTAATCCCGCTGTGTTGTGATGTAGTGAGGTCCCAAGCAGTTGTTTTCAACAAGGCTAAGGTCTCTATTCCGGTGGGTATTGTAACGCTTCTGAAGCTGACGCAGGTGTGAGTGCCAACACACCAAGGCACACGCTATCACTGGTTGTGACTCTTAAGTTTGACATCACCAACCAATTGCCCCAAGTGCAAACTCCTCAGGCACTCTAAACAGCTTACCGCAATCTTAGACAGTCCCCTTGTGGATGCCAGTCTATCTTGCCACCCAGGTGAATGTAGCTCTGCAATTGACAGCCCCTTACGCCAAGAATTAGAGCAGTATTCATGTCCTCCTGATCCCAAAGGACCAGTCACTTACCCTAGGTCAGATACAGTTTAGGTCTCACACCAAAGATAGGGCTTGTAGCCAGTCCTATAATAAATTATATGGAGATTTTTAAATAGAAAAAGGAAATTGGAGAGTTGTTTGCAAAGTTAAAGCAAATGTAGATCCAGGAATGAGTTATAGTCTTAGGTTTCAAAAGGTAATATGGGCTTCTAGAATCAGCAAACCTATTTGACCTTTAGGGCTAAGCAGCTGGGGATCTCTTGCTCATGCCTAGAAACACGGTGCTGCCTCCCTCCCCCCCTCCCCCCCCCGAATTAAAAGCAGCATAGTGTTACCGAGTGCCTTTGGTCTGGGGTCTTCAGTCTTCTATCGTCTTCCTGCCAGGTGCTCTGAGTTGCAAATTCAGCTGATGGGAGGAGTCCACTGACATGATTCCACTTTATGGAGGAGTGGAGAGGAGCACAGAACAATAAGAGTCTTTTTAGTTTTTTTGTTCATGGTTTCTCAATCAAGATATAGGGAAATTCCAGTTGTAAAATCTGCCCAGAGCCTATCTGGTATGGAGGGGTCTCATTTTGGGGGAGGGGTGTAACAGTTTAGGTAGAAGAACAGTTCTTCACACTAATTAATGTCCCTTTCCTGTATGGCAATTCCTATCATCCCAGAGGCTCACAATACAACCACTCGGCTCAGTGGTTAAAGTATAATTTGACGGGCCCCAGAACCCTCCTAATCTCTGGGCCCCCTTCCCATATTGTCTGGGCCCCCTTCATGCATGTGTGGGCCCCAGCCCAAGTAGGCATTTGCAACCACTTCTCAGTACCACATGCATCAGTTATCGCTCCATAAAAATATTTATAATTGTATACGGCGTTTATGTGTATAGCAAGTATTGTCACAAACTAACAAACACTGCATAACACAATAAGTATTGTGATTAACAATGGTAGGGCGTAGGACCTACCAGAAGCCAGGACAGGGCGGAACATGCGTTCTGCTGGATTTTTCTACTTTTAGAGGCCCCGGAACTCTGGCTCCTCAAATTTGTGGGCCCCGGAACTGTGTTCCCCCTTACTTTAACCTCTGACTTGGCTATGACATTACAATATGAAACACAGCTATCACAAGAGAGATAATGCAGGTAGCAATGCCCAAGCTCTAGCACATCAAAGCTCAGTCTAAACACTCCACAATCAAACTTAGCCTGAAATACTCCACACAGGAGAGCCACTTTCTGGACACTATAGTGCAAATTAAAGTGATGGGCACATAAAGACCACCCTATACCGAAAACCTACTGATCGCTATAGTTACCTACATCCCTTGAGCTTTCATCCAAGACACACCATATGATCCATTGCCTACAGTCAAGCCCTAAAGTATAACTGCATTTGCTCTGATCCGTTAGACAGAGACAGACACCTTCAGGATCTCTATCAAGCATTCTTAAAACTACAGTACCCACCCACAAAAGTGAAGAAACAGATTGACAGAGCCAGATGGGTACCAAAAAGTCAACTATTACAGGAGAAGCCCAAGGAAAAAAAACAGAACACCACTGGTCACCACCTACAACCCCCAAGTCAGACCTCTTCAACACATCATCAAAGATCTACAGCCTATTCTACAAGATGATCCCTCACTCTCTCAAGCCTTGGGGGACAGACCTTTCCTTGCTTAGAAACAGCCCCCCCCCCCAACCTTAAACGGATACTCACCAGCAACTACAGATCAAACAACAGAAACATTAAAGCAGGAACACTGCAACAGACCACGCTGCCAACTTTGCCCTCATATCTACACTAAAGACACCATCACAGGACCAAATCAAGCCACCTACTCCATCAAGGGCTCATTCACCTGCTCATCCACCAATATGATTTATGCCATCATGTGCCGGAAATGCCCCCCTGCCTTATATATTGGACAAACTGGACAGTCCCTGGGCAAAAGAAAAAATGTACACAAATCTGACGTCAGAAATTGCAACACTAAAAAACCAATAGGGGAACACTGCAATCTCTCTGCTCACTCTACTGACGACTTGCTAATAGCTGTGTTGAAACAGATGAATAACAAACCACAGCTTCAAAGAGAGACTGCAGAACTCGAATTTATATGCAAATTTGACTCAATTGCTTAGATTTAAACAGGGACTACGGATTTTTCTTTCATTACAACAGGTGATTTGACCTCACCTTCCTCTACGTGCTGTTCTCCAGTGTTTGAATCCTAACACCTATTTTGATTTGCTGTTACAGCCTTACCTGATCCTATGTCATACACTTCCCTGCATTTAATTTCCTCCCATTCTGAAAGTTCCCCATCTTCAAAGCATCTGACTGAGTGGGATTTTCTCCCACGAAAGCTCATGCGATAAATAAAACTGTTAGTCTTTAAAAGTGCCACAGGACTCTGTTGTTTTTCCTTTATCCTTGTAATACTTTTTTTGTCAATATTTAACTCACAAATGAGCCATACTGATCCCAGCTATGTATCTGTAGCGTGCAATTGAGAAAGGGGGACCTCGATATGAGGTGGCATCACAGGTATTATTAGCATAGAATTGTAGAATCATAGACGTATAGGGCTGAAAGTCAAGAATTCATCAAGTTCGGCCTCTGTGTTGAGGCAGGACCAAGTAAATCTAGACCAGTCATATTAAATGCTGGGAAACCATTTTGGATCTACTCAGTGATTGATTTACATAGTACTTTTAAGTGAAGTAGTTGAATTACGAAGTAAAAGTAATGTTAAGTGATTCATTTACTTACTATTTAATCACCAGGAGTTCCTGAAGAAATGACAACATGATTTGCAACTTCATTAAGAAATGATAATGACTTGTAATAAGTTAAATTAACAAATTGGAGACATTATTTTTAGCTAGCTCTACATAACCTGTCACTGAAGACAACTTCACAACACCACTTGAAGGAGAGGGTTAGACCTAAGCACACTTCAGGGCACTGAAGTGGTTCTTTTGCTGAACCTGGTGTAAAACCTTTTTAGATTCCAACCCCCCAAGATCTAACAATGGTAATAAAATGGTATTGCAAATCTAAAGCAAAGAAAATTCTTTTTCCCCTCAGGGCCGTCCCTTGTGGGGAACGGGGTCCAGAGTCAATCAGCTGAGGTGGGGCTCCACACCACCCTTCCCCTTCAAGATCAGGGGCAGCTCTACACTTAAAATGCAGCTTTGGCATGGCTGCACCAATGTAGCTATGCCACTGTACTGCTTTAATGAAGACACTCTATGGCGATAGGAGAGCACTCTGCTGGCAGAGTAGTTAATTTACCCGTGTGAGAGGTGGTAGCTATGTCAGTGAGAGAAGCTTTCCTGCCAACATAGCACTGTCTATACTGGCATTTAAGAGCATGGATTGCCTTGAATGATGGCATTATATTGAAGGAATTCTGTAGTGTAGACCAGGGCCAAGTGTTCTCAGCCAACCTCTGTAAAGATAACCATAATTTATTCAATCTGTTTGGTTTAGCATTGTTATCACTACTGGATTTTTGTTGTTGGTTGTTGTTAGTCTCACTTTTATAGTAAATTGAAAACTCTGTGCAGTTCTGGTCCCCCGTGTTTAAGAAAGATTAATTCAAACTGGAACAGGTGTAGCTAGGATGATCCACAAAATGGAAAACCTGCCTTATGAGAGGAGACTAAGAGCTTGGCTTGTTAGGCTAACCAAAAGAAGGTTGAAGGGAGAGATGATTGCTCTTTATAAATACATTAAAGGGATAAATACCAAGGAGGGAGAGGAATGGAGGAGAGAGGATATAAACTGGCCATCAAGAAGTTTAAACTTGAAATTAGATGCAAGTTTCTAACTATCAGAGTAGTGAGGTTCTGGAATAGTTATCCAAGGGGAGCAGTTGGATCAAAAAACCTAGCTGGCTTCAAAACTGAGCTTGATAAATGTAATGGAAGGGATGGTATGATGGGACATTAATGGGAAATTAACTATTTTGACAATTGACTGATCTTGAATACTGGGAGTAGTTATGCTAATGGCCTGAGATGGGACATTTGTTGGGATGTGTTTTGAGTTATTACAAAGAATTTTTTTCTTGGGTATCTGGCTGGTGAGTCTTGCCCACATGCTCAGGGTTTAACTGATTGCCATATTTGGCATCAGGAAGAAATTCTCCCTGAGGGCAGATTGGCAAAACTTGTGGGGGTTTTTCACTTTCCTCTGTAGCATGGGGCATGGCTCACTTGCTGGTGGATATGTTACACTTAGTCTTTAAACCATGATTTGAGGACTTTAATAATTCAGTCATAGGTTAGAGATGTATTACAGGAGTGGGTGGCCTGTGTTGTGCAGGTCAGACTAGATGATCATACTGGTCCCTTCTGACCTTAGATTTTATGAATCTATATAAAGGGATTGCGAAAATTTGTGACATCTAGTAATGGGTCCTAATATGATGAGGTTGAAAACCACTGAGCAAGAAACGCAGCTCAGACATGGGGCAGGTCTACACTGACTGCCCTTTTAGGCAGCAGTAGAACTGAGATAGCAAGTTACTTAAAATAACTTGCCTACCGCAGTTCGAATGCCTCCCTTCAACTCAGCACTACCCAGTAGCTAAGGTGCCAGTGTCTTTCGGCATAGGACTTCCTGATTGGCTGAGTGGGTCTTCACAGACTCGAGCAGTCAAGCAGGAAGCTTTAAATGAGGGCAGTGAATTTGCCCAACTGAACAACTGATCCATATGAGATTTCTGAGAAGTGAGTCCAGACTGCAAGAGCTGGCGGAAAAGAGATCCTTGTTTTCACTTGTTTATCTAAGCTCTGTCCTGCCCTGCTGCCTTGAGTCTCACAAAAATAAATCAGTCACCCAGCCCCAGAGCTACATTGCACATGGTGTGGGCTGGTTTGCCAGGCCCCAGTGCTGTCCTGTCCCACAGCTGGCTGACCTATGGGCTCCAGCCCCTCCATGCCAGCCAGCCCCCCTCCCCCCCCATGCCAGACCATAATCTGCAGGCCCTACCAGGGCCCCCAGCATTGGCTGAGCCCCAAGGCCGAGCACTGGCCTGTCCTGTGTGGCTGGCAGCTCTGTTGGCCTGGGTCCCAGCACCAGCATGCCTCAGCACCATTCCGCCCTGCCCTTAGGCTGGGTGTCACCATGGTGGGGTGGGGGCGGGCCACAAGAATGGGCAGTTCTGGGCTCCTAAGAGACTTAATCTGGCCCTGCCTTGCTACTACCTCTCAGAGAGGCTGATTGACTACACTACACAAAGGGAAGAACCCCATTCGTCATGTAATGTCTACACTAATAAATTAATTAATAAACAAACAAATAAATCCATTAGTCTTTAAAAGTGCTACAAGACTCCCTGCTCGTTTTGCTGAATTAGACTGACACGGCTATTCCTTTGGAGCTTGTTGTGTCTACACTAACATTTACTTCGGTACCACTACATTGCTTGGGAGTGTGAAAAATCAGCCCCCCTGCATGACGTGTTTACTCCAGGCCTTGTACACACTGCAAAGTTATTGCGCGATAACAGGCACAGCGTCCACACAAATCCATGTTGTTGCGCGGTAACAGCTGTCTTACCGCGCAACATGTAAACCACCAAAATGAGGGTGGTAGCGGCTACCGTGGAACAGCTGTTCCGCGATAGTTCGTATGTGTACGGTTGCCGCGCAATATGAAACCTCCGGAAATGTCCCAGAATTCCAATTCCATCACTTCTGCACTTCCTTCTGCACTCTGTGGCTGTGACGTGACTGTACCCACCCTCCCATCATTCCCAGGAATTTTTGAATTCTTCACTCTTCCTGTTTGCTTGGTGTGGAGTGCAGCTGCAGCTGTGTACTCCAAGAGCAATGGCGGCTCAGCCCAGCAAACGTGTTCCAGTCTGGACCACAGCCGAGGTGCTTGATCTCATAGGCATCTGGGGAGAGTCTGCTGTGCAGGCACAGTTACGTGGCAGCCGGCGGAATTTCGATATTTTTGGCCAGATTTCTCAGGCCATGGCAGAGAAGGGGTACGAGAGAGACACTCTTCAGTGCAGGTCGAAGGTGAAGGAGTTGCGGATTACGTACCACAGAGCCAGAGAGGCAAACCGGCGCTCCGGCTCAGCGCCGGCTACATTCCGATTTTACAAGGAGCTGGAAGCAATCCTGAGCGGGGATCCCACAACCACCCCAAAAGCTCCTGTGGACACGTCAGCACCCCCCATGAAAAGGATACCGGAGCAGACAGTGATGAGCAATTTGTTGACGAGGACGTGGAGGTGGAGGGTGACCTAGAGGGTGAAAGCGGTGCAGCTGACCTAGGGAGCCAGGAGCTGTTCTCCACGCCACCTGACCCGTGCTGCCCAGATTCCTTCTCCATGCTGTCTTCGGAGGCAGTAAAGGGGAGCTCTGGTAAGTTTCATCAGAAGTGGCTTCTATGCTAGCTGGATAAGCTTTGCGGGCAAATGAAGAGCGGGCAGGAAATAGGCGTTTTGAGTTTCATCCTTTCTTTTCTTTTTTGGATGGGGGCGGTCTCCCCCGCATTACATGAGCAGTGCATCAATGCATGCTGTAATTGCCAAGAAATCCTCTCCATTGAGATCACTGAAGGTGTCCTCGATGTACTTCCACAGCCTCCCAGTTAAATTCGATGGGAGAGCAACTGTTTCCTCTCCCCCATAGAGGGATACTCTCCCTCACCAGTTGCAAAGCACAGCAGCGGGAGCCATGGCTGCACACAAGCCTGCTGCGTACGGTCCTGGCTGAAAACCAGTGACATGCAGGAAATGCATTCTGGCTTGCAGAGGCACTCTAAGCAGCGAGATATTGGCTTCCATGGCAGTGCTGTATGTGAACTAATCGCCCAAAGCACTGCAAATAGTTCACGGAGCTGTGTGTCTTGTCTCGGCAACCCGAACCTCCCTTTGCAAAAGCCCTTTCAGTCCCCGGCAATGCCCTGTCCCGTGGGCACAGCGGAATGTGGCGGGAGAGCATATTACCGGCTCCTTAACCAAAGTGAGAACAATAGCACTACTTATGATGTTCCATTTTTCCTTAGAAACGACCTTCGCCGGTCGGTGTCTGCGCCAGCTGACCAGCTGAGAGAGATAAGGAGGAGGCCTCGCAGGAGCAAGGAGGATATCTTCCAGGAGCTGATGCAGATCAACGAGGCATCAGCAAGGGAGACTAGACAATGGAGGCAGGAGTGCCGGCAGGAGCGCAAAGAAAACAATGTGAAGAGGCAGAAGCAGAAGGATGCCTTCATAAGCATCCTACAGGAGCAGACCCAACTGCTGAAGACCATGGTTGGTCTGCAGACCCAGCTGCCCAGGCTCGACCCCCCCCCCACCCCTCCTGCAGCCACAGCAACACTTTCTGTCCCCCATACCCCATTCTCCCTCAAAGCAGTTCTTTGAAGCCCAGGGACCCTCCTGGTACAATGTTACATCCACTCCTGCACCACGCTATGGCATTGAGACACACACCTACACGCATCTATAGCCTCTTTTGCAGGCACTGCTTACTGTAAATATTTAATGTTTTATAATAAAATTGAATCACTTGAACTTTGCACAGTGTCTTTATTGATACACAATAAGATTAGTTGTTGCATGTTTAGTATTCACTCATTCGAGCATAATACAGTACACGCCCACCAGCACCGTCCCTCCACCCCCCAATCAGCACCCAATAGTGCTTGGGAACACTACTACACAGTGATGCAATGCATCCTATGAGTCCCCATCACTAAAATGCACCCTAAGTGCCTCCCTTATGCGGACAGCTCTCAGCTGTGCCCCCCTGATACTCCTAGTGGCTGGCTGCTGGAAGGCAAACTCTAGCCGCTCAGCCTCCATGTCCCATGAAGGGGGAAATTTCTCTCCCCTATTTTCACAGAGGTTATGCAGGACACAGCACGCCGCAATGACGGCTGGAATGTTGTCCTCATTTAAGTCTAGCCTCCCATACAAACAGCGCCAGCGGCCTTTTAAGCGCCCAAAGGCGCACTCTACGGTCATTCGGCACCGGCTTAACCGGTAATTGAAGCGCTCCTTGCTGGGATCCAAATTTCCAGTATAGGGCTTCATGAGCCAAGGCATCAGTGGGTAGGCTGGGTCTCCTATAATGACTATGGGCATCTCCACATCCACAACAGTAATTTTATCATTGGGGAAGAAGGTCCCTGCCTGCAACTTCCGGTACAGGCCAGTGTTCTGGAAAATGCGAGCATCATGCACCTTACCCGACCACCCCGCATTTATGTCCGTGAAACGCCCCCTGTGATCCACGGGTGCCTGAAGCACCATGGAGAAGTAGCCCTTCCTATTAATATACTCAGTCGCAAGATGCTCCGGAGCAAGAATAGGGATGTGCATGCCGTCTATTGCCCCTCCACAGTTCGGGAATTCCATGGCCGCGAATCCATCGACGATCTCCCGCACGTTGCCCAATGTCACTGTCCTCCGGAGCAGAACACGATTAATGGCTCTGCACACTTGTGAAAGTGCTAACCCAACGGTCGACCTGCCAACTCCAAACTGATTCGCGACCGAGTGGTAGCAGTCTGGAGTCGCCATTTTCCACAGAGCGATTGCGACAGGCTTCTCCACGGTGAGGGTGGCTCTCATTTTGGTGTCCTTGCGTCGCAGGTCAGGGGCTAGCTCCTCACAAAGTTCCATGAATCTGGCTTTCCGCATTCGAAAGTTCTGTAGCCACTGCTCATCATCCCACACCTGCAAAATGATGCGGTCCCACCACTCGGTGCTTGTCTCTCGTGACCAGAACCAGCACCGTGTGCAGATCCTCTGTGAAGGAGCTCAGCAGTGCGGTGCTGTTGTTCTGCATGGCAGTCACCAGGCCAGGGTCATCCAAATCCTGGTCTGATTCAGAGCTGAACGCATACTGTGCCACCAGCCGAGATGTATTCATTATGCTGAAGGCGACAGTCGAGATCAGACCTGGATCCATGTTGCTGCCAAAGGACTTCCGGGAAGCAATGCGCTACTGTTGAAAATGGGCGCGAGTTGCTAGTAGCAACTCTTGTGACGCAAGGGGGACAGAATGCACCATGGGAAACCAAGACTTTACCCATGGTGCTCAGCGCTCCTCTCCTCCTACCCAGGATTCTTAGCGCCAAATCAGGATGGATGGAACTGTGGGATAGGTTCCCACAATTCAATTGGTTTTCTTGTGAAATCGCGAATTGCAGGGGGGGGGCTCTGTTCCGTCACAAGCGGCAGAGTGTGTACACGATCCTGCACTACAAAAACCACGTGACTTTTAAAGTGCAACGGGCTTGTTGCGCGATTATTCCTGTAGTGTGTACATGGCCCCAGTCTTAAGCTTCCCAGTAGACAGCACTATTGTCGATGGAAGAACTCCTGCCAATATAGCTACTGCCTCTCATGGAGGTGGAGTTTTTAAGACAGTGGGAGAGCATCTTCCCCCATTGCCTTGGAGCATCTTCCCCAAAGCACTACAGCAGGGCAGCTGTGGTGATGCAATGTTTGTAGTGTAGACCTTCCGATAGCCTGAGACTCACTCAGCCAGGATCATTTCATGGAGTCATGGATTTAAAGATCTATTAGCTTATCTCACTCTCTCAGGGCCTGGGCAGGAATAACCCTGCAGGACATTTGATAGCGCTGTTCTTGGAGGTTTGGATCATTTCCTCTCAAGTGCATTAGCTCGTCTTTGTCCAGATTTGATATCGCCTCTCCTGAGCTCTGTTTATTTCTCTGGTCTCGCTGAGGTTCTCAACACCTCCCAATTTAGCATCATCTATGCATTTCATTATCATGCTGTCTACTTGCTTTTCCACATCGTTTATGTAGATATTAAATAAGACTGAGCAGAGCACCAGTCCCTACAGAGCTCTCCTTCTAAATCTAGACACTGACATTCATCAGAACCCTTTGTTTGCGTGCCTTCAGATGGTTTTTCAAGCCCCATCCTCTTTGCCAAGCCAAATTGAATTATTTTTGTCAGTAAAATTTCATGTGATACTGTTTCCCATGCTTTGCTGTAATCCAGATAGATTACTTCTCTAGCATTCCCTCCATTGATTTTTTTTTCAGCTCTGTGCAATCAAATTAATTTGGCAGAATGTGTGCTTTATTGGTCCATGTTCAGTTAAGGTTGCCTGACACTTTGCATTCTAAGGCTGTTTTCGGTTGCTTATAACTTTACCAAATTCTAACCATTTGTGCTGAAATTTTCCATGCCAAGTGTTGGCTTTTGGCTGACTGTTTCTGGAAAATTTCAGCTAAAATGGTTTAGCCATTTCCAAACATGAAATTAGAGAAAGAGCATGTTGTTTTGCCCAGGATAAAAAAAAAAATCATACAGCTGTTTTAGTGAGAAGATCTAGCTCCTCCATGCTTTGGAGTAAGAACTTGAAATTCAGCAGGAGGCATCTTCATAGGCAACCTTAATTCTGGCATTTCCTAACTTCTGAGGGCTTGACTTTGCAGACTTAAGGTTCTGTTGACACAGGTTTTGTAGGTGTAAGAGAGCCTTATGCTGCATACGTCTGGGCACTGTAGATGCACCACTCCATCCCAAATGGCTGACAGTCTAATATTCACGATTACATTGTCTCAAGGCATCATTATGATTTTATTTTGTTTTATTGTTTGTCTCAATATTTAGTAGGGATAGAAGTTTGTGTTTTGAATTCTCGAGGATCAGTTCCATTTCTGTTTTTTTTTCTATTCTTCCATTCTTCCATTCTCCCCACTTAGTATTCTAGAGGATTAGGGTTGGAGGGACCTTCGGAGGTATATTGTTCAATCCCCTGTTCAAAGCAGGACTAATGCCAACAAAATCATCCCAGCCATGGCTTTGTCAAGCTGGGTCTGCGAAAACCCCTAAGGGTGGAAAATCTTTAAACCACTTCTGCAAGACGTTTCAGAAATCGGCCAGCAAGTTGGTAAATGAATTGTTTAATTCCTTTAATAAGTTCCAATACAGGGAAGGGGTGCAGTGGCTAATGACCTGGCCTAGAAGGACTCCAGTACCTAGGTTCTAATCCTGGTTGTGGGTTGCCCTCGATATTTGTTTTCCCTCTGACTTTCATCTGTTTAGGCTGTAAGCTCTGTGGGGCAGTGTCTATCTCCGCAACATTCAACACAACAAGGCCTTGTTCTGAGTCAGCGCTGTAGCTGTAGCTGATAATAAAACAGGTGTCAATTAGCCACTTCACATGTGGACAAACGTCCCCTGCCCTTCATTAATAGCTGTTCTGACAAGGTCTATGCCTCTTCTGAATCCTCCAACCCCTGTTCTGTTGGCTCAGCGATCTCTCTTCACCTTCCTTGCTTGCCCTTAGGTCCGGGTGCTGAAATTGTCCCTAGCCCAGGCCAGGTTCAGAGTCTGAAGGCTGCCTGCATCCCGGAGAGCAGAGCGGCTGGATTCCTCTTTGAGGCTGAGGTGCTGGCTATGCATGGTGCCGGCCTGAGCCACCAGAGGAGCCAGGAGAGAGTGTTGCATTGTGGGATGGGTCATTCTCAGACTCCTCTCCCATGGAGGAGGCACCTTTCTGGATGTGATGTGGTGATCTGTGGGCTGTGCCCTCCCTGAGGCATGACATGCTCCCTATCCCCTGTGCTCTGGGGAAGGCAGGGTCTGCCCCTGGGCAATCAGAGTGCGGGGAGAGGGCTTGCCAAGCTCCGGTGGGCTGTATGAGCCTGTTCTCTTCAGTGCGGTCGGGCCTTTCTCTGCAGGCTGCTACCTGGAGACAGCCCCTGGGCAGAGAAGGCCCCAAACTGTGCCTGCCGGGGTTAGGGGTACAACAGGTCAGCACCGGATCAAGATGAGCTGAGAGAGGGACTGCAAAGGATACCACAGCCCATCCACCATTCCCCCATGCTCCTAGCTTGCTCCATGAGGAATGTGGGGGGCAAGACCATGTACCTGGCACCTCCCAGACTCCTATGGGACAGTGTGTGTCCCTGGGGTACATAGAATCATCGGGTTGGAAGGGACCTCATGAGGTCATCTAGTCCAACCCCTGCTAAAAGCAGGACCACTCCCACTAAATCATCCCAGCCAGGGTTTTGTCCAACCAGACCTTAAATATCTCCAAAGATGGAGATTACACCACCAACCTAGGTAACCCATTCCAGTGCTTCACCACCCTCCTAGTGAGAGTTTTTTCTAATATCCAACCTCGACCTCCCCAGCTTCAGCTTGAGACTATTGCTCCTTGTTCTGTCCTCTGTTACTACTGAGAACAGCCTAGCTCCCTCCTCTTTGAAGCACCCCTTCAAGTAGTTGGTCTTCTCTTCTGAAGACTAAATAAGCCTAGTTCCTTCAGTCTCACCTCGTAAGTCATGTGCCCCAGTCCCCTAATCATTTTCATTGTCCTCCGCTGGACTCTTTCTAATTTGTCAACATCCTTTCTGTAGTGGGGAGCCCAAAACTGGACACAGTATTCCAGATGTGGCCTCACCAGTGCTGAACAGAGGGAAATAATCACATCCCTCGATCTGCTGGCAACACTCCTACTGATGCAGCCCAATATACCATTGGCCTTTTTGGCAACAAGGGCACACTGTTGACTCATATCCAACTTCACATCCACCATAACCTCCAAGTCCTTTTCCAGAGGAAGGGGCCAGTGGTGTACTGAGGGTTTCTGACACCCAGGGGCCCAACCTACATTTGTGTCCTCCTACCCCTCCCACGCAGGACAAGAGGTATCCTGGCCCCATAATCCCCAGCTGTCCTGGGGAGGTGGATCTGTATTTGTAGGGAGGGGTGTGGAGGCTTGGGGGAATGCAGGCTTGGTTCCACTGCCCTCCTACCCCCGGCACTTACCCTGTGTGTGGTGTCCACCTCTCCCCCTGCAGCCCAGCACTGGCTCAGATGGGGCAGGCTCACCCCCCAACCTGGGTGGGGAAAGCAGGCAACAATGTGTTGGGGCTATCAAGTGGCGGCTCCGCTCTGCTTGCCTGAAAGGTTCTCATCAATGTCAATGTCACTATCGGCCTGACACATTAACAAAAGCTTTCCTGCAGGACTGCTGGAGGCCCCAGAGAGCCCAGCCTCCCTCCCGAGCTCCGGGGGATAGAGAGGCAGTAGGTATGTCCATGCAGCAGCTGAGAGCTTGCCTCCCAGCCGCAGCCTCATGCTAGATTCAGTCAGGCTAGTGTGCTAAATGAAGCAGGGTAGATGCTGTGGCAGAGTCAGACTAGTTGCTTGGGTACAAGCCCATCTGACCCCAGGGTCTGACCTTGGGTGTCTAGCCTAAGCCACCTATCCACAAACACACTTTAATTTTTAGCAGGCTGGCTCGAGCAGAGCTGGTGTGTGTCTATTTAGCCAGGTTGGGGAGGCATGCTCCCAGCTACAGTGTAGACATACTTTGAGAACTGAAGCGCTCTGCCTCATCACCTCCCTTCTCCCCTCCCTCCCACCACCCCTTTCCACACTTGTGTGGCAGGCAGAGGTGCTAGACTCTGCCACTCTGGCTGCTGGCTAGAAGACTATTGTGGTGAGTGGCTGGGAAGCTGAAAAATTCCCTTTTGATTCCCCGGAAGCAGAAGTTTTCTTGAATCCCTTTTTGTGAAAGATGTTGGGGTACCAAAGCTTCACCCTGGATTTGGATTTAAACATTTTAAAAAAGAAGAGAGAAATTTTGGTGGAAAGAGATTTTTATTTGTCAGCTAGGGCTAGTATTCATGAAGCTGCCAGTCCTTTGCCTCTGAATGGGAAACTGCTACTCCCAGTGAGTCTTCAGTGTCCCACCTCTCTGACCTCTTCTGCCCCTAGGACTGGGGGTGTTGAAAACCCCAGAGATGTCCCCCCATAGGCCCGGGAGGGGGATAAAGAAAGAGCTGCCTCCCTGATGTAGACAAAGAGCAGCAGCAGCAAGAAAATGTGCTGGGGGCAGCTGTTCCCCTGATTCCTGAGCACACCAAGGCCTATCTAGCTCTCCTGCCAGATGTATGGCCTGTTAGCACCAGTTGAACCCTCTGCTTCCTGCAGGCGGCTGCAGGTTTCCCAGCCCTGTAGGCCCCTGCGGTACACTTATGTGGGGAAGATGTTGGCCACTGCAGGTGAAATACCAAAGGGGACCACAGCCAAGGGGTCTCATCTGCCACATCTTCCAGCCACAGCCAGGGTGTGAGAGCAACTGGCTGGTACTCATACCCCCCAGGCCTAACCTGTCACCAGCAGTGATACACAAGGCAGTGGGGTGCAGGGGCAGTGTTAAGGTTGTTGAGGGTATCTACACTTTCCGTTTCCACCTTGTCTTTTCTCCTGGCTTCCATGGTGCAGTCAGGTGGGAACTCTGTGGGAGCAGGGATGGTCAAAGTTCCCCTCCCCCAAAGCACTTACAATGCAACCCCATCCTGCTTGAAAGCCAGGGAAGAGGTCAGCATTAAAGCACCTGGAAGTGGAGTGTCCTGGTTTGTCACACAACTGGTGCAGGGAGAGCCGGGTTTGTGGATGGGGCTTGGAAGAGTCCCACTAACTCTCCCTTCAGTTCAACTCCTGCATGTGTGCTTGCAATGATCTTGCAGGGAGCTATTGCAATACAATTAATAATGCTGGCACCCCAGGGTTCCTCCCCTGCGTTACTCTACCTTTGGGCCAGTCCTGGTTCAGAGAAACCAGTGAGGTTCTCCAAACGTGAGGCAAGGGAATATGGTCCTGCATTCACCCCTTGTGTTACTGAGATGCACTCTGCAGCATTAATTCCATACCTCACTATGGGCAGGGGCATGCCCAGGAATAAAAATTTGGCCACTTTTCTAGGGTCACTTTCTGTGTCCTCCATGGCTGGAGGAGCTGACTTTCCCCTCCACCCCCTGCAGCCCCAGGGCCAGTGACTGGCTTTCCTCCCTCCCTCTGTGGCTCCAGAGCTGGTGGAAATCATTCCCCTTCCCCCCCCCCCCCCCGCCCCTCCATCCGCCTGCCCGGGGCTAAAGGAGCTGGCTCTCCCCTCTGGCCTGGGCCAGAGGAGCTATCACCTCCTGCCCCCGGGATGGGAAGAGCACTCTCACAGCCCCAGCCCCAGCCCCAGCCCCAGCAGAGTTCTGTGCCCTTGCCAATCGGGCCCAAGCCCAGGTAGGCATTTGCAACACTTCTCAGTACCACATGCATCGGTTATCGCTCCATAAAAATATTTATAATTGTATATGACGGTTATGTCTATAGCAATTATTGTCACAAACTAGCAAACACTGCATAACACAAAAAGTATTGTGATTAACAACGGTGGGGTGCAGGACCTGCCAACAGCCAGGGCAGGGCGGAGCATGCGTTCTGATAGATTTTTTTTATTTTTAGGGGCCCCGTAACTCTGGATTAGATCTAGTTTAGGTATGTCTACTCAAGCTGCAGTCACACCGCCCACAGTTCCAGCTCAGGGGACCCTCTGCCCCCTCTTCCATCCCATCCCAATGCCCCCCCATCCCATTAACCCCCCACCCAGTCTTACCTTCACAGGCCCAAATTGCGCCCTCTGGCTTTTCCCGCTCTGCACAGCCCACATGGCTGGGCTGAGCAGGGCCGGGAGGTTTAAATTGACCCAAACCGTGCAGATTGTCACGGCACACCTGGGGAGTTGCCACGGCACACCAGTGTGCTGCGGCACACTGGTTGGGAACCATTGGTGTAGACAAACCCTGTCACCTGTGTCCTGTCCTTGCTTAGACTCACTCAGGCCAGTACACGAGCTCCAATCCCCAGCACTCTCCAGCACCCCCTGCATTGCGTCGGTTCTTGCACTGCTGGTCTGGGGGCTTCCCTCCAGGCCGCTAGCTCGTGTGATGGTTTCGCAGCCATGGGATTTTGACTGGGCAGGAGCCAATTGAGTGATGATGCCAGATGCTCCAGCTCGCTGGCAAATCTGAGCCCTGTCGTTGGATGGAACTGAGGGAAAAACACGAGACAAAGCTTTATTTTAAGGAAAACACTCTTTCCCTTAGCACAGTGGGTATTTGTCTCTCTAGGGTACATTTCTGCTGCCCTCTGGCATACAATGCAATCAGCACAGCCTTCGGGGCAATGTTCAAAGCAGCTCTTATTATCCATTTTAATGCATTTCAGTGCATCTTAAAATAAGGATCGGATGTCACCCTAAGCACCCCACTCCCCTCAGAACCACTCCACTCTCAAAGGAGGGAAGGGGGACCAGAAAGAACCACACAACGCAGAGCAGTCCAGCCCCCCCGTCCCTCCTGTGCACTCAGCACAGCTCCTCTGGTCCCCACCACCCCTCCTCCCTGCAACAACTTGGCTGGATGGGGATGAAGCACCACAGGAGGAACAGAGATGGGGCTGAGCTGATTGGGATGGGGCAGGGGCCAGGGGCCAGGCAGATGTGAGGGGGTGGGGGAGACTTCCCAGTACTTTTGGGGGCAAGGGTAGTGCTGATTGTCACCTGCCTGCAGGGGGTGGGCGGGGAAGCTCAGCAAGCAAAAGACAGACCCTCCCCTCCCATGATACAGTCTTAAGCACCTCACCCCTGAAATCTCATGATATTTTGTGTCAGTCTCTTGATTTTGGGGGGTCTGACTCATGATTGTTACTGGTGAAGCCGTATGTTCCTCAGGACGCCGGGCAGCCCCCTCCCCAGGGCTGCACACTTCCGGGCTGCTCTGGCCGCCTGCTAGGGTCCTTCTCTTTAGGGTGTCTGGCCCATGGGATGCACCAGAAAGCCCCAGGCCTGACAACGCAGAGCAGCTCCCCGTCCCCATGTGGGTCTGGGGCAGCTCCGCTCTGAGGCCCCAGATTACCAGGGACACCCATAGAGCTGTGGAAGGACTTGCCCCTCGGAGGGGGCAGCGGTGGTGGGCCCTCGATTGCTTGGGGGATCCCCCCATCCCTGCTTTTCAATCCAAGCTCCTGCGTGGGGAGGAAGCAGAGGAGGGCGGAGCCTGTCATTTTACCAAGTACAGCCGCTGTCATGCAGTTTCTGGGAGAGACAGAGCAGACAGAGCTGGGCAGGGAAGGGGAGCCGGGACCAGTGCCCCAGGAAGTAGCAAGGAGAGCAGGTGGGAGTTGGGGGAGTAGCCGGAGCTAGGTGTGTGGGGTGGGCCCGGGGAGGGGAGGGAGGGTGGGAAGAGAAGGGAGCAAGTAGGAGACTATTCTGAGGTGCAGCGGGACCCGAGGGTCAGCTGGGTGCACAGGGTGAGGGCAGGGAGAGTGCTGGGTGGATCCCATCGGAGAAGGAACCAAGACAGTGCTGGCCTGGCAGAAGCATGGACATGGAAGCGGCGCTGGTCTGATCCCCTGCCCTCAGTGCTGACCCCCAGAGGCAAGGCAAGAAGTGGTTCCCTGCTCCAGAGATGGGGGGGATGTGGCAGCCTCTTGGGATCTGGTGGCTGCTGACAGCAATTCGCCTCACACAGGTAAGTGTAGTGCACAGCCCCGTGACTCCCCGCTCCGTCCCTCGGGTCAGCATCCCAAGGCCTGCAGGGGGCAAGGGCGGGGCCGTGGTGGGTGACAGTGTGGAGCACCTACCCTGGCTGAGGGTGCTGCATTAGTGGCCCTCTCCCATCACTGTGTGGCACGGTGCCATAGGGCAGCCAAGGCATCAGACACATGGTGTCCGGGGGCAACCAGATGCGGGGGGGGTCACCACCTCCAGCCAACACAGTGCTGGGGCCAGGGCTGCAAGATGTCTAGCCACATGGCACTGCATGCTGGGTGACAGACTCCCCACGCTGGGACAGGCTAAGCCAGGACCGGATCGGTTCCCATTTCCTTGCCTACCAGTCCCCAGTGCTTAATTTAAGGACCTCTTTGGGCTTGGCAGTCCCTAGCCCCAGCACCTCTGGGCTTGCCGTGCCAGTTATGAGGGTAAAAAAGAATTGCTTGAGCCCAGCACCTCTTTCAATACAAATTAAGCACGGTCAGTCCCCCAACGCCAGCCTGTTTCCTTCCCAGAGCAGCACGTAGAGTGACTGAGCAAAGACAACAGGGCTCGACCCCCAGCAGGATGGGACAGACTTGCCTGCCCTGGGGGGGAGGGGCTCCCCAAGATCTGTCTTCCAGCCTGGGCTTGCCCTGCTCTCTGACCCTGGCCTGGCCCCTCCTGGGGCTGTGGAGCCAGTTGCAGCAGGAGTGGGGCTGGCTGGGAAGGCTCTGAATTGCAGGGTTGGGGCTAGGGCAGGCGAAGAGACACTTTCTGTTTTGCCTGGGGCAAGCTTTCTCTTTCAAGGAACAAAAGCCTCTTCCTCTCCCTCGCCCCCGCCCCATGCCAGAAAGCTGCTGAGCCAGGAGCCTGGGCTGCCAGGGCACGGCGCCCCAGGAGCTCAGAGCAGAGCCTGCCCCTTTGTGCACTGGCTAATGTGCTGATGGTGAAGTGAGGCGGAATGCGCGGGATGGAAACAAACCTGCTGCTGAGATCTCAGGGCTGCAGGCAGCATCCCAGCAAGTTTGGGAGCTGCTAGCCACTGGGTCCAAGAGAGCTGGGGGAGGGAATGGGGCAGGCTGGCAGCAGCAAGCAGATCTGGGCTCTTCCAGAGATCACATCCTGGCAAAGCTGCTTCTGCCCTCTCTGGCAGTTGGGCTTTAGCATCCTCTGCTCCTGCCTGAATTACTCTGACCCTGTCGAAAGACTTGAGAGGTCACAGCCTGAGATCCCCTTCAGCCCCAACTCTGTGCTTATCTGATCTCCATCACAGTGATCCCTGATCAGCTCATAGCTTTGCACCCCCCACTTCTGGGGGCTTGGGCAGGGCTGTGATCCCATTGAACTGATGGGAGCTGCCACTGAGATGGCTCCCAACTCCCACTGGACCCACTAGAAGTTAGGCACCTAAATACCTTCGGCACCAGGCCTGAGTGACTTGCCCAGAATCCCAGGGGAGTCCCTTGTCAAGCAGGGAGCTGAACATGGGCTGTCAGAGACCCAGGCAAGCTGCCAAATCCTGGCTTCTTCCATCCTCTCTGTCCCTGTCTTGCCCCCACACCCAGCCTTTCCTGCTCTCACTCTGTCCTCCACAGCCCGACCTGGAGGGGGAGCAAATAGAGAGGGGTGGTCTTCCCAGGTCTCCTGTCCAACTGGGCCTGGGCGGTGGGCACACCTGTGGGGCAGCTGGATCAACTGCTCCCTGTCAGTCCAGTTCTGCCTGCCTACCTGCTCCCCATCCCGTTTGGGAGGCACCAGCACAGTGGGTCCCACTTGCCGGGCACTGGGGATCAGCGCTGGGCACTCCAATTCCAGGGCAAGCCAGGCCCAGGGGACGCTGCAGTGGAAGCATGACTGGCTCTCTGCTCTCAGCTTGATTTGGGGCCCCTTCAAAGCTCCTCTGGAGAGCCAGGATGTGGTTTCCTCTGCACAGCCAGCAGGTGACATGGCCCCAGGTCTCCCTTAGCCTAGAGCTCTTTCCAGGGCCCAGACACAGGTACCCTGAGAACTGGGACCCCTGCAAGCTGGCTTTAGGGACAGCCTGATATTAACCCTGCTGTGTCGAGGCACATTGCGGCCCAGCCCAGCTAGTCTGCTGGGCAAGATTGTTACCTGCAAGAGCAGACCTGGCGACCAGGAGGACTCTCGTCCTTCCCAGCTCAGCCTGGCCATTGCTGCTGCACCGTTCCTCTCACCATAAGAGAGGCCAGGGCCCCGGGCTGGGAGCACAGCCAGGCAGTGTATAGAATCAGTGCTCCTGGCACCCAGGGACTCTCCTGCCCCCAATTCCCTGGTGTGTCATCTGCACATTTATCTCCCAACCCTGGGGGCAGGCCCTGCCCATCATGCTGCAGTGGTGCTCTGCGTGGAGTGCAAAGGGACAGCATTTGAATGTGGGGTCCCACCCTGGGGGCCCATCTGGGTGCCTGAGGCAGCAGCTAGAGTATCAAATAGCCTGACAGGTCTGTACAGTGCATCACTGCGGAGGAGCAAGAGGTGGCAAGAACTCCCTTGGCAACCCTGCCATGCCCCCATTGGTGTGGGTAAGGAAGGGCATGGTGGGGCAGAGTCTTGGCTCCCCCCCAAATATGCCAGGCAGCACAGCTGTGGTGTTCTACTTGGCTGCCGCCCTGTGTCACCAGCATGAGACTGATGCGAGGAGCAAGGTGCAGAACAGGAGCTGTGCCCTGGAGGCTTGTCTCTGAGGCACAGTCTCAAACCCGTCTCATTTTGCTCAGCGCTGCAACTAAAGGCACCACCTGAGTAGCCCCGGCCATGAGACCCAAAAGCAGCTTCTGAATTCAGACCTCTCTGTTTCGGGAAGTCTAACATGGGTGCTCCAAGGTCATCTTAACCCTAACCCAAAACCTAAGGTCTCTGACTCAGGCGCTAACCTTGCTGGGGTTACATTACAGTGACCTGAACCCTAATTGTAACAGTACCCTTAACTGCTGCCACCCCATAAATTGGCCGCCAGCCTACCCCAGACCGACCCCCAGGCTCCAGAACAGCAGTACCAAAACCAGAGGCTGCTTTTGAAAATGTTCCTGGTGGTGAGAGTCGATACAGAGACTGAAGACACAACTCAGCGCCCTGCACTGCCTGTTAGGAACCAACGCTGCAGTTGGGAATGAAAGAGCTGCTTCTCCTCCTTTCTTAGCAGTGCTGCATGACTTCAGCGGTGACTCGCAGTTGGTGTGGCTAACACCGAGTGCTGGGGTCTCTGTTCTGAGGTAGCTGGGAGATTCCCACATCTTCTATGAGAGACAATTCCTCCCCCATGCCGGGCAGCCACAGCCACAGTTTGCAGCCAGCCCAGAGATACTTGCACTTGCCATAGCCATGTGTCTGGGCTGCACAAAAGAGAATGAGCTTCCAAAGCAGGCCACAGAGGGCTTATTGCCTCTGAGGCTTGGAGCTGTTTTAGCCAGACTCAGACTGTTTCCATTGGCTTATGTGTGAATTGGGTGCGCTCGGCACTGTACCAGACCGGGCCCACAATAAGCAGGCCCCACACCAGACTCACCCACTCCCCGGAGTCTCTGATCATTTGGGCTGATTGACGAGATCAGAGTGACAGCTCAGCCCTAGCCACGGAGGTCATGCCGTGCCAGCTTGGCGGCAATCTTCTCAGCACACTGACACAGGGCTCTGAGCAGGAAAGGAAGCCCAGCCCACAAACAGGTGAAGAAAAGGATGGAAAATGCTGAACTGGTGAAAGATCCAGCCAGCTATTTTTAACTCACCCATCACCTTGGCGTCTGGGAGCAAACAAATTCACCCATGCACACCTCCCAGAAGTCTGTGGGGCAAGCCCGGATTACACACCTTATCACAGTGATCTAGTTCCGAAGTATGCATTGTAAGATATTGGCCAGGTGATTGAGCATGATTCAGAGGGCCCCATTAAATGTTATGGAAACCATGAACCATTCCAGCTCCCCATTCATACATACAGGTCTCTGAATGGAAGCATTCATTCACTACCCTGCAAACACCTTTTTCCAAACAATAGCGACCTATGGTAGGATGGTGATGCAACATAGCTTTCTCCTAGAACCACGTGCCAGAATGTTCAACGGGCCTCTTGTCATGCGTTCATGAAAATCTGCTTTTTCACATGGCTGTGCACAAAATTACCAGTTCAAGATGACCAGGGTCTCGAGAGAGAATCTGAACCTGCCCCGACTTGCACACAAAGCACCACGCTGTCCACTGCTCCACTCACTGTTGTGCTTCCAGCAGTCCAATAAAGGCAGGTTGAGAGCACAGCTGCACACAGAATATGCAGCACCTGGGTAGTGGGTCTGACCTCCTTGTCCTTGAGTCCTTATCAGCATGCTCCTGGAGACCACCAAGTGAGTACATTAGAGTTCCAGAGGGTGCCCTTCTCTGTGCCATAGAAACATGTCCTAAGCGCAGTCTTTTCCTACTGAGCAAAATAATTCCATGCGCCACTAATTAGACAACTATAATCACCATTGATTTACGCAGACCTCTCACACCAGATCATAAACCAATAGCTTTCATATAAAAGCAGGAATCATATGTGCCATAATGAACAAGGAAACTGGATGCTATGGAACAAAGAATATACTCAGACTGCAAGCTCTGTGTGGAGGGACTATCTCTTTGTTCTGTGAGGCAGCGCAAGGGAGCCTGTTCTATGGCAATACAAGATAATAAACATACAGTTAACTACCGACAATTACAATGCTCAAAAGGCACACTGGAGAAGCGCCTGGTCCAACTCTCATAAAAGTCAGCAGGAAGAGATCTGTCATTGATTTAAGTACAGGAGCAGAGTTAGGGTTGCTTGGGCTCTGCTCAGTGAGAAGGTGTCTCTGTGTGAACTGGATGCTGAGGCTGGTGTCAGAACTGTCAATGGAATCTTATGGCATCCTGAGTCCTTAATATTTGAGGGGATTTGTGACTGTGGTCAGGTATATCTGTTCTTGAACTGCACACACCAACCCTAACTAACCTGGCGTTTGGATGGGGATTTCCTTGTTTGTAAGAAAGAGTGCCAGGTGTCTTTGGTTTTGAATGGGAAGCTTGAGGTGTGTCTGCAGGAAGGCTGAGCGCTGGCTAATGCTTTCTTTGTCTGGGGTGCAAAGCTTTTCCAAGGGCGACTCTGATGGTTTAACCGACTCCTCTCCAACTTTGGCTCCTTAGAGTTGTCTGCCTTCAGTCCGTAGGTAGTCACTTTATTCCCCAGTAGCAGCCCACCATAGCTCTGCACTCCATTCTGCTCTTTGTGTGGAGGTCCATTGAATAAAGTCCCTGGAGCAGGTTTCCCTTCTGAGAGATCTAAGCCAGTCCACATGGTCAAAGGTGCCGGCACATCAGAGCTGTGAGCCCTCCTCTGTCTCTGACTGTGTTCCGTTGCCCCCTTGACCCAACCTCTAAACTCCTGGAATGGTAAGATAGTGATTGAACGTCCTTGGGAGCTCCCTGCTGGAAAACACTTGGAAGGAATGAGACACTGTAGGAAAATCCCACCTTGTAGCTGAGCATTCAGTTTGTTCCTTCCCAAGTGAAGTACTTTGCCCTTGTCTTTTTTGAATTTCATTTTGTTGAATTCAGACCAATTCTTCAATTTGTCAAGATCATTTTGAATTTTAAACCTGTCCTCTAAAGTCCTTGTGACTCCTCACAGCTTGGCATCATCTACAGGTTTTATAAACATACTCTGTGCTCCTTTATCCAAGTCATTAATGAAAATATTGAATTGTACTGGAACCAAGACTGATGCCTGTGGAACTTCACTGAATAGATCCTCCCAGTTTAACAGCAAGCCATTGTTAATTACTCTTTCAGTATGGTCTCTCAGCTAGCTGTGCACCCACCTTACAGTAATTTTATCTAGACAACATTTTCTTAGTTTACATATAAGAATGTCACACGGAACTGTGTCTAAAGCCTTTCTAAAATCAAGGTATAGCATATCTACTACTTCCCCCCATTGACTAGGTTAGTAATCCTATCAAAGAAGGAAATTAAGTTGTTCCTTATAACCCTATTATTCTCCAGATGCTTACAAACTGATCACTGAACAATTTGTTGCAGTTTCATTCCAGGTATTGAATTTAGACTGGCTGGTCTGTAATTCCCTGGGTCCTCCTTGTTCCCCCTTTTACATATAGATCTCTGTTAGCACTTCTCTAGTCTTCTGGGACCTCACCTGTCCTCCAGGAGTTCTCAAAGATAGTTGCTAATGGCTCTGAGATTGCTTCAGCTAATTCCTGAAGTACCCCAGTATGAATTTTGTCAGGCATTGCTGACTTGAATACATCTAATTTATCTAAATAGTCTTTAACTTGTTTTCCCCTATTTTGGCTTGAATACCTTCCCCCTAGTTGTCAGTATTAATTGTGTTGAGTATCTGCTCATCATTCTCCTTTTTAGTGAAGAATGAAGCAAAATGGGCATTAAGCATCTGAGCTTGCTTGTTGTCATCGGCTATTAGGTCTCCTTCCCTGCTAAGTAAAGGACCTATGCTTTCCATCATCTTTCTCTTGCTTCTAATGTATTTAAAGAGTCTCTTGTTAATGCCTTTTATGTTTCTTGCCAGGTGTAAATGATTTTGTGCCTTAGCCTTTCTCATTTTGTCCCTATGTATTTGTGTGGTTCTTCTATACGTCTTATCTATTGACTTTTTGTAGGGTTTCCTTTTTTCATTTTAAACCAGTTTCTAATAGTTAGGGATTATGATGAGATCGTCCCACACTTGCTGTGGAGGGATTTCCTACACCTGCCTCTGAAGTGGTGATACTGGTGCTGGCAGAGACAGGATACTGGATTTGGTGATGCTTGGGTAAGATCCAGACCAGCAATGCCCATATTTCTGTGTAAAACCCAAAAGAAATGAAAACTACTGGGGGAGGTGAAATATCTATCTATCTATCTATCTATCTATCTATCTATCTATCTCCATACACCCCACATATCTATCTATCTATCTATCTATCTATCTATCTATCTATCTATCTATCTATCTATCTATCTATCTAAGGTACTGCTCTTCTTACTGTTACCATAGCACTCCACAGCAAGTGCTCCACTCCACTCTTTACTGTATTGACCCTCAATCTGAGGTATGGCAAGGCTCCTTTGGGTGTCCAGTATGAGAAACCTCATGACTGATTTCCAAAGTACTGAACCCCTGCTTCTCTCTCTGACATCAGTGGGAGCTGTGACACTTCTGAAAGGCCAGACCTAAAGTGTCCTGGGGTGAGTGTGCAAAATTCTTGGGCATTTTTCAAATGTTGGCCTCTCTCTGTGTGCCTCAGTTCTTCAGATGTAAAAATAGTTGGAGACAAAAACCGGGCAATCATGTTAATAAAGAGGGTGTTGCGATGCACATGCCCCAGGGGGGCAAATTGGCATTTCCTAACTTTTGAGTGCCTGACTTTGCACCCTGCCTGACGTTCTCTCCTTTGGTGTGGTGTAGAGTTTATGAATTGCTGTGGGGTGCTTATGTAACCATCCATTTTGATGACAGGTTTATAACCTTCCTGTCCTTCAAACAAATGTGCCAGGAATGGACTCTCTTGAGGTGATCCTGAAATCCAAGCATGTCTGGGATGTCTCTCCCCAATGTCTCACTGTTCTGTACATTCAGCACTTGTCCAGAAGACAGAGCCTGAAACTTTAATGAACCCCCTATGTCTGCACTGCAGAGTCACTTTCTCCCTGGTTTGCTCTGGAATAAGAGAGAGGTTTTGCCTTCCTACAACCGCCCAGGTATCAACTCTTCAAATCCGTTATAATGGACAGGACCAAGAACTCAGAAATGTACTGCAGGAACTACCCCTCTCCTGGCGGGGAGAGGAATTCATTAGACATGTCTCAGGTGTTTTCTTGCTCTGTTTCAAATCCCCCCATCTCCCCCGGTAACGGGGTCAGACAACTCCATTTTGACAGCACTGTTCCGTTGTAGGGCACCGTGACCCTTAGAGGAGACCCCTTAAACATAACACACTCATGGAGGATTATAAATAATGACTGTAAGGTTTATTAACACTGGTTACAAGGGAAAAACTATCAAGCAAAGGAAATGCAACGTAAACAGGTGTAAAAGGTAGCCGCGCCACTACCTGGGCGGTAGGGCTGGCCTGGGACTAGCAGAAATACAATACACAGAAATATTTTGCCCTTGAACAAAAGGCACAGGTGTTCTAAGAGCTGAATCCCTCTAATGCCCTGTGTTCTGGTGTCTCTCCATTTCCTCTCAAAGGTACAGGCGTCCCATCCGGAATGTTCCATCCTTCTGCGATTCCAAGAGCAAGAGGCTGAGTGTCTGGAAATAATCAGGAGTGAAAACCAAAGCAGCGAGTCCCCAGAGCCTTCCAGGTGGAAAGGTGAGTGAGTTCCAGCATTGCTAGGTATTCTTGGAGCCAGAAAGGGGAGAGGTCTCTAGGGGACAAGGGAAGGATTTGACTCTAATGCTTAACAAACACTGGGAGGAAAGAAAGCCTCGGTTAAAGATTCAGCCACACTGGCTCATGGGTTACGATGCCGTATAAGAGGCTTCCAGTAAAGCAGGGTGGATCAAACTTGATATTCCAGATATTTTAAGGTAAAAAAATGAGAGATTATATAGTGCTGATTTTTAACCTTTAAATCACTTTTTATACCCAAAAAGAAGCAGTATGGGTCACAAACCTCTTTACAAAAAGAAAGATCCTTTGCAAGTTACTTTTAAAGACAAAGCTGAGGATGCAAGGGCCCAGGGATGAGCAGGGAATGGGGCTGGAGCTGTGTCTGGGTTAAAGTGGTCATATTTTTAAATCAAAACCTTGCAGCAACATCATGCCAGTTGATTGGGCAGTCAGGACCAGGCCATTTGTGTCTCGCTGACCAGCTGCGTTGGAAATCTGTCCCAGCCTTCAAGGTGCTAAGAGGTTCTTAGTGCCCTGCTCTGCAGTGCCAAGACTGATGAGTTAATTGTGGGTTGTCAGCGTTTGTGCCTGGGGATTCCTAGCCCCGGCAGCACAGCGGCCACAGCCTCGAAATCCTTCCCAGCAGCTGTGCAGCGCAAACACAGGCAGCAAAGCACAGACACCTGCAATGCTTCAAAAGCTAAATGGTTCCTCGCTCTGGAGAAGTGTTCATTTAAATTCAGCAGAGCCCTTCTGAAAGAAAATTGTGAGAGGAAAAGCTAGGACCCACACTTCTTAAGGGAAAGAAAGCAGGGATTTGCCCTTAGATTTGGGTTGATGTTCCCACTCTTTAAACAAATATTGCAAACAAGGGAGTGTGGGAGACAGAAAAAGCGTCTGTCTACTGCAGCATAGGCTGGTTCCCTTTAATCCCTGGGCCGCAGCTCACTTCCTTGCTCTGTGGACAAGATCAGGGGTCAGAACCATGGGGACTGAGTTACGGGGCCATTCAAGGAAAGGAAGAGACACCTGCCTTTCATCCTAGACCCAGCAGCTGCTTCTGGGCAGCTCTGTGCTCCAGATGCAGAATCACCCCGCGTCATGGATGGTTCTGCTGCTCTTAGATGGGCACTCGGCCCGGCCCAGCCTGTTCATCCACCCACCCATGCTAGACCTGCTGGAGCCGCTGGGGGGACGGGGACGCCTCCCTGGTTCTCGGTTTGCGCCCAACACAGACTGGTGCAGTCTCAGGCCTGTGACCCTTGTGGTAGACAACTTAAACAATTAACCAACAAGGATTCAAGCAGCACTACCTTTATTAATCGCTTTTTGCAAAAAGAGGGTGTCCATAGTAAATAGTCAAATTCCAAAGGGGTAGCCATGTTAGTCTATTGTAGAAAGACAAAAGAGTCTTGTGGCACTTTTAAAGACTAACAGATTTATTAATCGCATGAGCTTTCGTGGGAGAAAATCCCACTTCGTCAGACGCTTTGAAGATAGGAAAGTTACAGAGTGGGAGGAAATTAAATGCAGGGGAGTGTATGACATAGCATCAGGTCAGGCTGTAACAGCAAATCAAAGTAGGTGTTAGGATTCAAAACACTGGGGAACAGCACATAGAGGAGGGGGGAGGTCAATTCACTTGATGTAATGTGAGAAAAATCCATAGTCCCTGTTTAACCCCAAGGCAACTGAGTCAAATTTGCATATAAGTTCGAGTTCTGCAGACTCTCTTTGAAGCTGTGATTTGTTATTCATCTGTGTCAACACAGCTATTAACAAGTCGTTAAGGGAGTGAGCAGGGAGGTTGAAGTGTTCCCCTACAGGTTTTTCAGTATTGCAGTTTCTGATGTCAGATTTGTGTCCATTGATTCTTTGGCACAGAGACTGTCCTGTCTGTCCAATATATAAGGCAGAGGGGCATTTCCGGCACATGATGGCATAAATCACATTGGTGGATGAGCAGGTGAACGAACCCTTGATGGAGTAGGTGGCATGATTAGGCCCTGTGATGGTGTCATAGTAAATAGGCACACCTTTGAATTGAATTTTACCATTATTTAAACCCTATACCCGGCCGCAAGATCCCTCCTCTTTGTTTCAATTGGGTCAGAACAAGAGAGTTTACAGTTTTCCGAATCCGCCTACTACATATATCCCCTCAACATGTTTCCCCCCTACTACATACATCCTATGACCATTATAATGAGCAATGACCCCTTCAGGGGTGGTAAAAGTAATATTTATGAGTTCATTAAGCACGCGTAAAGAAAGCAAGAGTTTAAAAGTTAGAGGTAAACAGATTATGTTGATTTCACATTCCTGATGAACTTCTATGCCAGACATCCTTTTGTCTTAAGACATTACTTTGTCCTGAGGAGATTAGGGCTTCTCTTTGGTTTTCTGTGGAGACTATCAATGCTTGTTAAGTGTCTTCCTTATGTTCTGTGGAGGCTACAATTAAGCTTGTTACTTACACCCTGATGCCATGGTTGCTGGGCTTTGCTCCAGACACGCCTTCTCCTTCCCCCTCCCTCCTCTAGTCCATCTGCCCCAGGATGGCTCTAGTGTGAGGGGGGCTTCTATAGGGCCAACGCAGAGCTGGAGGAGCCAGCTTAGCCCCCAAAGAGGGGCATTTACTGGGTGGCCATGCAGCTGTTTGTGTCCCCTTATCCCCGGCAGAAGTATAGGCAGCATGTGTGGAACCGCGGCGCCTTTGTCTTTGCATGAGGCAACGCCACTCGGATGATCCTGGTTGAATTGCTGCTCCAGGCCTGTGTTACTCTCTAGGCAGAGGGGCTTGCAGAGCCTGATCTGCAAGTGGTGAAGAGGAGAGAGCCTAGACAAATGCATCTGTGATAACCAGCCCATGCTAGCCCCCCTCCCCCCCCCCCCGCACAGCACCGCTGAGCATAGCCTATGAGGATAAGAGCCCAGTGGGGGGCAGCTTCTGCCCTATAGCAAAGCTCCAGGGTTGCTGTGCCCTGAGAGAGTTCCTCCACCATGGATGCCTGGCACTGTCAGGGCCAGCTCTGTTTGGCCCAGTGAGGGCTTCAGTCCCCGATCACCTCAGCGCGTGGGCATGATCTGTCTGTGCAATGGGGGAATGGGGAGAGAGTAGAAATGACAGGGGCACTGGGGTCTTAGTGATTTCTGCCTCCTGCTATTGGAGTGGGTGGGCATCAGAGAGGGAAGCCTGGAGTGGGAAGCATTCATGGGGTAATGGGCCCACCCTTCCTGCAGACTGGTGTGATACGCACAGATTCACGCTCGCACACATATGCACATATGAATGTAAGTACACACACACATACGGAGTATTTGAGTTCACTGTCTCCTCTTCTTCCTTAACCATCCTCCCGTCACTCACAGAACAAATAACAGGCTAATGAAGGCAATAAACCTGTCAGCCCAGGGGTGACTTCCCCCTGCACTCATTGCTCCCTGCTGCTCTCCTCTCCCAGCTATGCAAGCACTTGGCAGGAGAACAAAGTGGCTCAGTTGCTCGCACACACTCCAGTGGCTGGGCTGGGCAGTGATGTTGTGGTGAGGCCTTCCAGCCAGGCACAGGGGAATTCCTGGGCTCTGTCATCCTCTCTGGATCCTGCTTTGCCTCCCTGCAGAGATCATCAGTCTCAGGGCTCTCGACAACACTTCTGAGCAGCAATGTGTCTGCCTTTAGCATGGACCAGACTGCAGCCAACAGCAGGTACTCAGCAATCATCATCCCTGACCATAACCGTGGCCCAGTGGCTCTAGGCTCCTATGCCCGACTGTGCCCAGAGCCAGATATGACAGAGAAGAGTGCAAAGACCCAAAGGCTCTGGGAAGACGATTCCTTCCCCCTCTCCAAATGATGCAGGCACCCATGGGACTCTGTTCTCCACACACAGTGCCTAGCAGAGCAGAGAGGAGCCAAGCGCAGCCACTGCCAGCTAGGGAGTCTCTTTGGCAAGCCATGTTGCTGCCTCTTCTGGGACTATGAAGACTGATTTAAACAGAAGAAAGGAATGAAGAGATTGCCCTGTTCCTCTCCATTTCCTGCTGCTGCTCTGCACACCACCTGCCATTCCCCTGGAGCCTGGGATTTTTCACAGGTCCAGGATGATTTTGCAGGGTAACCCCTGCAGTGAATTGCTGGTGCTGGAAACCTGCTTTGTCTGCTATTAAAGAGCAATGGACCCACAGTGCCAAGCTCAATATACAGCATGCCTCAGGCCCTTCATTTTTGCTCTTTATTTTGTTTAGAAGTTCCTGGGAATTCATCAGTGTTTACGACAAAATGAAAAAGCAAGTGAAAATCAGTGCAAGCAATTGACTGAGCAACTTTCTGGCTATCTTTCTTTTTAAACCTTCAAGGACCCCCCTCCTCAACCCCTTATGTTCTGAAACATAATCAGATGCAGGGTTTGGGGGGGGTTGGTTGGTTGGTTGGTTTTTGTTTGTTTTTTTTTAATCCATGTTAGCATGAAAAGCGGTTCACTGAAATTTTTTTGTTTTAACCCCCCCCCCCCCCCCCCCCCCCCCCGGTGCTCTCTGCCGAGCCAGCAATGCGTATGTGGTGGGCGTGGATTGACAGCCGTACTCATGCCTGTGCTTGAGTTGTTCCAGTACCTCTGGCCTGACTCCCTGCTCTGGAAAGAGGTTACTGAGCCACCATCTCTCCTTCCAGAGCAGGGAGCCAGGTCCACGGAGTTCTGGCACTTGCGACATTTGGGTGAAAATCGAGTGAATAATGGTTATTGTCAAACCATTTTACCACATTTTGGTAAAAAAAAAAAAATTGGTGAAAACCAAAACCAAAACACCTTAAAGAGATGTTACCAACCTCCTGATTGCCAGGGTCCCGGTGTGCTGGGGGAGCTCTGTGCAAAGAGGCCCTTTGTTGAGGCTGCTGGATGCAGTGAGACCTAGCACCAAGGCTGACTGACTACCTAGTCTCAGTGACAGCACAGGCTAACCCTACATCCTGGCCGGATGGGGGAGTTGCTGACAACACAGCGCTGGTCGTCTCTGGATGCCCCTTAGGATGCATTCATTGTGCCCATCTTTCCGCTTCACAAGTCCCAGAGATTCCATGGCACATGCTGGACCATGAACTCCCCAGAAGCGTCAGATCAGGGGAGTGGAGCTGACTGAAAGCATCCCAACAAAACAGCCCAGAAAACACAGAGCAGCAGAGCTGGCCTGGTGGGGCAGGATGTCAGGAACAGAGGAAGTTTTGCCCTGAGCCAGGTGGCAAGAGGGCTGGGAATGGAACTGCCTGGAACAAGTATGATGGGGAGGCGTAGGGGGGGACATGGCTGTGGGGGAACCGCTCTTGCCCTCTCATGGTGATGGACAGTGAAAGTAGCAGGGGACATCAGTATCCTGGCTGTGATTTAGCACAGAGATTGTCTTGTGGGCACTGTTACCCGCTTACTCTAGGGTACCCGCCTTTACCTTCTGGGCCTCAAGGCATATCCCAGTTAATTTAGGCACCCCCTTTCCCAGGTCCTAAGGCTCAGGCTCTGTGGCTTAGCAGGGTCTTTTACCAGTAAAAGAGCCTTACACCGTAATATTCTTATCCATTATTTATTAACAATTACCAAGCAGAATACACACACTAAACATACAGTGCTGTGCCCAGCAATCCTTATCACGTAGATGGACTTTCCCTGTGGGCTGGGTAAAATCTGTCTTGCCCGGGTTCTGACTGCTGCACGTAACGGTCATGAAGAGAATTCTAGCAGCTCTGATGTTGGGCTGTGTCTTGGAAGTGAATTCTTCTTAGTTCTTTCAGGTCTTCTTCTTCTTCCACCAGTTGGTCTGCTTCTTGGATCCCAGTTTATAAAGTGATACTTAAGTCTTGCTTAGCTACACCTTAACCAATCATTTTACTAAAACAGTGCAAAATAATTCTTTGACCAATCCTAACATATTGTGAAATAAATCTTTAACCGATCATATCCGACCACCTCAATTGATTTAAATCTTGCAATATTAGTTATGCAATGACAAACAATCAAAGAAGCAGACAGAAGCCATACAGATAAACAGTGGGGAAGTAGGGACTGTAAAAACAAAACAATAAAGAAGTACTGATTTCACAATCTCAGGGGAACTGGACAATTGTCTGGTTGTGTTATGGCCTGCAGCCAGTTGAACCGGTGGTAGGGTGCTGTGCCGCTATTAAGGCCCTGAGCTGCAGTGTGATGGAGTCACGGGGTCCTGCATTCTCCTACTCCCTTGCAATCGTATCCCTAGGGTGGCAGCCTCACCCCAGTCTGGGAAACCTCCCTGGCTCCTCTGCCCCACCTTGCCTGAGAGCCAGGCTCCTCAGCTTTACTGGCTAATTGCCCTGGCAACAGACAGTGAGTAAGTGAGGCAGTTTGGCCTCCCTCTGACCCAGAGTGGGAAAAGCGACCAGCACCCCGTGCAAGGCCTCAGACTCGCATCCTTTTTCAATGTTTCCGCGCTATTTCCTGTAGCTCCACAATTCAATACTGGAAACATGGATCCAGCTCTTCTTTCCAGTGTCGCTTGCAGCATTATGAACATTGGTCTCACAGTACATCATGAGCTCTGAATCAGAACAGGAATTGGAAGAGCTAGACCTGCTGAGTGATTTAGAAATCATCATTACGTAGGAGAATGACCCACTCCCCTGCATACCCCCTGTGCTGTGTGCCCCCTAATTCCCACATGGGACATCACAGAGACAAGGAAGGAGCCCTGGGGCTCAGACTTTTAAAGAACAGCTGTCTTCATCCAGAGCAACTGCATCCACGGTTGCAGAGATGAGAAGCGACCATCCAAATTCAGAGGCTACCGCAGCCTCCCCTGCCTTTGGCCTTTGTGCTGAGCCACAGATTTTATTTTCACTGGTGTGAAATTTCTCCTTCACTGGCTGCAGTGAGTCAGCCCAGGTCTGGGAGAAGGAAGCTGCGGTGGGGTAACCTCGCTGCGGGTGGGGTGCTGCATTCTGATGAGGGGAGGTCATGGGGTGGCAGCTGATGAGGAGACCCCCTTTCTATTTTGGGGGTAATATGCCTGGGTCCCCATCAAGTGATGGCTGCTGCTCTCCAGATGGCACACGGCGACTAGCTCATTTCCACCACCAATGCTAACATTGTCCCTGGTTCTCCCAGGCTGCTGGACAGAGTGGGACAACTTCAGCTGCTGGTCGGCGGTGTCCATCGGCCAGTCCCGAGCTGTGACCTGTCCAGAGATCTTTCAAGTGTTCAAGAAATCACAAGGTGAGGTGCTGGGACACCACAGCCCCCAGCAAAGGGGCCGGTACCCCTCAGAGCCACCATGCCAAGGGCTCTGTGTGCAGGTTCCCCTCTCCTATCTCTTGCCAGGGGGGTGGAGACTAGAGATGGGTGAATTTCTTGCAGCTAACAATAAATTTGCATAAAGATGCATTTTTACAGGGCTCTGAAACCGCTCACGAATTTGGGAGCGAAAAGGAAAAAAAAAAGGAAGAATATTTTTGAAAAGCTGAAAAGATTTGTTTGCTTTGACCATTTTGGTTTCAGATGCAGGGAAATGCTTCATTCAATCCCAAAAAAAGGTATTTTGCTGTGGCCACTGAAGCAAAAGATCAGGGTTTGCTCAGCTTTAGCAGAGGACGCTCCTTACAATCCTTGGGGAGGGCAGGGATTCATCCAGGAATTGCCCCACACTTCATCAATGGAGACACAGCCCAAGTGCCCCATCCAGCATCCATTGCCCAGCCATCAGTCAGGTTCCTCCTCCCCTTTGGGCTCTGGCTGATACTGGCTTGGGTGCCATGTGGAACAGGCCCATTGGCTGCTTCCAGTGCCAGCCCCAGCCCTGACCTCTCCTTCTCAGCTCTCTGTATCTCTGTAGTGGCGGCAAGTACCATGGCTTCTCCAGGGCACCTGTCCCTCAGGTCTGGAAGTGGGATCCTCATCCTGCCAGCCTCACACCTAGCCAGGCCTTTCCCACTAGTGATACAGGGAAAGGGGCTGCCTCAGTGAAGGAGAGGGCTCTTCCCATGGGCAGTCCTATGTCTGCCTATGGGTGGAGTGACCTCAGCGGGGGCAAAAGAGGGTGTTATGGGACTGAATCACCCCTTGCAATCAGTTCATAACATGTGAGGGCATTCTGCAACGGTAGGAGCAGGACATGTGCAAAGGATGATGGAGAGCCCCCCAGCTGTGCTGGGCCTTAGCAGTGCCTTTCCAGTGCCCTGTACCCTTCAGGGCAGCCCTCTCAAATTCCACCCCATCTTAAATGGGCAAGACAGAAGCTGACTTATAGAGGCCATTTCAAATGCCATCATCCCAGAACCGGGTGGAGGAAGCTCTGATGTAAAGGCCACCAGACAGCAAAGTTCTTCCACTTCCTTTCAGCCTGGTGCGATGCACACATTTCTTGGCATGTGCGATGCAGCTCTCCGGCTCTAGGCAGCTGCAGGGATGGACATTAGTTCCCTGGACATGCACCTTATACCAGTTACTCATAGGCAGTAGTAGAGCCTAGTGGCAAGCCCATTGGCCTGGGGCACAGCAAGCCTGTGTTCTGTTCCTGGCTCTGCTGCTGGGTGACCTTGGTGAATTGCTTTGCTGCTCTGTGCCTCGGTTTCCCCATCTGTAAATGAAGCTAATGGTGCTGACCACCTGGGCAGAGCACTGAGAGATCTACTGATGAGAAGTGCTAGATCCAAGCCAGGTATTATTATTATTTCAAAGCTGTTCTTTCCTGGTAGCAAAGGTACAAATCCTTGTTGCGATGGGCTTCAACTACAGCCAAGCAAGATTTTGGTTCTTCTTTCATCATCATTAGAGCGCAGAGAGAACTGACCGATCGGCTTCAAGGGCAAATGAGTATTTTGCCATGTGCATATAATTGAATAATGCTCAGGGGATTTGATGAACATTTGCCTTGAGTCAGAGTGTAGGCCTGGGCTGGGTCAACTGAGATGGAGACTTGCTAAGAATCTTACCCACAGCTGAGACTCTGATGAAATGGCCTTTAGGATGATGACATGCTGTGTGATGGAGGCTGGGGCTAATTTACAGGCACCCATCGGCGTGATTTCCAAGCCACAGGCATTACACAGGCCTTTGATGTGGCCTCTGTTACGACCTCCAGTCCAGATCTTCTGTTCTGGGTGGGATTTCCCAAAGCTCTCAGCACTGGCTTAATTGCTCCCCGGGCTGAGCGATCTGGGAAATCCTGCTTCCTGCAGGCTGACATCGTGCCCCATGAAGTCAGGACATTTGTGTAGAGACCTTGGCAACAGTTGCTCCTTGACTACTAAAACCAACCCCATGGGCTCTCCTGTTTGAGGTCTCGATGGGGAGGGACGTGCTGAACAGAGTGCCCCAGGCTATTGCACACTGGGTCGCATTCTAGGCACAAGCGGCGTCACATCCCCTTCAAATCACGCTCCTTGAGTTACAGCAGGGTTGGCATCGCCTGACACCCAGCATGGGGGCCCCAGCTTCACACCTCAGGGGCTCAACTGAGAACCAGAAACGGTCCTCAGGGCCCCTTCGAACAGAGACCCTTACGCCATCCCTGAAGTGCAGCCTGGGCGCAGAGGCAGAAGGTTGTGGGTGGGGTCAGGATCTGGGGCTGAGGGAAAGCTTCTTGTAATCCCTTTGCTTTCTTTCTGCAGCATTGATACACAGGAACTGCACAGCGTCTGGCTGGAGCAGACACAGCCTGCCGTACCAGAAGGCCTGCGGGCTGGGTGGCAGCAGCAAGGACACAGAAGCCAAAGCAAGTGGGATTTCTCTGGGGCAGGCCGGGTCCCCTACAGCTCATGGGGTTTTCTAGGATCCTTCTGAGGCAGGCTGGATTCCCTTGGGGCTGGTGGGTGTGTTGCTGGGATCTCTCTGAGGCAGACCGGATCCCCTGCAGCTGGTGGGGTTTGCTGGGATCTCTCTGGGGTAGGTTGGTGGGTGGTTTGCTGGGATCTTTCTGGGGCAGATTGGGTCCTCTGGGGTCCTCCTGGATGATGGCATGAACGCAGCAGGGCCCAGTCTGCCCACAGCATGTTACTCTCTCCCTCCGACCCCCTGCACGTCAAGGAGCAGCATCTCCAGAGGGTCCATGGTGCTCCCGTCCATGTGGCTGTGGGGCCCACACACCTGCTGGGTTCTGCTGCAGAGACCTGCTAACTCAGCTGTACCTTTCTCTTCCAGGGGGCCTACTTTGCCACCGTGAAGGTGCTTTATACCTGCGGCTACGCCGCTTCCCTGGCTGCTCTGCTCCTGGCCATCGGCATCTTCTCCTGCTTCAGGTAGGGCTGCAGCCCTGACAGCCCCCTGCCTGCCCCAGCTCAGATCCAGGGCCCAGTTGCTCATGGGCACTGAGTTCCAGGTGTTTGTGATGAAGAATGACAGAAGCCAACCAGAGCAGGGGCTGTAGCAGGCGGGTTTGAGTCAGTGGGAGCGTGGGGAGAATGTGGGAGACTCTTACTGATGGGAGGAAAGAGGGATGGGGGTCTGCCCACCCACCAACTCACAGATACAGAACAGGACCATGGAAACTGCAGGCTGCTGATTCCAGACTGCAGCAGCTTGGTTGCAGTTCCCAGGTTGTTCCCATCTACTGCTGCATCAGGATCCATCTACACTGGAGCTGGGCAGAGGGCAGTCTCCACTCTTGGCAGATGTACACATGCTGACTTTGAATGGGCTAGCGCACAGTGGTGCAAACACTCTGGGGTAACTACTTCGGTCTGGGCCTGTCCCCAGGGTACTTGCAGGATCAGCCCTTCCTCTGCATGGGCTACAAAGGGCCCAATTTGCCACTCATCTGCACTTGGAGTCTTCATTTCCCTCCATGCAAAATCCAACATCCTGATCTGGCAGCATTTCATGCTCCTCGTGGAGCTGGTCTCCACTGGCAGTGCAGGCTCAGACACAATTCACTTCAGTGTTACTTGGACAGTAAAACGCAAAACACCATCATCGGGCTGCTGCCCCCCTGCTTCGAAGGACTAGGCTGTTGAACTGGAGTCTAGAACATTTGTTTCTCACAGAGAGACACGTGAGCGACTCCTGACACCACCTCCTGCAGACCCAGCTGGTCTTACTGCCAAGTGCCACCACTCAGATCATGTCAGAGATGTAAGAGATTCATGTTTTTCTTCTCAGTTCCAGCTGAAGAAGTGATGCCTAGCTGAGAAATGGCCTGCAGGGGAACAGGTGTGACTCGAACTCTGCAATCTTTATGGTCAATGTTTGAATTCTTCTGTCCTCATAATGCTTTGTCTGATGTATATGGGGGACTAACGGTGATGCACCTTCTTGCTAATTAGCAACTGAAGCTCCCCAGGTCGCTATTCAGCCTTGCAGCCTTCTGTGGTTACAACTGCTCGCTGGTTATAAAGGCTGAGAGTTCAAGCCAATAGGTATAGATTTGAAAATTAACATAGCAATTCCTTCTCCCCCACAGCTTGGCTATATTGTGGATTCATTATTATACTAACACATAGGGTGTGAGTATTCTGCAGGTAAAGAAGCTAAGGAGGGAGAAGGATGGGTGAATTCTGACAAACTGCTGTGTTAAACCAGGGCGAGCCAGGGAAACTGGATACAATCTGATGAACAGCTTAGGAATCTGGTGTTGTGCAAGGCGTGACAACTCGTCCCTAGGGAAAGCCTCCTCTTCATCTCTTGCAAGGAACAGCAGGTCCAGAACGTGAGGTTGCAGAGTCCTTGGACAGCAGCCATCTCTATGCTGGTGCCCAACAACTCTTGGCTGGTCATGAGCCTCAAAGGCCCATATGCCATAGGACATGTCAGCCACAGTGGGCCAACTGACAGGACATTCCTGATTGGCCCAGAAATACTATTTAAGCCTGGACAGGTGATAGGAAGTTTGTTTGTGCAAGTTGGTGGATCCCCAGCTAGTTGCTGCTACAGACCTGGTTTCCTCTCTCTGGTTCCTGACATTGGCTTTTCCTTCCTGGCTCTGACACCCAATTTCTGACTTGGCTTTGTCTCCTGCTTCTGATTTCTGATGCATGACCTTGGCCTTGCCTCCTGGCCCTGACCCTTGGCTCCTGACTTGGCCTCGACTCCTGAGCTTATTCCTGATCCCATCTGGCTCTAGTCTCTAGACTGGCTGCCCGTGACCAGGCTCTGACAGCTATATTTTGCCCTCAAACATACCCCACTGAGCAGGCCAAGAAGAAGTTAGTGAGAAGCCGCTGTTTAGAGAAGTTTTACACTGGGCCACCGCCTTACTGGAGCAGGGCAGCAAAGCACTGGCCTATTGGAATGCCATCCTCAGAGCCTTCTGTGCCATCTTTATCAACCTTCCTCTCTCCTGCTCAGCTGCAGCTTCCATTCAGAAATTCTAGGAAGGGTTGGGGCTGGCCACCACATATACTGCTTGGTTCTGTCAGCTACTGATTATACCAAGAGGTCATAAGAACATAAGAACATAAGAAAGGCCGTACTGGGTCAGACCAGAGGTCCATCTAGCCCAGTATCTGTCTACCGACAGTGGCCAGTGCCCAGGTGCCCCAGAGGGAGTGAACCTAACAGGCAATGATCAAGTGATCACTCTCCTGCCATCCGTCTCCATCCTCTGATAAACAGAGGCTAGGGACACCATTCTTAACCCCTTTCTGGCTAATAGCCATTTATGGACTTAGCCACCATGAACTTATCCAGTTCCCTTTTAAATATTGTTATAGTCCCAGCCTTCACAACCTCCTCAGGTAAGGAGTTCCACAAGTTGACTGTGCGTTGTGTGAAGAAGAACTTCCTTTTATTTGTTTTGAACCTGCTACCTATCAGTTTCATTTGGTGACCCCTGGTTCTTGTATTATGGGAGTATTTAAACAACTTTTCCTTGTCCACTTTTTCCACATCAGTCATAATTTTATATACTTCTATCATGTCCCCCCTCAGTCTCCTCTTTTCCAAGCTGAAGAGGCCCAGCCTTTTCAATCGTTCCTCAGAGGCAGAGGCAGCTCAATTGTACCAGTCCAGGGCAGGGCTTGAAGAGATCCAAGATATGTTGGCTCAGGTGGAGGTTGCCATGGACTTTCTGTGTTCATGGACTTGACTCTTTGCATTGATAATTGGCTGCATGAGCAAACAGAGGAGAAGAGAGGTCTGTACTGCTGTCCCACTCCAGCAGCTCCAAATCAAAATCCCAAAGCTATGCCAGTGGATCTGGCCCAAAGGTGGCGGGGCAGAGCATGGCCTGCTGTGTGGGCTGCTGCTCTGTGTTCTGTTGTGTGGATGGAGAAGCTGATTGGATTTAATTCGCCTCGGGGATGTGACAGAGATGCTTCACTGTGCCCCTGACATAGCAATAGCAACTGTCGCACTTTGCAGTCAGTGTTGCGCAGGACTTGGGGCTTCAGCCAGGCACTTGCAGGGATCAGGAAAGATTCCCACATTGCATGCAAACTGGTCAGATGTAGCTGGGGCTTTTTTGGCCCTCCTCTGAAGAACCAGGGGTTGGCCACAGCTGGCAACAGGACATAGGATGGGCTGAGCCAGAGTTCCGAGATGGTTCTGAGAATTCTCTGCCTCAATGCATGGCTGGGTCTTGCTGACATGCTCAGAAGCAAACTGAGCTACCACATCTAGGACCAAGAGGATTTTCCCCAGGGGCAGAGTGGGGGACTTGATGGAGGGGGTGCGGCCACCTTCCTCTGCAGCCTGAAGTGTGGACTGAAAGCAGCAATCATCGAGACATATCCCACCTAGTCAATTCCCATGTCTCAGCCAAAGCCACACAACTGCTCAGCGTTCTGAGGTCTGAAATGCTCCAGTGACTAGTCCTGAGGGAGCTAGGTGAAATATGATGGCTGGTGCTATACAGGGGGTCAGACTAGATAGTCTAATAATCTCTTCTTGCCTTACACTCTGTGAATTAATGGCCCTTGGTGTTGTATCCATCTCAATCGCAGTCCGTGTCAAATTCATCCCTGGTGCAGCTCCACAGGCTCCCGCAGGCTCTGCTAAAGGGGATGGCAAGCCCAGCTGTGACCGTATGTCTGTGTTTGCCACAAAGCGTGCAGAGGTTCCCCCCCTCCCCACTCCCAATCACTGGGCTTGTCTCCTTTCCACAGGAAGCTTCACTGCACCAGGAATTCCATCCACATCCACTTCTTCGCCTCCTTCATGTTACGCGGGGCTGCTGTGTTCATCAAAGACTCCGTGCTCTTCGCAGACGAGTCCATCGATCACTGCACTATGTCGACGGTAAGAGGGTGCCCAGCTGATGGAGTTGGCTCCTTTCAGGATCAGGGCCGGCTCCTGCTGGAGGGTGCATGAACCTGCTGGAGAACAGGTGCTGAGAAATGCCCCTGTGAACCTTTTCTTCTCTTCCTCACTAGGTGAACTGCAAAGTGGCCATTGCCTTCTTCCAGTACTCAGTGCTGGCCAACTTCTACTGGCTTCTCGTGGAGGGCATGTACCTGCAGACACTGCTGCTGCTCACCTTCACCTCTGACAAGCGGTATTTTTGGTGGTACACCCTGATCGGCTGGGGTGAGTCACACGCATACTGTTGAAACGGGCTAAATCTGGGATGTTCATAAAAAACCCGTTAAAGAAGATCTAGTGGTTCTAGGCTTCCTCCTAAAGCTACCCATTAGCTGATAACTGTGCCCCGAAGCAGAGCTGGAATTTTTTTTGCACAAAACTTTTCTTCAGTGGAAAAAATGCAGACTTGGCAGTGCCAAAAGAGCTTATATATTTGAGTCAATTTTGTCAAACTGTTTTGGTCGAAACAAAACAAAATCTGAGAAAAAAGGAACAGTTGCATTTCTTTTTTAACTTGTCAATTAGCCAAAATTTTGGAAAATTTTTTGTTTGGTTCAGCCTGAAAATAAATGTTTTCTCCTCAAGCATTTTTCTTTTTTAATTTTCCATGAACCAAAAAAATCTGTTGTTTGCCTGTTTCTGTACCAAAGCCAGTGGCATCGCGGGCAGCAGGCACATAGGGCATGTGCACTGAGTCCCAGCGTCTGTGCTCTGAGTCTGGTGAGGACCCTGGGGCCCAGCTGCCACTTGCAGTCCAATGTGCCTCCACCAGGGCTGGGGATCCGGGGCCCGCCCAGCCACCGCCGGCCCCATCTGGCCCCTGCCCCAGTCACCATCAGTGCCCCAATGCGGCTGGGTCTGCTGCCGGCCTGATCTGGTCCGCAGGGGGTCGAGGATCCAGGGCCCGCCTGGCTGGATCCAGGCCCCAGTCAGGCCAGGGTTCCAGGGCCCATCCGGCCACAGCAACCCAATCTGGCCCCCGCTGAGGCCAGGGATCCAGGGCCCACCCAGCCATCGCCAGCCAGGTCCCCTCCCTTGATGGATTGCCCCCCTAGACGGATTGGGCCCCCAGGACGGATTGTGCCCTCCCCATGGGAGGGATTGGGGCTGCGGCCCCAGCCCCGAACCTATTTTTGGGGCAGTGTCGTCCCTGAAAAAAGCTGGACCTTGCCACCAATTCTGTCACAGGCTTTCTTAGACTGGCACCACGGACCCAGCAGAGGCAGGGCTGGGCCAGTAGCGAGAGAACTAAACCGGAATTGCAGGGATGCAAGTTTGACTCCCTGCTTTCTACATCCTTGGGTAAGTTGGGTGGTCTTCCTTGGCCTTAGTTCCCCACCTAGGTAGTATGGGTAACAGAGGGGGTGTCTGAGGTGTGCAGAGACTTTGTTAATGGAAGGACCATGTAATTATCTAAAATGGAAGAATTGGTGTTTGGTCACTGATTTCAGTAACAGAGTCAGGATTTCATCCTGGATCTTTGGGACAAAGTTCTTCATAAACCATCCGGCAGCTGTGGCTTCTGGACGCTGCCATAATTTAAACACTCCCTTCTGCAGTCAGTCCTTCCGGAGATAGCCCGCTCTGACAAAATGGGATTTTGTCCCACGAAAGCTCATGCGATAAATAAAGTTGTTAGTCTTTGAAAGTGCCACAGGACTCCTTGTTTGTTTTGCTGAACAAGACGAATATGGCTACCCCTTTGGAACTTTTCTTTAGGTTAACTATTGTTTCCTGCAGTGGGCTGGGCCTGCACCAATCCCAGGTCCACTGGCTGGAGCTGGATGGAAAAATTTTTAAAAATCAAACCTGTTTCAGAAAAATATTTGAAATTTCAAAGTGGGTTTCACTGCGGGGAGTTTGAAATGAGTCCCTGCTTTGTGTGTCAGGACTACCGTAACGATGATTTGATAGAAATGGTGATTGAAATGTTTCATTTCTTTAAAAAATTGGTTTTTAATAAATGTCAATGATGATTTTGAAAACAAAGGTAGACAAAGCATCACTAAAATTGTCATGCAGAACAGACAGAGTTGCTATGGGCAACAACCTATCACAAAGGATTTGGTAAAAGGCTGGTTTTTCCATTGGAATAAATCTTTTGTTCTCAAGACTTCAAGTTCTACCACTGAGCCAGCACAACAAAGGAGCTCAGTGCTGCTAGAGGAGAGGCAGGACATCAAGGGCCTGTGTCTATGCCAGGGTCACAGTGGGAGACAGGACAGATGAAGCCATCTGAAGATCTCAACAAAAGGAGATCAGAGTAGACGGGTGGGAGGGCATGGGGGTGGCTAAATGGATGGATTACTCATAGACTTTAAGGTCAGAAGGGACCAGAACGATCATCTAGTCCGACCTCCTGCAAAATGCAGGCCTCAAAACCCCACCCACCCACTCCAGCAATAGGCCACCAACCTATGACTGGGTTATTTACCTCCTTAAATCATGATTTAAGGACTTTAAGATACAGAGAATTCACTGGTAGGTGAGCCATGCCCTGTGCTACAGAGGAAGGATGGGGTGTGTGTAGACAGATCGGTATGAGTAGAGGGGTGTGTGCGGATAGATAGATAAAGAGGGTCCATGTTCACCACTATGGACAGAGCAGAGGAGCAGGTGACTGCTTGCAGGAGAAGAACCCGGAGCTGCAGGATCAGAGCTAGGTGCCTCACGCTGGCTTAGACAGACAGATATGGAGTGCTTCAGCAGTGAGCCATGTGTCAAGTCAGTGGGACTAACCCCCCTCCTAAGTCCCAAGTTCCTGCTCCTGTTATTGGACTCTGTCATTGTGTGTGATTCCTTTTATGTACTGCTGCCTTTTTGAAGGGATGCCAGCGGCCTGGCATCATGAACTGATTCTGCCAACTCCCCTAAGGTCGGCATAGCCAGAGATGTCCACACATGGAACACCAGGGGCTGGGGCTGACACCCACACTCAGAGGCTGAAGCTTCAAGCAATGAAGCATCCCTTGAGCAACAGCCTCCCTGATGCTGGTGGTTGGCAGCCATGGGAAGGGCTCCCCTAGGTCTGCATTGGGCGGGGGGGCCGGAGAGAGTCTTCCCCCATGGGGATGGAAGTGCTGCTGATTGCCTGAGATCTGTTATCCGGGCTGGGGGTGTGTGTGTTGTGCGAGCTCCCTGCTCAATCCCCGGAAGACTCCACTATCTCGTGGGAGAATAACTGGCCTCTTTCCCTGCAGGTGTCCCTGTGCTCACCGTGAGCCTGTGGATCTTCGCACGGCTGCAATATGACAACCACGGGTAAGAAGAGCCCTATATCTAGGGGTGTCATTTATTAACCGGTCATGTCCCAAGTGAGCTCAGCCCTGGGGGGGGAGGGGAATGGCATCAGATGAGCTATGTGAACTCCAAGTCTAGTGAAGAGCCGTTCCCCCACGCCATGCTTCCAGCTAAACACCTGGGGCTGGAGCTGCAGCCATGTGGCAAAGATGCTGTGAGTCTTACAGGCTCCAGGCAGGGCCAGATGAACTCTTTGCAGGCCCAGCACCAAACATATGTGTGAGCCCCGGTGGGCGAGGAGCCGGCTAGGGGCAATGAGACACAGTGTGAGGATGTGGTCCCCAAAGTGGGAGGACAGCTGGGGACAGTGGGGCACAAGCTGGGAGGGATCACGAGTGGGCCTGTTTTCGTGTGGGGACTGAGAGAAGGTCTCTTGTTTGGGGCTGGGAATGGTGGGTCTCTGGATTAGAAGGTCCCGGATCCTGGGAAGGTATCCTGGGAAGTGGTAGCTGTCTTCTCTCTCTCTTCACGTGGCCAGATGAGGCCCTGTCTGTGCTGAAAGCCTCTGGGCCTGGCCCTACCTACCACTGCCCAGCCCAGAGGAGGGACCCGCCCCTGAGATGCCGAGGCTAGAGCCGTGTCATTATGGGCCCCTTGCAAGTGTGGGGCTCAGAGCCATTGCAGCATGGTAAACCTGGTACAGGTTCTAAAGTGTCTTCCTGCTCCAACAGCTAAAAACTGATTTCAGTGGCCAAAGGAGGGTCCCCCCAGGACCACCAGCCTGATCCGGCTGACTCAAACAGTCTCTCCCTGGGAAGTGGCTCCACAAGAGAGCCAAGCGATTCAGAGACCATGCAGAGCCCTGGTCATGAGATCCTGGTTCCCCTGGTCATGTCTACACTGGCTTGGGAGTAAGTGTCCCAGCCCCAATCCACAGACCTGCTCTAGCAGGACTAGGCCCAGTGCTCTAAAAACAGTTGTGTGGACATTGCTTGGACATGACTCCAGCTCCTCCGCCTGCCCGGGCTCCCCCCAGGCTCCAGAGCCTGAGCCGCTGTGTCTAGACAGCTGGTTCAGGGCATCCATGTGGCCCTGCTTGGGGACCCGGGCTTGGACACTCGTCGTCAGGGGCAGTGCAGACCTACTGACATCAGTGAGCGCTTTATTAACTGCCATCCTTGGGCCAGGATTTTACCCAGGCACCCACCTTCCCAAAGTGCCCAAGGTCCCAGGGGCTGCCCACACCTACTGGTAGAGCTGAGAGGGGGAGAAGAGCAGGACAAAGCTTCATTATTGTTTAATTTCTGCTCCAGTGGTGCCCACAGGTCCCAGTCAGGGTCAGCCCCATTGCAATGGGCACCATGCAAACACACACAGTATAGACAGCACCCAGCCTCCCAGAGCTGTGAGGAGAAATGCGTGGTGGTTAGAACATGGGCCCTCACATAAACTTGCTGGGCCAGGTTCTCAGTTACTCTCAGGCCCCCTTATTGCATGCTGGCTGTGAAAATGAATTGAAGTGCCAGAGCAGTGAAAAGGGGCTTCCCTGACAAGCGGACCCTGGCCCACTGTCTGGCATATCTAGCGGGCTGGTTGTAGAGATTCACTAGTTATTGTCCCAAGCTTTGAGGAAAATGGGTGCTTGAAAAGAACTAAAAGCTATTTCCCTAACAACGCTGGTCAGTTCCCCGTGTGGACAAACCCTAAGCAGTACTAATAATGGGCATGGCTCCGTGACAGGCCAGTGCTGGCCCCACATGGCTTTCCCAGGAGGCCGTGCTCCATTTTCACACCTGAACCTCTGTTTTCGTGGTGAAAACATCAGTGAAAGAAAAATGGCACAACTCTCCTGGAAGTTTAGGTGGCCATCCCACCTCCCGGCCCAGCTCATTGCCAGTGGTGGCCATATCCACCTCTCTGGCTGTTTCCCCCTTTATTTCAGGACCCATCTGTCCCACTCGACCACACTATTACAGCTCGTCTCTCTTTGTTTCATTTTGCTTGCATCTCTAATGTTCTCGGGTGTCTGGGGCCAGGCTAGGAGGGACCCCAAGTGTCAAGTGTCAACAGTACTATCATGAGTGCAGTCTTCACCCCCAATCCAAAATCATGAGATTGGTTACACAATTGTGAAGTTTTTTTAAAAAGACTTACTTGTCTGTTGTTTTTTTTTCTGTCTGCGTTTTGAACTCCCCCGCCCTTCCCATGTGTGTGACAATTACACTGCCACCATCTCTCATGGCGGGAGCTCTCAGCAGGATCCAACACAGATCCCATTGGGCAGGCAGTATGAATGCACCTGTGCATGCACATGTGCTCAGAATAAGAGACTGGCCCTGGCCCTGTGTAGAACTCACAGACTTGCACAAAACATGGTGGTGACTTTGCAGCATGGAGCTAAGAGTTACCAAGCTCATACAGGGGCCATCAAACAGCCATTAGCTGGGAACAGCTGGGAATTATTGCTGAGCTGGGCTGGATCCAGGCTGGTGACTGACAGTTGAAAGGCTCCATAGCTCACTAGCAATGTCCTGAGGCATCCAGCCTCACATGAGCACCAGGGTTACCTCTCTGCTCCAAAATCACCCGAAAGCCGGAGCTGCTCACAGGGGCCGGTGTCCCTTCTGTGCTGAGCCCTCTTCTCTCTCTGTCTCTCCCCTAGGTGCTGGGACGACTATGCTAGTCTGTACTGGTGGGTGATCAAGGCTCCCATTCTCTTTGCCATCTTTGTGAGTGCGCTGCCCACGGGGCCTTTTGCTTTGTAAATATGTGGCTTAGGAGGCAGGTGGAGCAGGATTGGACAGGCAGAGCCCTGGGTGTTCAGCCGTTCTCGAGGCACAGTGGGCTGCGAGGCTGGGACTCCTGCAGGGAGATGGAGGAACACAACCTGTGGGTTGGAGAATGTCGTTGGGTTGCTGTCGCTGCTCAGAGGCTGAGATAAACCTCTTCCTTCCGCAAGGTGAACTTTCTGATATTCCTGAACGTGATCCGAATGCTCGTGCAGAAGATTCGATCTCCTGATGTCGGCAGAAACTATAAGCAGCAGTACATGTAAGCAAAGTGTTAGCACTTCCTGCCCCAGGAGTCTGGGCCCCTTCCCCAGGCCGGGTAAAATCACTCTGCTCCATGGCCATGTAGGTGGTTTGGTCTCAGGAAATATGGTCCCTTCCCTTGCATAGCGCTTAGGTCTGGCTTGGCCAGCCAGGGTCCTTCCCACGGCTTAGCACCTCACCAGGGCAGTATCTGGTA
>ML685863.1:8609935-8645464 GCA_007922175.1 Pelusios castaneus | reverse complement strand
AGGGGATGGGTGTCACACGGGGTGTGGAGCAGGGGATGGGTGTCACATGGGGTTTGATGAAGGGGATGGGTGTCACACGGGGTGTGATGCGGGGATGGGTGTCACACGGGGTGTGATGCGGGGATGGGTGTCACACGGGGTGTGGTGCGGGGGATGGGTGTCACACGGGGTGTGATGCGGGGATGGGTGTCACCCGGGGTGTGATGCGGGGGTGGGTGTCACATGGGGTGTGGTGCGGGGGATGGGTGTCACACGGGGTTTGATGAAGGGGATGGGTGTCACACGGGGTTTGATGTGGGGGTCGGGTGGCATACAGGCTTTCCAAAGCTCACAGAGAAACTGAGTGTATACATATCAAGCCAGATCCTTTGTTCGTGTCAATTAGTATTGACTGTGATGGAGCTCCACCAATTTACATATTTGTCCCCACTCATTCGCTGATACATATTCAGGAACAGAACAGAAAATACCAGGTGGCACTAACTCCACGGCAGGGCTATTCTATGTGGCAGTGTAGTGCTGGGGTCTGTCAGAGCATAAAATCAGTAACAGGACCCCTCCTTGATCCACATGGCCCCCCATAGCTACATGGTGCTCTGAAAACAACAGTGTAGACAGCACTTTGAAGTCGTGCATGGGCTGACATCGAGGCGCAGGGGGTGGATGAGCTGTGCCATTGTTTAATTTCCCTCCTGGTAAGAAAACACCTTATGTGCAGTCTGAAATTGCCAAGCTTCAGCTTCCAGCCACTGAAGCTTGTTCTGCCTCTGTCTCTTGGATTAAAGAGCTTTCAGTGTTTCACTTATAGCCCACGATCAAGTCACTTCTTTACCTTCTTTTGGATAAACCAAATGGGCTGAGTTGCTTCAGTCTCTCAGTGTGAGGCAGGATCTCCAGACCTAGTATCGTCCTTGCACCTCTTGTTTGAACCTTCTGCCTTTTATCAACATCCCAATAGATAGAGTTCAGTGGGACAATGTCTTCTCAGGCCTGGCTAAAGTACCTTGCTGCATGGGCCCCAAAGCCAATCAGATTGTGAAAGAATTGCAAGTTTTATGATAAAAATATGAAATTTGCCACAGCCTTGGAGCCTGACCTAAGATTTTCACATAGGGAGCCATCGCCATCTTATGCCATATTGCCTGTGGCAGCCATTTAAAATTCAGAATTCATTTTTTCCTACTGCGGTTTTGCCGATACTGATCTTTTTTGGAATTAAACCACCTCAGTGCAGTTTTATTTTTGTACGTTTATATTCCTATTGTTTTCAGTGTCCGGAAAATTAAAGCTGTGAATTGCAATGGCTTGAGCTTGTATCAAAATATTAAGAACTAACATGTAAAGCAGGGGCTGCTTCTTCAAATGCCTGCCAGGTCTCCCATGCAGATTTCTTTCTTCTTCCAGCAAAAGCCGACGTTGTGTCACACCCAGTCTCGGCATGAAACACTGGGAACATCTTTGACTTGCTTCAGCTGAGTGAAGAAGCTGTCTCATGGACAGGTACATATCTTAAATGTTCACCAGTCCCAAATCTAGTCCACAGTGCAGGAACCTTTGCACACATGTACATTCAAGGACTGCACCATCTACGCCAGTGGTGCCTATGAGAACTGGAGTATCTCTTCGCCTGAATGGATCGGCAGCATCATGTGGCAACCTACTTCCTTGTGGCTGCTTGGAGAAAGACTGCACTTATCCTGGGCAGGGCTTTGGCATGCATCTTGACCATCTCTGGTGATTACCTCTTTGACTCCCTTTGTCTCCTGCTTCTGGTCCAGCCCTTGAGACTTTGGGCAATGCAAACATTTCACCCTCTAGATATCTATATCCTGCAACACTGCTGCTGTGTCTCAAAGGATGAAATGAAAACTTTCCCAGCATACTCATCAAACGTGTTGCTAGCAACAGTATCAACATGTTCACAAGAGCCGCTAGGTTGCCATCATGTGACTGGCAAGCTGTGTACAGCATGGAGAAGACACAGTGATCATTTTTTAAGGAGGAAAGCTGCCATTTGGTCTTGGTGATCTCCCTTGCAGGAGGTCTGCTGAACAAGGGGAGTTTGTTTCACTCGATAGGCTCTGTTAAGGGCTTGATTTTGTCTTGCCGTCTCTCTGTTACAGGAGGAAAGCTGCCATTTAGTCTTGGTGATCTCCCTTGCAGGAGGTCTGCTGAACAAGGGGAGTTTGTTTCACTCGATAGGCTCTGTTAAGGGCTTGATTTTGTCTTGCCATCTCTCTGTTAGAAGCATGATGTGCTACTTCTGACCAGTCTTCTTAACCTCCCCAAGAGACACAAGCACAACAAGATCTGCGGCAGATTTGGTGGTCAGTTTAGCTCAGTCTATGATCGCTTCGGAGAAGGGGTTGCGCATGTCTTCTATGACCTCAACAAGAGCTTTGACATGTCATGGAAAAATAGCCCGGACACCTGTCATTTGCTTATGGTGCTTTGTGTTAGACCCTATTCAAGTGGCTCCTTTCTCTACAGCAGCTTTGAGCTCTCCTCTCAACCTGGCCACCTCTGGTCCCACCATCATCCAGCATCAGAGGGCCTCTGGACTTGGTGTTAGACCAACAGCTCCCCCATCTCCTTTGACTGGGGCATTTTTTTCTCATGAGCCTGGTCAAGTGCAATTTCTGAGAAAACATGCTGTGTCTTGGGAAATTGACAGTTTGCCTTTAGGAACTCTCTGCCTGTGCCTGAATGCACTGTGTGAAGATTTATGCTATCTCCGACATGGACAGGCACCTAGTGACCATGGTTTGTGTGATCTAATGAAAAGAACCAGGGTGGCAGCTTTCCCGGGCATTCAGTCTTGAGAGCAAAGTTTGCCTGTTGGATTGACAGCACATAGGTTGATACAAGACGTTCCAGATGAAGTGTGGTACGCCAGCAGTGGAACACTGGGTTTTCTCGTTTTCACTTGTCCCACCATTTATCATGCCCCATGGGGGACTCACCTTTCCTCAGACCTTACATGTACTGCGTGTATGCCTCCCGAAGCAAGATGTGCAGACTCTTCGCAGTTACTTGGAGGCACACCTAGCGTGTGTAACATGAGACACTTCCAGGAAGGAGCTGGCCATTCCTTGGGGGCCACTTTGGCCTGAACAAGGTCTTCCCTGCATCCACTGTCTTCTAGCCAATTTCCACTCCGCTTTTGATGCCATTTCCAGGTGAAGACTATCCAGCGTAATAACAAGTTTGTCCTCTCTATACCCAGCAGGCCAGATCCATTTACCTGTTTGATCGTGGTGAAAAGGGGCTCGGGGTGTTCTATATTCCTTGCCACAGATGTGATGTGACAAATCATTGCCACAGACTTGGAGTCACCTGGAAGTTAGGAGAAGAGGCGCAGTGATGGCTGTGGCGAAACCTGGCGCTGGCTGTTTAATGGCAAGGTAAGCTGCCCAGGAAATACCTTGCTTTCCATGGAAGGTATCCAGAACTGCTATGTGCCTTATTGGTTCAAGCCACCCGCATTCTTTTTGCAGGGCTTGGCTAATCTGTTGGCAGTGAGTCTTGACTTCGCCATCTGTGGCAGGGAGGGGAGCACTGGTTTTCTTCACAGTCCATGGAGTGCGCTTGTGTGTGAGCTTCAAGAAGTGATATCATCTTCCTTCACTGATGCTGCAATCTCACAGTTTAGGTTGGGAATTCCATGGGCAAACTCCCTCCATCGGAGTGCTGGGATGCTGAAAACGTGATATCCCAGTTCTTTGGAAGGAGTCGGTTGCCGTGGGGGAGCTGAGATTGTCCATGGCCTCAGTAGTGAACAGACCACCAAAAGCTTTAGAGGACTGACTTCATTCCCTTCCTCCAAGTGCTGGCATGCATGGATTGCCATGCTGCAAGAGATGCCAGTGCTCTGTCATAGGAGATGGGCAATCCAAGTTTGTGTCTGAGCATGAAGCTTCAAATCACCGTAGACTGTGCAAGTCATTTCTTGAGCTTCGTTGCAGTACAAATGTTCTGTTCCTTCATGGCGATATATGTTGCTGTTGTATTGCAAGAGCTGTGAAAAGTAGGGGTAGCTGGATGAATGGAAACATGTTCTGGCTGAGTGTTAATGTTTGGACCATACAGTACCACAGACATCACTGCCAGTAATGACTTGGGCGCAAACTTTGCTGGGCATCCTGGGTCAAATGATCCAGTAAAATGTATTTGCATTTGAAACATGTCCCTTTGAATATATTCTGCTGTTTGGGGCAGGTGAAGGGCTTCTTTGTCACAACCTTCCTCACATGCTTTTTTGGAGGGCATATCCAATAATCCCGGTTGAAGGCAAGAAGCACATCACATGTGCTTGGAGATCTGGAACCCGTGAAAGGACATGGGATTTTAATGTAGTGCTGTGAATGCACCCAGCTGTTCTAGTCTAGCAGTACAGAGCCTTAGGAGGACTGCTAGTTTAAAGACTGGAGACACATCTTCATTCAGTCTTGTCTCTTCAACCTATGCCATCAGTTCAGAAAGGCAATTCTCCGTGACATCTTCTCTGTATTGCTTTGCTCAGTTTTTGCTCTCTCACTTTGCTGTAGTGAGCCATCAGACGTCTTGCACGGTACTTTGTCTCTTGGGCCCCTAAGTCTCCTGCACTTAGTTTTGCATGCAAGCTCTGGCCTTCCTGCTGAAGTGCACACTTGACTATGAGGAAGGTAGACGCTTCCTGATGGTATGTTCATTTCACAAATAAAGCACGCTTCTATTTCTGTTTCTTTGTGTTGGTTACTTAACATGTGTATTACCTGTGGAGTTCCTCAGGGTGATCCACAGCTTTCTCAGGTCTGGTTTGTTCGTTTGCTTTTCCTCCCAACCCTCGTAAGTTTGATCCCGTTAAATTTAAGGTGGCAAGTTTTGTGCCAACATCTACTGTTCTTGTTCAAAGTCTCTTCAATACCATCACCTAATCTGCATGTGTCAATGGATACGGGAAGTGCATTCAGTTTATGGAAATGTCTGATATTTTCTGCTAGCATTTTCTGCTAGCATCTGCTTTCTTTCTGGTTATGGTCATTTAACCAACTCTGCCCCTATGTCTTCCTGACAAAGCGCACACTTGCCAGAGTCAGTAGAGGAATGGGTTGATAGACGAGGCTCTCAAACAAGCCTGTATCTTTCTGACAGATTTGAAGCACACTAACAATAGCTAATAACAAACTAACACCTTTTGCTCAAGTGTACAGTTAATATTAGCCAATCAACAGGCAGTTTTCATATAACCAAAACATATCTGAAAGTAAAAAGAGAAACACGATTAAATTCTTCCAAGACTATATTGATGATCAAACAGTACAAAATGTGTCCTTACACCAGTTGTAAAGTTACACTGAAGCAAGACCAAGAATCCATCCTATGTACGTCGACCTGAAGCATGTTATTTACTGATTATGACAATGTCGTTAAAATGGTTGCCACCGTCAGCATGGCGTGCGTTGGTGATGGCCTCATATCTGAAAATCTGTCTTAGGGCATGCCCTTAAGCCGATGCACCTCTTGCTTTTATCCTAAAGTGCACACTTCCTTTCCTTTTCATAACTTTGCTGGGTACTAAAAGTACGGACTAAAGGCTTGGCTACATTTGCACTTTTGCTGGCAAAACTTTTTTCACGGCTGTGAAAAAAACACCTCCCTGAACACCATAAGTTTTGCTGGCATAAGTGCCTGTGTGGACTGTGCTGTGTTTGTGGGCTGTGCTCTTTTTCTCATCCCTGAGCAACAAAAGTCTTGCCGGCATAAGAGCTTGTGTAGACAAGGCTAAAATAGAGACATTGGATTTTTGGCTTATTTCAACAATCTATAACCCACAAACAGTCCCCTCCCCCAGCCATCTTTCCTCTCTTCCTTTCCCCTCTGTAACTGAAGAGGTGTTAATGGGCCACTTCACTTTGAAATATGTGATATGTGAATAATAAATTTGTTAGTCTTTAAAAGTCCCACAGGACTCCTTGTTTGTTTTGCTGAACAAGATTAACACGGCTCCCCCTTGGGAACTTGAAATATATACTAACTACTTACACTAAACCAGTGCTTTTCAAACTTTTTTCCTCAGGACCCAGTTGAAAAAAAATCATTTATGCCCGTGACCCAACAATTACATCTCTGAACGATGCATTTAGGTCGTTTGGAGGTGGCATCAGAGAGCGCCATGACCCAGTACCTGAGGGTCTGCCACAAATACTGGGTCCAAACCCGTGGTTTGAAAACCACTGCCCTAAACAACCTACTCCAGCTTGTCTATGGCCTTGTCCACGTCGGAAAGCTTTGTCGACAAAAGTCACCTTTGTTGACAAAACAATCCTGGTGTCCACACTGCAACAACCCTTTTGTCGACAAAATAAAACCACCTGCATGAGAGGCATAGAGCCTTTTTTCGGCAAAAAAGCACATGTGTGGACATGGCCCTTAGGTTATATCGCTAAAAATGGCCTCCCTATTATCCCAGCATGCCATCATCAGTACTGCTCTGGTCGCCTCTCTGATCTCAGCTGACTGCAGCCATCTGCCTCCGCCCCTCCCATTTCAAAGACCCAGAAAGTTTTCCAGTAACTAATGCCACCATGGAGAACTCACTCCACAGCGCAGCAAACAGTAGTCCTGTGTACCTGCCCTAAACTACAGGAAGGGTGTAACTCCTGATGGGCCATGCAGAGCCAGGGAGAGAGGTAGGGGCTGTGCCCCCCTCTCCGTGGCCACGTGGGTGCAGCGGACTGGTCTCTGCTAAGGAGTGGGGGAATTAGGATACCAGCTATGGGTTGTCTGTCTGTGGCTCATTTACTCACTCCCCCGTCTTCCCCTGCTTCCGTGTTCAGCTGTGTCACTCTGGCTGATGGGGCAGTTTAAAAGCAGCTGTCAAACTGGTAGGATGCAGGAGTCAGAAACCATCATGTGATGCTGCGCCTGTCCTGTGAGGCATTGGAAGCCCTTCCCAAAGCACCCTGCGTGCAGTTGCAATGTGGGGTAGCTATCCACAGGGCACTGCTCACTGTGTCGACAAAAGAGCTGATCGTGCGAATGCAATCCAGACAGACGGAGACAGTAAAGACACACAACAGCGATTTATTTATAGCAGTGACTGTATCCCGTTCTAGTGTAGACAGAGCCTAGAGCTGTGACACTGGGAGTACCTATCCCACACCAGAAGAAGAGCTCTATGTGGCTCCAAACCTGGTCTCTCTCCCCAACTGAAGTTGGTCCAATAAAAGATATTATCTCACCCAATTGCCTCATTAATATCCTGGGACCAACTACAACAACTGGGTCACTTTTCCTGGGCCCTGGCCACTCCCCCTGCAGCTGCAAGCGATTCTTGTTCTGCAACAAACCAAGTGCCACGTCCCTTAGACATGGGCAGAAAGGCCAGCTGCACTAGTCTGTTTTCATGCTTACCTGGTAGCGCTGTTCCCTGGGAGGGGAGAGCATTTTTCATTCACTAGCAGTGCAAACAGGACAATTCTTGTATAACCAGAATCTTACTGTCACTTTCATCCTCCCCAGGAGACTGGCAAAATCCACGCTGCTTCTCATCCCCCTCTTTGGGGTTCACTATGTGGTGTTTGCCCTCTTCCCTGAACATGTTGGTGTCGAAGCAAGACTCTACTTCGAACTGGTTCTTGGCTCCTATCAGGTAGGGAAAGGAGGGAGCAACTGGGGCACAGAGGGGCAATATCAGAAGTTACAGCTGTGAACCTGGGCCCAGATTTTCTCTCTCTATACCACCCACATGCAGTCCACTGCATTCAGTGCCCCTCCCACATATCGGAACAGAGCAGGGAGGGGCTGCCACAGGTGGACAGAGCCAGAAAATGGAGTCTTATTTCTTTATTTTTAAAAATAACCAATACAAAATAAAGGAGAGAGATACAGTCGAAGGAATTATGTGGCTGTCCATGAACACACACAAAGCCCTGGTTTTCACTGACAGTGAAGTTCGGCATCTTACCTCGGCCTTCTGCAGCCTGTGTCTCCACAGTCAGAGCAGTACATTTGAAAAACATGGAGCTGTTATTCAACCTGCTAACACCACCCCTGCAAGTGGCGTAGCACTGAGGTCAAAATCTATAATTTGAATTTAGGTCCGTGTAGCCAGAGAGCAGCTTTTCTGTTTTTTCTTGTCTGCTTTATCATAGCAACATAGCTCCTCCCCGCCAGCCCTGGGAAGTTTTCAATTAATTTCTTTCTCTGCATGCAGCACTGTGCCTCTCTGTTGTGCCTACAGCAAAGAAACAGCAAGGAAAGATTTTCCTGCTTTTTTTCCTTTAGAGAAGAGGAGAGGGGGAGTGAGCAGAGGACAACTGCCTCCCCACAATCCCCTGCACCTACTACCCACAATGTAATGCCTTTCAGGACGTAATGTGAGCAGTGGGCACACGAGACCGCAAGCAAGAAATTTGCTGTGATCACTCACCTTCGCCTTCTGTAATTCGACATCCTAAAATTGAATTACAATCCCATCCCCAGTGTAGATGAGCCCAGAATGTCACCACACCTGTTGTGTCCTCCAGCGCTGGGCTTCAGTTGCATGGCCACAGGGCTCCTGGCTCCAAACCTGGGCTCTAGCCCTGGGTTCAACCTCCCCCACATCACCTCTGGCTCCCACTGTCTTCCCTGGTCTCCCATTGCCCTCACTGTCTCCTCCAGCTCTCCATTTATCCTTTCAGATCCCTGCTGCCTTCCAATCCACCTTTCCATCCAAGGCTTAATTTGTCCCCCAGCTTGTCAGGGCTGAGTAAGTCTTCTGTGAAAAGTGATATTTGTATGTTGTTAATATCACTTTTCACAGCAGCAGACTTGCTAGTTAGCTGGAAGACAGTGAAAAGTGATATTAACAAACATACAACCGTCACTTGTCCCAGAAGAAGACTTACTAGCTCGCAAGTCTTTTAAAAAAAAAAGCAAAAGAAACAACATTAAAAAAATGGTCAGAGCAGCCACCAGCAAGAGTTGGTGACCATGCACTGAGGCCATCAAAATGTTTTTGTTAGAAGCCTTGGTTTAGAGCATCACATCCAGGAGCTGGATCCACGTCTCTGTCAATCCAGGGGTTTGTCTGCGTAATGAGCTACCCTAGGAGATTAGACTAAATCAAAGTCTGATCTTGTTGGGAAGATGCTACAAGAACCCCCTCTGGGCTGATGCTTCCCTGCCTTGGTTGAAATCAAGAGAGGGAGAAGAGATCTACGTGTGGTGACCATATAGCGTGTGTAAAAAATTGGGACAAGAGGTGGTGGCTAATAGGCGTCTATATATCACAAAGTTGCAAATAGCATATAATTGGGACATCTGGTCACCCTAGCCTACTGCACTTGCCTGGTGCTTAGATGGGTCATGATGGGTGCCACAGGGAAACCTGAGATGGAAAAGAAGAGCTCAAACTGCATGCTAGGCCATGGTATACATAATTACTGAGCCTCTCTCTGGTGTTGTCTAGCTGTGGCTACTAACACCCACCCTTTCTGCAGTGGCCTTCTTGCCCTGGTGCAGACCTGTGCCTCAGCCATTTGACTCTTTAACTTCTCTTCAAGCACTTTAGAAGCTCCACAGATGCTCCTGGATTCTTCTCTTCCAGGGAACCTTCCCAAACTGTTATCTAGCAGAGGGACAGTGTCCTTGTAACTCAGCGAGACCAAAGCAAAGAAAGGGATCTACACCTGCTACACAATATACATGGCCGACATTCCAGAGACCACCAGACAAAGGCCATAGACTCTCTTACCAGTCAGCCTTCTATGCGGGGTGCATTGGAATAAAACAGGACGACCTGCCTCCCAGCACAGATCTCTTGACTCCCCAGGGGCACTCTGCCTCCAGAGACTCCTGTCTGCAGGACCTATAACCTCTCATTCATTCAGGCAACGGCCATATTCTGAACTGATCCCTCCAGGCAAAAAAGAACAGCAAGAGGCAAAGTATCAGTGCAGATCCAGTGGGCCTGTCACCGGAGGCCCACCTCTGTTCTTCAATAATGGACGTAGCTGCTAGTTAGGGCCTAAGAAAGGCTCCCAGGGGCAAGTCCCGGGATCATCTGCCTCCATGTTCAGAGCAGGTGCTATGTGGACAGAGACCAGAGGTGGCCTTTGGCAATTGGGGACCCTAGGCGAAGGCCTGTTTTGGAGCCGCTATAGGCCCATGAGGCTCCCCTCTGTGACCCTGTCTCTGCTGCCCTGCCCTCCAGCCCCAGCTCCCGTCACACCACCCTGGCCCCCTGAGCTACCTCCTCCTCTTGCTGCCAACTGAGGCAGACATGGCTTTTAAGGTAGGTAAAGCAGACAATGGGTCCCCTTACTGCTCAGGGCCCATGGCGTATGCCTGCTTCGCCTACCCCAAAAGCCACCTGTGACAGACACAACTCTCTTAGGAGGCGTCTAGCCCTGGCCTTGCCATGAGGTGGAGAAATCAGCAACATTTTTGTTTTGTAAAACTTCTCCTCCCACCCCTTTATATTTCAGGGATTCCTGGTGGCTTTACTGTACTGCTTCCTGAATGGGGAGGTAAGTGACTTCCCTCCGACATATGCATGCACTTATGCACACACACACAAATTCACACATAAACATGCATACACATGCACACAGAGACATGCAGTGCGCCCACGTGTACACATGCATGTGCACTGTATTATCTCAAAGATCCTCTCCGCAGAGCAGGGGCCGTTTCTGTTTAACCTCCCCAGTGCAGTGTCAAGCACAGGGCTTGTGTCCTTATAACCCGGTCTCCCTAGGCAACAGCCTGCACAGCTGCCAGCATCTGTAGCGGTTAAAGGGGCAGCGGTTCTCTGGGTGCTGTGCAAACCTGAGTGAGTCCTCAAGCTCTGGGAGTTGGGCGGGGTCCAGGTTCCAGCCCCCATTTCCTATGGGTTCCTAGTGGGACACAGAGTGGGGAAGGCTTAGCTTTCCCCAGCACTGTTCTGCAGTGATTCTCTGCTGGGTCGTTCCAGGTGCAGGCCGAGATCCAGCGGAACTGGGGCAAATGGCAGTCGTCCATGGAGAGCAATGTCTTCAACCTGGTGACCCAAGAGTTTACAGCCTGAGAAGGGGGAAGGGTCGGTGATAAATAGCTTTCCAAGAACTGACCGCTATTCCATCCTCCACAGCAGCAGAGCAGCACATCACATTCTACTTGACCACTCAGTTTGCTTCTGCTTCCATGGCCCAGCAGACCGAGAAGGGGACTCCCACGCTTGTAGATCCCCTCTAGACCATCCCTCGAGGCTGGTGCAGAGTCACTTTCTGCCCTCTATTCTCCAGGGTTTTGTCCAGCTCTGTGCTTCTCCCCTTCCCTTAGGGGAATGACCCCACAGGCAAAGATTTTGCCCTTGGGAAAAGTATCCAGAGACTCGGGCTGCATTCTCCTGTCCTCATTTCCATCATCTTCCTCCCAGGTACGCTCTGTGTGCTTCTCTGACTAACTCCTCTTCCTCTGCGCCACGGACCCCGCTGTTGTCACTTACGTCCACATCACATGTCTACCCTGCTAGTCTCCGTAGCCGTTGGGTTGCCCTTCTTGTAAATACGTAGGAGTTTTTTCCATTTTTCTGGTCCTGAGCTGCCTGGGATGCAGCGTTACCCAGTGCAGCCTGTCCAGGCTGAATGCCAGTATTGCCTGGGGTGGCCTTGCTGGGGGGAGTAGTATTTCTGCGCCGTGATGTGCTGCCTGCCCAGAACACCCTTTTTATTGCTGCCATGGGGCGTTTGTTCTCTACACTCACTCCCAGGTCATCTCAGCCTTGTTCCCTGGCAGGTTTTTCTCTTCCCCTCAAGACACTTTATCTCAGGTGGCTTTGCACGTTTCCACACTGAATCCTATTTTGGTGATTTTCTGGGACTCCTGTTCCTCTCCCTGCTGCTCACAGCTCCTCCTGCCTTAGTGCCATCCACAGAGTTCAGCAGCCTGCGGCTTTATGCCTCTACCCAGCCCGGGAAGGAAGATGTTAGATGAGAACAGCCTTAACCCAAAACTCCTCCCTAGCTCCATGCCTTGCTGGTCATCCCTGGGTCACACTTTGCTTGATATTTCGCCTGGCTTTGGTCCTTTTAGCCATGTTCGCGCCCACAGGACAGACTTCACATGCCCAGCAACTGGAATGCAGATTGGACAGCGAGACACCAGCACTACGTATAGGCCCTGTATCACTCCCACTTTTCTAGGCTCTCAATGGTACCTTGGTTTCACTCAGGCCCCATGCACGGGGTGCATCTCACCCTGTACCATGCAGATTTTGTGAGACCCTGAGCTGGCTTCTCCCCAGAGCTGAACACCGGAGGCTGGGTGCACAGCGGGTGCTGAGCTTTTCAGAAAATCTGGCCCCGGGTCAAGCCGCCAGCAGTCTTCCCACACCAGCAGGCAAAGTTAAATCGTGCCGGTCAGTCCTACTCTGGGCTCGTTTTACGTTCAGGTGTAATAAAGCTGCTTCAAACATTGCTGTGTTACAGCTGGTGCCTCTAGGCTCAGCCTCTCTGTCTCAGTTGCCAAAGAGATGCCTGGTTAGGTAACCTGGATTACTGGGCATTCTTAAAAGATGTCCCCGGTACAGCCTGTGGCTAGGACTATACTGAAATCCAGTATATGCTGGATTTATATATATGCTGTGACTGACTCCCACCTTGTCTCGCTACTATCCTGGGACCAACACAGCGACAACACTGAAAAGTCCCAGGCCCACTTGTCTGGCACGACTTGTCCTCAGGGTGACCACTCATCTGGCTGCCCTGTCTCCTTGCCTGCTCTAGTCCTTTCGCTATTTGCTGATTTCCGTTCTTGTGATAAAATGGTTTAATTTTAGGCACCACTCCAAAGAGCTCCCTCCGCAGCCCAGGAGTTGAGAGCCACTGTCCTAGACGGGGCCAAAAGCAACAATGAAGTCTGGGTTTTGCCGGACAGTGTCAAAGTGGCCAGCGATTTTTTTGCTTTTGGGGCCCAATCTGAGATAAAATCAGTGCTTCGAACTTACAGCTTCCCATGGAGTCCTAGCCAGCTAGAGATTTGTATCCCTCCAAACACCCCCCTCCCAGTGTTCGTCCACAGTGCAGCTTGGTTTTGCTCATGCCTCTGTTGAAGAGCTAGAGCCTTTGTGCCATTTTGTCCCGGGAAGCCACAATTCCCCCGCTACGAATCTCTGCCGTGCCCTACTCCCCGGTGCCTCAGGTAACTGAATAAAGTCTGGACCAATCCCTGAGCTCTGCAGGGAGGTTGAGATTTTCTGAGGCCAGCAACAAAGTTCATTATCATGGGCTGTGTTTGTGATTCATTTTGTAACACAGCGGATCCCTAGCAGCCTGCAGCATGTGCCCCGCCATCTCACCAGCAGCCCTCCCTTCCCACTGAGCTGTGTTCCTTGGGGCTCGCTTGTCTGTGAGCACAGTGACAGCACTGGGAGGCTTTCCAGGGCTGCTGGTCATTCGATCCTCTGCAGACAGAGAGGCTTTGCCAAGAAAACCTTGTCCTGGAGGGCTGTCACCTGTTGGAGGTGTACTGGCTTGATGTACTGTGCAAACCATGGTCTATGCCATTGTTTGTATGAGCGAGGAGAAAAGCGGTGAGCATGTTCAGTGTTCAGGGGCATTGGCCCCTCTGGTGGTCAACAAGGAGGGTTCAGTGCTTAGGGTGTTGGACAGAAACGGAGGAGCCTTAACGACAGTTCCCAGCTCTGCCACAGACCTCTTGTGTCACCCTGGCACCTCCCTTAGTGCCACTGCGTCTAATCTGTAAAATGGGGATAACAGCCCTATTCTGCCTCCGTGGGGCATGTAAGTATCAAACACGGACAGATTCCAGAGGGGTAGCCGTGTTAGTCTGTTTCACAACCCGGGTGCCACAAAGATGAGAGCACAACCCTCTTTGGCTTAAGATACTGCAGCAGTGCCTCGGGACATGACCGGCTCCCTGTCTCTTGCCTCTTGGAGTCAGGCCTAGACGTCTTTCTGAGAGAGGTTCTGAGGCTCATCCAGAAGTTAAGGACTGGGTGGGGAAGCTGTTGGGGAAGGGTCTCCAGCTTGCACACTGCAGGAGCTCAGACTAATGGTCCATTTCGGTTGTAACCCCTTTGAGGTTTGGAGAGCAGAGCCCCTTTAAATCTTTGCCCTGCAGGGGATGCACTGATTGCTCCAGGTGGAAATGCTGTTTGGGATGGGTTGAGTAGAGAGTGGGGGAGTGATAGGGTCTATGTCTGGACTGGAGCTTCAGACAGGGCTGCAGGTGAGAACCTGCCCAAAGCCTGGAAGGGAGGGTGTGCCCGCCTGGGGATGCCCTGGGACAGGAGCCAGGAGGAGCACCTGCCAGGGAGGAATCACCCGAGAAGGACAAACCAGAGCCAGACCCAGTGTCCTGCTGCCCAGAGCTGTATGGTGCTGTGAGTACTGGGCCTGTGACTTTGCACTGGGGATAAGGAGGGAGGCTGCAGCTAACTAAGTGGGGAGTGTGTCGCCTGGGGTTTGCAGAGAGCAGGCTCTAGAGGGGTTTGTTGGGAAAAGCTTCCTGGTGCCAAAGATGACCAGCTGTACCCAAGACTGATCCCTGATCTGGAACTTTCCTCAGGATCTTTGCGCCTGAACTCTGAGTGCAGACCTTTCCCTGTGGGGCCTTGTGTTGAATGTAACCCTGTTTTACCGCCCCATCCTACCCCACCTTGCCTTGTTGGTTTTCTCCAGCTTCTGTAAACATGTCATTCCCTTTCCTGCATTCATTGTGCTGTCCTGGTGTTTGTGGGCATTGACTGTGGGGGGCTTGGAACAGGTGTTGCTGGAGTGGAAGGGGTTTTCCCTGCTGGATTTTCCCTGCTGCGTCCCTATGTGTCTCGTTTCTCAGCCAGAGCTGCCTGCAGAGCAGACTACATCTTGGCCACGAGGGCCCTCGAGCTACGTGGCCCTAACATGTCTGGCTCTAAACACTATTCCTAGGAGCTGTGGGGAGTCCTAGTCACTACGGACTGCACCCAGAGGAAGGACACAACACACTCTGACACATGGGTGGTGAATCCCTTGTGTGAGCCCCTAAGAGGGCATCTACGCTGAAGCGAGGGGTGAGATTTCCGGCTTGGATAGACACATGAGCAGGGGCACCAGGCCAGTCCCTCAAGTCCAGACCTAGGGGTCATACGTGGGGCAGCTACACTGCTACTTTCAACACAGGTTTGTCAACATACGCAGGAGATCACCCCTCCTGCTTCAGTGCAGACAGATCCTTGCTCTGTGTTGCTCGGCCTGATGTGTGCTTCTATACCCCGCTTTCCCTGGTTCTTGCAGTGATGGAGGGCCGGGGCCCAAAGGGCCCTGCAGGCTGCCCCATCACTGTGCTTGTGGGAAAGCAGGTGGCCCAGCCTCTCCTGGTCACCCAGTGGGCTCAGTCCACAGACTAACAGGAAGGTTCCTGGGCCCTGTTCCCTTCTCAGGGCGTCTCCTGCTGAGTTCTCTGCCTGACCAGTCTGGTGCAGTTGCCTGGAGTGGCACCATCCGAGGCCTAGTGCGGACCAGGCTCAGATTCCTGCACAAGGCGACGTGGCAGTCCAAGCCCCTGAGCCACCTCAGGCTGCAGCCTCCTGGCTGGACAAGGGTGTCCTGCAGAGGCCCTTCGAGTGCCTGGGCTGGTCAGAGCCACGCAGGGCTTTGCTGGGAGCCAGCGGGTGGCACTGTGACCTTGCATCAGTCTGGCCAGCACTGAGACTGGCTACGGCGACAGGCAGTGCAATGGGGGCAGCCCCACAGCAGCAGGCACCGAGACAGGGCAGCTGAAGTGCAGGGCTCCGTCCGGCCCCCCAGAAGCACTGGCTGCTGCCCCTGTTGCTGTCCTGAGCAGTCCAGACGTGTTTCTTCTAGGACTTGAGTTCAGCCACGGAGTCAGGTAGGGGGTCACGCTGCTCTCCCGGTGCCTGGCACCTGTCTCGCATTGCACTGGTGGGGAGGTTGGGAAGCTAGGTTTTCTTCATGTGTCACGCCAGAGGCCTGGCCACTAGGGGGTTAATAAACAGATGGGTGGGGGAGAAAATCCAGTGCTTTTCCTGCTGCCTAACACGCACGCACACCCAGTTTGCTCCTGTCCCGTCACCTGGTGCTGTGATACAAGCCCGTTTCTGTGCTCGGCGGCCACGGGGCTCACAGCAGCTGAGACGCCAGGAGCCAGCAGGTCTATTCTGCGTGGCCAGATGTGCTGCTGCGAAGGGCAGGGTGCTGTGCACCCCGGACTGGCTAAGAGTCTCTGCTGTGTGACAAGCGAGTGGTAGCACAGGGGGCGGGGAGAGTCATACAAGCTCCTTGCTCCCAGATCCTGGCATGGCTTGTGTCTGGGGGCTGGGCAAGCATCATTCAGCCACGTCCTAACATGGCTCACAGCAGTGTGTGCAGGATTAGGGCCCAGTGCTGGGAGCGGTATCATCTGACTGGCCTTTGCTAGCCCCTTCAGCATCCACAGGGGCATGTAGTGGTAACCAGGGTTCATTATAGTTCATGGGCTGCAGCTGACGCTGTGGGCAGGATGCATATGGCCAGGGAGCCAGCTCAGGGCTCCATTCCTATTTCCAGACCAAGCATGTCAGGAAGGCGAAGCTAAGGCTGTCTAGGAGTAGGTGGCTACAGTTTTGGGAACTTAGCAGTTGGTGCAGACCCAATGTCCAGCCAGCCCAGTGCCCTGTCTCTGACGTGGCCAGCACCGGATACTGCAGAGCACAGAGCAGGAAACCTGCAATAACAGAAGTGAGGTAAGCTGCTCCCTGTAATAAGTCTCTTCTTGGTCCCCAATACTTACATTGATATAAACCTGAAACATGAGGTTTTACCTCCTTTCCAATGCTCCTTGTCAGCACGAACCATTACAACTCTAGATAATCCTGTGAGCCAGATAAATATTCAGCCCCACTTTGGTTCCTGTTTTTGGCCTCAGTGTCATCCTGTGGCAGGGAGTCTAAGTAGAACAAGACTTTCAAGGACACTATTCAAAACTGACTGGTAAGAAGCTAGGGAATTCTAAGGTCAGGGTGAGGCCAATGCTGTGGATTTCCTTTGCAGCAAGGTGGCTCCCAGCAGGGTGAGGCAGAGTGGAAAAAGCAAATTCAGACATGCCGAAAAGAGGCTAACGGGGCAGGGGCAAACATCAGTGGCATAGTTGCCTTGGGAAAAGACAAGTAGCTTTCTGTCACCTCTGTATAGAAAGGCCTGTCTCTTCCATGGATGATTTGGGAAAACAGCTTGGGGGAAACCTGTCTCCCTGGAATCTTGTTAGTTCAACACCTCAGTCAATGCAGCTCTAATGTGAATTTGACTGGTGCTGCAGAGAGAAGCATGTGTGGTGCTGAGAGGAGACAGGGCCTGGCCAGGAGAGGTGGTAGAGCAGATAGGATTGATGGCTCCCTCCCAAACCACACAGCACTGAAGGCCAAGAAAAGGAGGAACCAGTGGGGCCAGAGTCTCGACCCACCTGTGACGTATGGGGTGGGGATGTCTTCTGACCATTATTCATCCCATTATATCCTGCCATTTCACACTTTATTTCACCCAATGTTTGTTCTAGCCTGTATTTAAAGAGATTTAAACAAACATACATCTTGCAGAGAATCCTTGGGAGCTACACAAACCATTTCCCAGCCCTTAGGTTTCCAGATGCCCTGGAATGGGGGTGGGAGGACTAGTTAGGCTCTCTGGCTATGTCTACACTGGCAACTTAGGTCGACTTAAGGACGCCTAAGTCGACCTACACAAAGCCGCGTCCACACTGGGCTTTTATTAAGTCGCCTTAAGCGCTTCCTTAAGTCGACTTAATAACATCATCTCTGGAGGTCGACTTAAGCCTTAAGTCGACTTCTTAAGTCGACTTAAAGCCAGTGTGGATGGGGAATAGTGCTAAGTCTACCTTGCCGGCTCCCTGCCTGGCAGAGGAGCCCCAGCCACGGGGCTTAAAGTTGACCTTGTTAAGTCGACTTTACAGAGTCAACTTAACTTTACAAGTGTAGACATAGCCTCTGAGCATGGAGCATCTCATTTCTGTCTAGTGATATCTCTCCTTTTTCTGTTTTTTGCCTGGGATGGAAAGGTAGGAAGGAGTGAGAGAGACCTTTTACTTTCTAGAGCTGAAGTGCTTGGCAGATAAAGGATAAAAAATGTGCAATAAAGAATGCAGACGTGCCCTATTGTGACAGACTCAAGGCACTCAGTCCATTTAGCTTAACACAGAGAAGGTGAAGGGGTGACTTGATCACAGTCTGTAAGTAATTGCATGGGGAACAACTATTTAATAGTGGGCTGTTCTGATTAGCAGAGAAAGGTCTGCCACAATCCATCAGCTGGAAGCTGAAGCTAGACAGATTCGGACTGGAGTTAAGCCATACTGTTTCAACAGGGAGGGTAATTCACCACTAGGACAATTTCCCAAGGGATGTGATGCTGGATTTCCCATCACTGGCCACGTTCAAATCAAGACTAGGGTTATGTACACACGATCAGATTAAAGCGAAACATGGCAATCGCACTATAAAAATCACGTGACCTTTATTGCGGGACAGCGCATACGTACGTCGCTCCTTGCAACGCAACAGAATTCTTTGCAATATTGCAGTGCAGTGCAATGAATTCTGGGCACCTATACCACAGTACAATTTTCCCTCAATCGGCACTTGGAATCCTGGGATAAAGGAAAGTAACGCAAAGCACCATGGGTAAACTCTGTTTCCCGTGGTGCGCTGTGTTCCCCTTGCATCTTCCTCGTTGCCAATAGCAACTCGCGCCTATTTTCAACAGTGCAGTGACGCACTACTTGCGATCAATCACAACAGCGACAGCATGGATCCTGCTCTGATCTCCACTGTTGCCTTCAGCATTCTAAATACATCTTGGCTGGTTGCTCAGTACGCAATGAGCTCCGAATCAGACGAGGACGCCGAGGAGCAGGGGCTGATCGATGCCCTGCAGAGCAACAGCACCGCATTGCTCAGCTCCTTCACCGATCATCTGCACATGGTGCAACGCCGTTTCTGGTCGCGAGAGACGAGCACAGAATGGTGGGATCGCATTGTTATGCAGCGGTGGGATGACGAGCAGTGGGTACAGAACTTTCGAATGTGGAAAGCAACCTTTCTGGAACTGTGTTCAGAATAGGCCCCTGCCCTGCGACGTAAAGACACCAACATGAGGTCATCCCTAACCGTGGAGAAGCATGTAGCGATTGCTGTCTGGAAGATGGCGACTCCTGACTGCTACCGGTCAGTTGCAAACCAGTTTGGAGTCGGGAGGTCCACCGTCGGATTAGCCCTCTCACAAGTGTGCCGAGCCATCAATCGCGTTCTGCTACGGAGGACAGCGACGTTGGGCAATGTTCGTGAGATTGTGGAGCGCTTTGCTGCCATGGGATTCCCTAACTGCGGGGGAGCCATAGATGGCACACATATCCCGATTTTCTCCAGACCATCTCGTGACCAAGTACATCAACAGGAAGGGCTACTTTTCCATAGTGCCGCAAGCACTCATGGATCACAAGGGGCGTTTTACAGACATCAATACTGGGTGGTCGGGAAAGGTGCATGATGCCCACATTTTCAGAAACACTGGACTGTACCGGAAGCTGCAAGGGGTACCTTCTTCCCAGATCAAAAAATTACTGTGGGGGATGTGGAGATGCCCATAGTCATCCTTGGAGACCCAGCATACCCACTGATGCTATGGCTCGTGAAGCCGTACACCGGGAACCTGGATCGCAGCAAGGAGCGGTTCAATTACCAATTGAGCCGCTGCAGAATGACTGTGGAGTGTGCCTTCGGCCGCTTAAAAGGGCGCTGGCGCTGTTTGTATGGGAGGCTGGACTTGGACGAGGACAACATCCCTGCTGTAATTGCGGCATGCTGTGTCCTTCATAACATTTGTGAATATAGGGGAGAAAAGTTTTCCCCGGGGTGGGCTATGGAGGCACAGCGCCTCGAGGCAGCATAGGAACAGCCAGCAACTAGGAGTATTAGGGGGGTCCAACGAGGAGCTGCTCGCATAAGGGAGGCACTCAGGGAGCATTTCAATGATGCCCTCCCATAGTTCACTTCAAGGACACATCAAGTGCACCTTATGAGATTTTCACTGTGCTGTGTACAAAGCCACTCTTCAAATTTTTTGTTACTGTTTTTATTAAAAGATAAAAGGGGGGGTGGTTGGGGGGGTTTGGAGGGGTTACAGGTGGGTGTAGCTGCGGGCCTCTAAAAAGTAGCTCTGTGAGGGACTGGATGTTGCAGAATACCAGGGGGACAGGTGGCCTTCAAAGAAATTCTTTGAAGGACTACAGGTGTGGGAGGCAGACACGGCTGAACTGTATGGAGTGGAGCCCGTACATTAATCGCCTGGGTCTGCAGAGCAATCATGCTCTTGAGCAGTTCTGTTTGCTCCTTCATGACGCTTATCAGTTCGTCCCTGTGTTTCTGCCTCCTCTGTTGGGATTCCTCTCTCCAGGCTCGATTCTCCCTCGTGGATGCCTCTGTTGCTTTAATCAGCTTCTGAAACATATCCTCCCTGTTTCTTCGAGCACGCCGCCGAATGTTTCTCATGTGGTCAGCTGGGGTAGACACCGGCCTTGTGAAGGTCGAATCTAAAAAAAAAAATAATAATAAACCCATTGTTAACACATAGCCTAGATAACCAATGTAACCTTCCAGTAGCACGTTCCACTGGAAGGTACAGGACAGTCAACATCCTATGCTTTGCTGAAGCGGGCAAGGTACGTCCTAATAGAAACCTTACTGGGGGCTAACATTCTGCACAGGGCACACAGATTGAACCCGATATCTGTCTCCTCAGAGTGCCCCTGCCAGCTAGAATACATATCCTACATGCCACCGGATGCCAGCCGGGACCGTATGCTGCTGCCTTGTGTGCTGCCATGGTTCCTAGTGCTGTGCTTTGCAGTTGGCGAGGCCGAGTATCCTTATACGGGAGCGTAGACACATACGCTATCCCATCTAGCCTGAGTAGGAGGCTCTGGCAGTACATTGAGGAAACTTAGTGACCTAAATACAGATGATTTTTTGACTATCACTGCTTGTGTTGATGCACTTCTAATGAATGCATAGTACAGAGCGTGCACAGCGGGGACCGATACAGCAAGCACCCCCGCCCCGGACAATGATTTTTTAGCAGGAGCCATAGCTGCACGAAAGAGAGACTTACCTGAACCCCCCTCTGCCGCCTCAGAGGACACGCTGCAATTCATGTCTTCGGTGGACGTCTCAACGGGGGTGCAGAAGAGCTCCTGGCTACACGCTGTTGTGCTCTCCTCCAGGTCATCCTCCATCTCCTCCTCCTCATCAATCACATCCTCATCCTGCTTGGCTCTGGCATTCAGTGGATGAGGGGGGGCCAATGTGTCCACAGGACTCTTTGCAGTGGTTGTGGGGTCCCCACTGAGGATGAGTTCGATCTCCTTGTAGTACCTGCATGTAGCAGGCACAGATCCTGAAGGGCGGTTTGCCTCCTTCGCTCGGTGATAGGTTATTCTTAGCTCCTTCACCTTCGATCTGCACTGCACAATGTCTCTATCATAACCTCTCTCTGACATGGCCCGAGAAATTATGCCATAAGTATCGAAATTTCGCCTGCTGCTGCGTAGCTGCACCTGCACAGCAGACTCTCCCCAGTTGCTGATCAGGTCCAGCACCTCTGCCGTGCTCCAAATGGGTGCGCGTCTTCCACGATGGGCCGCCATTGATAGTGAAGATCGGAGCTGCACTCCACACCATGAGGAAGAGAACAGGAAGTGAAACAGACGAGAAATTCGAAAATCCCGGGAATCGAAACAGGGCGGGGACTGTTTCATCACGGCCACAGAGCGGGTGGGGGGGAAGACCAGAGAGGACAATTTTGGAATGCTGGGACACTTCCGGAGGCCAATCATTGCACGGTAAGCGTACACACGAGTCAAAATGCGCAACAGCTGTTCCACGTTAACTGCTACCACCCTCGTCGAGGTGGTTTTTGTATTGCGCTACAACTGGGCTGTTGATGCCAAGAGCCCTATTGCACGTGTGTACGCTGTTGCTGTTATCGCACGGTAATGGCTGTTAATGCGTGATAAAGTGATTGTGTGTACATGGCCTAGGTCTTTTTCTAGAAGACCAGCTCTAGTTCAAAACAGGAATTAATTCTGGGAGCAACTATGACGTCTGGTACACAGGAGGTCATGAGTCTGCAATGGTCCCGTCTGGCCTTAGACTCGACATTTAATTCACTGGTTGGCTCATGCTGTGTATCCCCCTCTGTGGGTGAGGCGGTGAGCCCAAGAATCCATTGTAGCACTCCTAGGTAGGCCAGCTCTCTAGTGGCTCATGCATTTAAGTCTGGAGTCCCCACTTCAATCCTGTTTGGTACCTCATGCAGTGCTGACATGAACTATTGAAGACAACAGAGTCCTGTGGCACTTTTAAAGACTAACAGATTTATTTATCGCATGAGCTTTCGTGGGAGAAAATCCCACTTCGTCAGACGCTTTGAAGATAGGAAAGTTACAGAGTGGGAGGAAATTAAATGCAGGGGAGTGTATGAACAGGACTCTGTTGTCTTTCTACAATAGACTAACAGGGCTACCCCTTTGGAAAATGAACTATTGAGTCTTCCTGGCATTGGCCAAGACAGCAAATAGAAATTACACCAAGCCACAAGAGAAGCTCTTTCTTCCTTCGTTCCCATCCTTTGGTGTACTGAGGTTCTCTGGCATCTGGGGGCCAAGCCTATATTTTCATCCCCCTGCCTCACACCCCCAAGCAGGGCAGGAGGTGTCCTGGCAGCATCCCCCAGCTGCCCCAAAGGTGGGAGGTCTGTAACGGAGAAGGGGCAGGCAGGCACAGAGGCTTGCAGGGTGCAAATGCAGATGACTCTGCTGTGCCCACCCAGTGCGTGGTGCCTGCCTCTCCCTCTGCAGCCTGGCACCCCAGGCACTCCTTGGCACCCTCTGCAGCCTCACCCCAAGCCTGGCTGGGGGATGGCCAGCCTTTCATGATGCATGGAGAGGATGCTGAGGGGCCACATGGCACCCCCTCTCCACACTGATCTGCTGCTCCAGCCCCTCAGACACCATGGAGCAGCCTCCCCACCCCAACTTCCTGCGTCCCCTGCCCTCCACCCATTGTGAAGGGCCAACCAGCCCTGCCAGGTATGCCATACCCCCCTCCCAACTCACAGCTCCAGCCCAGCTGGCCTCACTTCCCCCTTGTGTGGTGGCGGGGAGGGCTTCAAATGGCCAAAATCACAAAAGAGAGCCTGAGCCAGGGAGATTTCCCAGTTGATTTCTACAGCGATTGCTTGGGGCAAATGGCCAATAAGCAAATAACCTTTCAGCTGCATCTCCACAGTACATTTTGCGAGGTCTGTAATCACTGAATGTGGCCTTGCTGTGAGGGTATGGCAGGGGAACAGGCTGTGTGGAGGACTTTTGGGCAGCAGCATCCTGGTTTGCTGGGGAAGCCAGTCATTCTAACATCCAGTGGACTGAACAGGATGGGTTCCTTTGTACAGGGATCACTAGAGATGTGGCTCTGTGTATGAGTGAGCTGAGCAGGAAAGGGAGCTGTGGGGCTTACTGCAAAGTGTGCTGGCAGAGAGCTGGATTGTGGTCTTGCGTCTGCTGCTGGGTGACTTTGGGCAAGTCTCTTCATTGCCTTATGCCTCAGTTTCCCCATATGCAAAATGGGGACCATGATACTGACCTCCTTGGCAAAGCACTTTGGGATCTGCGAATGGACAATGCTATAATAGGTGTTATCTAAAGCAGCGGTTCCCAACCTTTTCCTTTGTGAGGACCACTACATTGTCATCAAAAGCTTTTGTGAACCACCATGTAAGCAAGTTTTAAACATTTTTAATGTAGGCTATGGCGGATGGGAGTCAAACTTATCAAGGGATATTAAAAATGCAGCTATTACACAAGAATGCTTGTGAAGCAAATTACATTGCTAATAATAATGTAATGTTGAATCTGATCCATAAAAGGTACACAGGAATATTATCTCCCACCCCACATGGATCACCTGCAGTGCTCCTGCAGACCACCAGTGGTCCACGGCCCACAGGTTGGGAACCATTGGTCTAAAGTGCTCTTCTTCCGGTCGCCCAAGGCCATGGGGAGACGCTGTTAGTTAGCAATGAGCCCAGTCCAAAGCCAATGAGTCTTTCCATTGACATCAGTGACCTTTGCATCCAGCGTATGGGCCTAATTAGCAAAGAACTTGGCGCCCGGTTTTCAAGTGCTTGGTACCAACCTCCAGGGTCGGATTTGCAAAAGTCCCTGGATTTGCAAATCCGTGCCAGATTTGCCCAGCTCTCAAAGGTCCCACTGTGCAATATTGTGGTACCTCTGCACAAAAAAGCTAAGCCAGGATCTGCTGGGCACCCTATTTATAGAGCTGTGAATGGTTGAGAGAATTACCAGGCAGCGCTGAAGAAAAACAACAGAACCACGGAGCCTGGCTTAATAGATTCCCCAGCCTCCAAGCACTGTGGGCGTCTGGCTGTGCGCCAAACCAGTTAATGAACGGCACTGGCCACCTGCAGGACTGAATAAACTGGGACTTACTGATGAGAAGTGCTGGAGGCATGAACATAGGACTGCTTGTATGGGAACATGCTGTGTAGGATATCTGGCATAGGAATGGCTGTCGGCAGCGTGCCAAACAGGGTTGGAAAGTAATAATATTGATGGGAGCGATGGACCCAACGTGAAAACATTGCTAACCTGCCTTTCGGAACCGAAAAGGCTGCATGCCCTTTGAATGTGCCCCTTGTTATTAGTGGTAAGAGGAACCGTGTATAAACACCAGGAAGTGGATGAGTTATTATATATGCAATAGTAGCCAGTATGTGGTTGGGGAATGTATACGTCAGCCACGCCCACTCATGTGGAGCTCTCTTCCCCTCTAGTGGTGCCTGGGCCTTGTGCTGGTTAATGAATGCTCTGCTGTGGAGGCTAAGAGAAATGGGCATTTAGTTTGGGAAACAGAGATTTGTGCAGTACAATCCACAGCCCCTGAGGGGGGGAGTTACATCTGTGTTGTATATTAGTAGCACCCAAGCAGTGCTAGGGGCTGTACAGGTTTATGGGGAAGACAAGGCTTGTCCTGGAGACTATAAAATCTAAAATGGAATAAAAAGCAGAGCAGGGGTGTAGAGAGGAGACAGTGTATGTGGGGCATTGATAGGCACATGGGGCTGGATTTTTTTTAAAGATCCTTGCTCCATTTGGGCCCCTGACTCAGGGCAAGCACTCAGGTGAGCTCAGCTCCCAGCAGGCCCCAGGGATGCAGGTGGCCAGATTTCCAAAGGAGTGCAGTCCCTGACATGGACACCTGGCCTTCAATTTGTAAATGCCACTGGGCTGGGATGCAGGATATCTAAGTTCAGTGGGGGAGGCCTGGAAGAAGATGCCCTCTGCTGCCAGAGTTAGAGTGGGTAGCAAGGTCCCGCAGGGAAAGGGGAGAAGCTGGCCCTTTGATGCACCAGGGCCTGGGGCTGAGCTGGAAGGGATTCCCGGTATGGAGCAATAACTAAGTGTAAGAGCAGTGGAAGCAAACACAACAGCACTCAGGAGAGGTGACATGAGAACTCAGTCTCCTGGCTCCCCACTCAGTGCATCTTCCCCTCGATGTGTGGAAACTCTTGTCTGCCTGGGTGAATTGTTGGCAGGCTAAGATGGTGCCCCATCTGCTTTTGCCTGTGGGATCACTGTGGCTACTGAGACCTGAAGAGAGCTCTGTCCCTGGGCCTGCCCCATCCCTGAGGGCTCCATCTCCTGACCTAGGGCACCTGGCAGTGGATCAGGGCAGGGACTCGGGGGGGTGGAGCGAGCAGTGAGAGGCCACCCTTTGGGTCCAGGGACTGGCTCCAGTGCTTTGTCTGTGCTGTGGGATGCCTGAGGGCTGGCTCTCTCCAGTAAGAGATCCCTTCTGCTCTTGTAACAGGCCCGGTGCCCTTGGGCTCGTAGTGGGTAGCTGGGGCCTGTGCTGCTTTCCTCCCAAGGCAGGCACCACTGTGCCTCCAGTGGGGAGAAGGTGGGAGAGCTGGGTCCCCTTGAGTAAACACACAGGCCTCTTTTTCCTTCCTTGTGTGCCAGCCTTCCCCCCAGAGCATGGTTGTGGCAAGAGCTATGGGGCAAGCGGTGGTGGTGAGCATTTGGGAGGGGACTAGGGGAAGGGACAGGTGTGGGGAGCGACTTTGGAGTCAGGAAGAGAACAAACTGGGGCGGGGGGCAGCTTCACCCCGGGTGGAAAGGAGTAGCAGGACAGCTCACCGGCGGGCAGGGCCATGATCAGCCTGTCTGAGGGGGAGGAGGCGGGTGGCTCACCTGAGGAACTGGTAGTTTCATCTGAGGGGCTAGAAGACATGGGAGGAGAAAGTGTGGGGTGCTCTCCATGGAGTATCCGGGAATATCTCCCCCCCCCCCTCCCTCCCTCCCTTGGCTGCACCTGTCTGCCTGCATAAGGGCCGTGAGCCCAGCTTGGAGCCCGGTGCTCAGGCCTGGGGGTGAGAAAGTGCCTGGGATGGCATGGCTGGTGTGATGGGACAGAGCTGCCGTACATGGACAGGGTGACACATCCTCACCATTGCTGACGGGACCCAGGACCAGGCCAGGGACAGGTTTGCTAGGCCAGAAGGAGCAGCGAGAGGTATGGAGAACTGGGGACTGACATGGGGTGACCAGCATGGACTGGCCACACCTGAATTGCCTCCCTCTCCTGGACAGAGGTGACCAAGTAGCTGTTGGGTCATAACCTCTGAAGAGCTGGGGTAGATAGGTACCAGAGAGCCCAGTCCGCAGCAGGGCATGCGTGCCCCACCCATCACACAGGATTTATCCCATTGCTTGAGCTGCAGGAGAATAGGGCCAAGCATGGGGATTCAGCTGTGGTAGGACCCTGGGCATCCTCAGCTACTCTCACCCCACAGCTAACCGCAATAACTTCTTTATAAGTCACAATTATCAATAACAAATAATTTTTGCCAATTGGGCTTTGGATGGATGATGCAAAATCTAAGCTTTAATTGACCACCCCCTCACTTCCTTCTCCCCCCACCTCGCCAAAAAAGGCTTTTCCCCAAGTGGTTGTGAAAAGAACTTTGAAAATGTGAAGCAAGTATAACCAGTGCAGTGTTTTCTGCCTGAGTCTTCAGGCAGCCTGAAATAATAGCTCTGAAGTGTGAATTTTCCCCATTCATCTTTATGCCATTGTTAATTCTGAAGTCTAACTGGGCAAAGCAGGTGTCTACTGTAGTTTCTCTTAATCACAGATTTAGATAATGTCTCATATAATTTACCCTTACAAAGTTTGCCTGATCCTGTTGGGTGGCTGTGGGGAAGTCACATCACTGCTCTGTGCCTCAGTTTTCCCATCTCTAAAATGGGGATAATGAGTTGCTCCTCCTTAGTAAAGTGCTTGGAGATCAACAAATGACAAGTTCTGTACAAGAGCTTGGGCTTGTTAGAAGCCTGTGTGTGCTAGAGAAAGCTCTCCATGCTTTCTTCTGTAGGATTTTCATTGCTTCCAGGTGCACTTATAGAGACACGGACCATTTATGGTGCTTGGAACACAGGAGATGTTTGTTCTGGGCTTGGATGCTGGTGCTTTCCTGGCTTACCCAGAGAGCTAGCATGCTGCACTCTGAGTATTCCTGTGACCAAGCAGCTTTTCAGGATCCAAGAGAGGAGCAATGGAACTTGGGAGCCAGTCAGAGCTAGGCCCGGATCTGAGCAGAGATGGCGCATTCTTAATTTACAGCCGGACACTCCAGCCATTGTGTATTATTTCTATTGAGGTTGCACCTCAGAACCCATGATCCAGCCACGGAACAGAAAAACGGTTCCTGCCCCAATGAGCTGAAAGTCTGAGGGTACAAGAAGAGATGGCAGGTGGACACAGACAGACAGAGAAGGACAAGGAGGCAATGAGACATCCTTGGTGAGCATGAGGGGCAGTCATCTCAGGGCACCACCTACCGAACCGATGTCTCGTCTCTCTGCTCTGTATATCTGCATGTCATGTCTCTTTATGTTGGAATAGATGGAGGGGGTGTGATGGCCTTGGTTTGCGCAACTCCTGTTTTGGTAGCAATTTCTGGTATCCTGTAGGTCCCAGAGTGCACTGGAAGGAGAACAGGACCACATTTTTGAAAAATTAAAAACAAACAAACAAGTCCTGTGGCACTTGTAAAGACTAATAAATGTATTTATCACATGAGCTTTCATGGGAGAAAATCCCACTTCGTCAGCTGACCTAGACTAACATTGCTACCCCTTTGGAACTTGTTGTGACGCTGTCTGGATTTAGGGAACCATTTATGATATTATTTTGTATTAATATGTTATAATTGTTATAATCCATAGGAACTATGCCATGTTTGGTGTCAATAGAAAGGTAATAATTTGTGGGGAATGATTATATAGTTTATGTCTAGGATTTGTATTCATATTAGAAGTTAGGAATATGATTGTTATATTTTAACTTGTGTAAGGCTGGGAAAATTCCCCAGACTGAATGTCTGCCTAGCCATTGTCTCCTTAATGGCCCATTAAGGAAGCTCCCCAGTATAATGGGCTGAAGAAGAAAACCTGTTGAGCCACTAGGACTTAAACATGTGACTCAACTCCAGTTTGATTGGAAAGAACTGCACACAGCATGGAGAAGGCCAGAGATGATATAAGGCAGCAACCCCAACTCCATCTTGCTCTCAAGTCCCCAGTCTACAGCCAACACCCATCTCTGGAACTATTCCTCTGAGACTGAACAAAGGATTGAGGCCCACCCTGATGCTGGGTGTTTACCAGAGGAACAAGCCTGCAAACTGCTTTTCATGAACTTTAAATCATTTGTATGTATGTGATTCGCTTTGACCCTTTAACATCTCCCATATTTTGCTTCTTTTCTTCTTATATTAAACCTTTAGTTGTAGTTGCTAAAGGATTGGCTATCAGTGTGGTATTTTGGGTAAGATCCAAACCTATATTGTTCTGTGTGCTGTGGCTGGCCCTTTGGGGTCAGGAGAACCTATATCTTTAAGGGACTGTGTGGCTAGGTGGGAGCCAGAGGAGCTGGAGTGCAATAAAGGGAGCTGTTTCTATTTTGGGCAGATTTCTTGGTACCCAGTGTGGGGAACCAGAAGCCTGGTTGTGACTGATAGGGAGACTGGTTTAAGTACCACCCATCAGTGTGTGGGGAGTTTGGCTCCCGGTTTTACAGCTTGCCCTGATTTTTGCACATCCAGGAAGGTATCCCAGGAGGCCCCGGTCACACTTGTCAAACAAAAAAAAAGACATCTCCCTCCCCCCCCTCGTGACTAGGGTATAATCTGTGTAACTTTTCTGTTCAGTTTTGCAATGTAATTGTGTGATTTGATGCCAAATACGCTATAACAAGTTCCTTTGTGAATGCTCACAACATGTTCTACAGAATTGCTGTGATGCCAGGTTTCCTACAGCAACATGTATGTGCAGATGTGAAGCATGTTACAGGGTTCAGACTCTCAGGACTATCTCTAGCACAGTGGCTGGAGATTTACATGTCAAAGGGAATGCTAATGCCCTCCCTGGCTCAGGTAGAAGTAAAGAGACTCTCACAACAGGACAGAGGGAGAGGGGCTGTCAGCAGTTTGTAAAACCAAAGACACAGACCCTTTGAGAGGGGAGAAGCTGCAGGCTTTCGTCTGGAAGACACCATCTTGCAACCAAATTCAAACAAGATCTGGGGCCTGCCTTGTAATAGGCAGAGAATAGCTGTAAAACATTGAACAGCCAAATACCTTGCACATAATCTTGGACTGTGAGGTCAGTCTAGGTAGAGATGTTAGATTCGTATGTGGTTTATACCTTTTTATTTGGTAGTGGTCACTCCTGACTCATTTATAGTATGATTCTGCCTTGATTGGCCGTGTTCTCACTTGAAATCGTACTCTGATCAATAAACTAGTATTTGTTTTATCTAAAGCTGTGTGATCTTTAGAGGGTGTGGATGTGGAAGGCTGGGCACAATCCACTTCTTTGTTAAGTGGACGAATTTGAGACTATGGTGATTGGGAGTGGGTCCCAATCCCTGTAAGACAGTGACTTATGGTATGGGATCTGGGGCTGGAGTTGCTCGCTTTGAGACCGAGGCCTGTGTGGCTAGTGAATTTACACCCACTGTCTGGGACCAATTACATGCTAGTGGCTGGTGTGGACTGACTCAGGAGTGAGTGGTCACCTAGCAGAGCAGGGTAAATTGGGGTTCAGGAGTGGGGTCCAAGGGGTCATAGCAGCACACTAGACCAGATTTGGGGAGCAGCCTGTCTCATCCCCAAAACCCTTTTTCCCCTCTCTGAAAAACAACGTATTTAAGTCAATTGTAAGAGTCTTTAAATTTAAGCTGAAGTTGCAGAATTCCCCAAGAGAAAGAAGGAGTAGTCAAAAATAAAACATTTCTGGTCTTTGATTTGAAACTACTTTTTGCTTCATAATTTTACATCTATTTTATTATAAAGAAGGCACAAAACTGCAAACCATTTGGGCTGAACTGAACTGAAGGTGGTTGTTTTGGTTCACCAAAAATTGAAAAGAAAACATTCATGTTGGCTCAGCCAGAACTGGATCTGTTTTCCACGGTTTCGTGCGGCACCTAAACCAAAAATTGTCTAGTGCCCAGCTTTGGTCTGAAGCAGCCTCAGCAGCCCACAGATCCAGCACCTCACTCTGCCCTGAGCTTAGGGGCTGGCTGCCGGGATCAGCCTTTCTCTGACGGAGTCAGTGAACTCTTGCCAGCTCTGCTCTGGAGCAGCTCCCCGCACTACCAAGAGTGTGTATGCTCCATGAAGCCCGTACCCTCTGCCCAGCACTGTGCCAGGGGGCTGCAGAGTCAGAGGAACTGCCTCCCACTTGATTGGCTGCCCAGAGGACAAATGTCAAAGCCGTGATGTTACCTGAAGGACCCCTCAGGTCCTCCGGTTTCACTCATGACCATCTGACAACGGCAGCAGCTGTCCTGCCAGCAAGCGCCAGCTGAGCCAAAGCCTCTCGCACTCTCCGAGTCGAAGGAGAGTGAAAATCTGACCCTAAAAGCTCTTTCCTTGGAAATATTGCTCTTTCCACCTAAAAGTAAGTAACTGATTTAGACCTGAGTTGCTGACTCAGAGCTTTTTCTCTCTAGAGTGGCGCAGATCGGTGTTTGGTACAAACTAACAAGCCTGACTCCCCCTGTGCTTTCCCTAAATGACAGCGCAGCCGGAGTGCGCTCACTACCCTGATCTTGGTAACTGAGTAAGTGAGGTCCCCAGGGTCTCATTAGAAGCCGGACCGTGTCTGGAGAAAGACAGCTTGGTTGTGCTTTTTTTTTTTTGCAGTCAGGTGACCATCACTTCAGACGTGGTCAATCATGTTAGGAAAAGAGGCCAGAGTCTGGGGAGAAAGTCCCCACAGAGAGTTGCAATAAACAGAAAACAGACAGTAAGGGCAGTTACATGGACTAACCAATCTCAGTTGTTCCAGTAGAAAGCAGACCCTATTAACAGCAAATTGGCTGTTTGAACGAAAGGGTCTATGTTGCTGGTGGGAGCAGAAATTATTCTTCTGTTCCCTCTTCCTGCTGCTGAAGAACACTACTAAAAACACATCTTTAAAGTCAGAAACCCCCTTGCTCCTGGCTTCTCCTCTGGTTCTAAATATAAACTTTGGCCCATCCAAGCTGGAGGTTGCATGAAAGGTCTTCAGGCTGCCCTGGGCAGGGAGCGTCTGCTGTGTCTCCTTTTGTGGAAGAGATCTCTTGTCCCTCTTCTGTGCTGAATTTGTGCCCTGTGGGAAGTGCGAAGAGCCCCTTGCAGGGAAGGTAGCGAAGAGATACAGTTTCTGCGCGGTTGCGAAATGGCCCGGGTGGCGTGCCAAGGAGAAGATGCCATTTGAGACCATTATTTCCCTAGTCCCAGCCGAAGATACCCTGAGGCTGCAGTCAGTGGCAAGTACGCAGGCAGCCGGGCCATGGGCCCAGGCACAGGGATTACATGGAGAAGACAGAGCATAAAGAGAGAAGGAGTTAGGGGAAGGGAATTAAAGGACTGGAGGGATGAGGAAGTAAAAGAGAGGATGACTGAGAAAGAAGAGATTAGCAGGAAGAAGATGAAAGAGGGGAAACCCAGAGGGGAAGCGGCTCTGGAACAAAATACAGAGTGTGCAGTACCCAGAGATTTTGCACAGGACTCACTCACATCTAAAGACAGCTTTCGTGGGCTGCTGGGTACGCAGGGGGTCCCTTTTCTACACACCAGGGGCCGATATGCAAGCAGTAATGCATAAAGTGTGTATGCAAGGGGCTGTAAACCTGCCTCGGATGCAAGGATTGAGGGCACCTGCAGTATGCAGAAGAGGCCCTGCACCTGCTGTGTATGCTAGGGGATAGCCACCTGTTATATGCGAGGGGCCCAGGCCATGCAGCTCTCAAAGGGGCAAGCAATGGAGTAAATGGCCAGATGAGTACTTTCCAGAGTTCAGGGCGCAGATGAAGAAAATGAAATGAGAAAGTTGGAGCTCTGCCACCAAGAGAATTAGGTAGATGAGAACATTAGAAGTCTAGAATCAGATCCTGGCCACCACGTCTGTCTGTCTGTCCACACGCACACCCATCTCTCTCTTTCTCTTTTTTCCTTCTTCCATAGCTCTCATAACCATAGTATTTGAGGCACAAATCCTCAAATTATTGAGGCACCTGTCTCCCATTGAAACCAGTGGGAGTTAAGCACCTAAATATCAATTTGGATCTGAGTTCCCCAGGTGACCCACTGGGACTGGATGGGCATACACGAGCCCCTGGAGAAGATTACCCCAGTGCGAGAGCAGCAGCATTGAAACAAAGGTGCTCTTGTGCTGCCTGTTGCCCCCCAGTAGCCCTGGGGAAGGGGTGTGCTGAGGATGTGGCTGAGGGTAGGAGTGGAGATATGGGGGTGAGAGGAAGAGAGGATAAAGCGCGACATGCCCCGGCAGTTCTGGGCTATCCTGCAGCCCAGGTGGGCAGTTGCTAGAGCAGCCCTGGGACTGCTCTGCCTTACACCAGGCTTTGCCCTGCAGCTGGAGCGGCTTGGATCCTACTTGCCCTCACCCTTCTGAGCTAGCTAATGCAAGGCTGGCCTCAGGCCCAGTGGCAAAGATGTGTGGGGACCTGGGGGTCTGGGCAGGTCCCTGGCTCAGGGAGCCATGGAGCAAGGTGCCGTCTAGCCAGTGCCTGGAGCGGCCTGCTGTATTAGAAGAACGAATAAGGGCAATGTGGAGTGTCTGACATCCAGTGTGGAGTACACCATGGGCCTAGTCTCCCACTTCCAGTTGGCTTCCCAGCCTGGTAACCAGTGGGCAAGGCATTTTTCAGGATCGTGAAAAGGGTCAGTGACAGCTTGTTAAAAGTTACGTGAGGATGGCGGCCAGGAGATTGGCTCTTCTGGATATCGCAGTTGAACCCAGGTCCCAAGGGCACTGCATCACTGGGGAAGAAGAAGAGACTGAGCATGCAGCTGCTGTGGATCCTGGGGGTGTGCTGGCAAAAGCTGGGGTGCTGTGGGCCATACCCCTGTGCAGTGAGTGATTGCACATCATCCCCCGCCGCCCTACTGCAGTTTTAGTAGGGTGTAGCCTGCTCAGTGCTTTTTCAGCTCATCACCAGGCCCGTGGCCACCCAGACTCCCATTTTGGGGTGGAGTGGCTTCTGCGTACAACCTTCACAAAGCATTTGAGGACCATGTGGATGGAAAGGGAGGGAGCTCTTCGGGTTGATGTTAGCACTGCATAGAGGCATCTGATGCCTGGGAAACAGAAGGCTGATGGAATTACAAGATCCCCAACTCCTCTTCTCCTGCTCTGTCCCTAGAAACTTTTTGTATGTCAAACATCACAGACCCCTGCTGCTGCAGTGCAGGGGGGGCAGGGGGGAGAAAAGGATTAATTCTTTAGCATTTGTGTGGGAAGTGTAAACCTTCCTCCTTCACTCTCTTGCACCCGCAGCCCCCACGGCAAGATCCACAGCCATCGTGAGTCCTTTGTTTAGAGCAGGCTGTGTTCTGGGTCCAGGTCCCTTTGAAGACAGGCTGGACCAGGAGGCAAGGTCCTCTCTGGTAGGCAAAGATCAAACCCACCAGATTGTCTGTTAAACTCTACAGCTTGAAGTCAGATCACTGTAATCAATTGGGATTAGACCTGTAATTTGGAAAGGAAAAGCACTAAACTCCTCAAAGGAATAGTCCCAGACCAGAGGTCATCAACCTTCTTTCATTTATGCACCCCTACAAAATTTTGAACGGAGGTGCCAATCTACTGGAAAATCTTAGACATAGTCTGCGGATCCCCAGGGCTCCGCGGGTAGCAGGTCAAAAACCTCTGTCCTAAGACAGACCCCTCCCAGCTTCAGAACTCTTTGGGACCTTCTGGCCTTATTAAAAAACCCAAGCTATCCATGGTGCTATCTTTCCATTAACCCTGCAGACTTGGACCATCTTGGGACATATCAGCAAGGTCTATTCTCACAGTTTAAGTTCCCAGCATGCAGCAGGACCTTTCTTAGCATCCCTAAGGCTGTGTGCATTCAGCTGTATCCAGGAATCTGCGAAAGAGGAGGCCGAACAAGTCTTTTTCCTGTAGGCAGCCTGTGTATGTCGGTCCCACTGTTGGGGGAGTGGGACTGTGGTACCCAAAACATGAGGATATACCGGAAGGGCTGTGATTCCAAAGTCAGGTCTGCTGTTAGTGTGGCGAACACATGGGCCTCACAATAAAAAGGGCGGAAGAGAACGCAGATGGAAGCTGGGGTAGGAGCAGCTTGGGCACATGTGGAAATAAGGCCTGTAAGGGCTCATCTGCACCAGCACTTATGCCGGCAAACCTTCTGTCTCTCAGGAGTGTGAAAAAACACAGCCATGGCTGACAAATATTGCCAGCATAAGCACTAATGTGGACAGTGCTATGTTGGCAGGGGGCGGTCTCCACTGCCACAGCTCCCACCACTCCTTTCGTGGCTTTATCGTGCTGGTGGGAGAGCTCTCTCTCAGCAAAACTTGCTTACCACAGGGGGGAGTTTTTCGCACTGCTGAGTGACAAATTTTGCTGGCGTCAGTGCCAGTGGAGACAAGCCCTCGGTGTGGGGCATTGTGGGAAGGCTCCTGAACGCCAGTAGATTGACAAAAGCAACGTAGTGGGTGTGGTTGGACCAGATGACCTCCTGAGGTCCCTTCCAAACCTCATCTTGTAGGACTCTATTGCACGAACTAACTACATGGACTGTGATCCTACGCCACTCATGGAGGTGGAGTTAAGTCTGTGTTGTGGGGCAGCTAAGTGGGTGGGGGTGACATGTAAGTGTAGCCACGTCCATAGTTAGGATGACGCACGCTGCCTTGCATTGGCCTAACCCTGTAGTGTAGACCAGGTCTCAATGTTTTGAGCTATTCAACAGAGTCCTGTGGCACTTTTAAAGACTAACAGATTTATTTATCGCATGAGCTTTCGTGGGAGAAAATCCCACTTCGTCAGACGCTTTGAAGATAACTTTCCTATCTTCAAAGCGTCTGACGAAGTGGGATTTTCTCCCAT
>ML685863.1:8461037-8609535 GCA_007922175.1 Pelusios castaneus | reverse complement strand
GGGCTCTGGCCTGCCCTGTGGGGGGGCATGCCAGGCTCCCCCTGTGCCCGACCCCCTGGCAGGGAGGGCATTGGTGTAGCCCTGGGGTAGCCCTAAGTCGACTTAGGGCTACCCCATGGCTACACTGGCTTAAGTCGACTCTAGGGAGTTGACTTAAGCCTTAGGTCTAGGAGAAAGGAGGTTTTATAAACGACTTAATTTTCCTTAAGTCGACTTAAGCAAGCTGCCTAAGTCGACTTAAGGAAACTGTAGTGTAGACGCAGGGTAAATTAAGTGGACTTAAGGAAGCTTAAGTCGACTTAATTTACCAGTGTAGAAGCAGCCCCAGAGGCAGGAGCATTGTGTGTAAGGCACAGCAAATAATTCTCCCACTGTACTTGGCACTGGTGAGGCCTCAGCTGGAGTAGTGTGTGCAGTTCTGGGTGCTACATGTTAGGAAATATGAGGATAAATTGGAGCAAGTCTAGAGAAGAGCAACAAAAATGATAACTTTAGAAAACCTTTCCTTGTAGGTCAGGTTAAAGGTTTAGCCTTGAGATAAGATGAGCTGCTAATCGTCTTCAAATAAGAATTGTTACAAAGATGACATTGGTCAGTTGTTCTCCACATCCACAGAAGGTAGGACAAGAAGTAATGGGCTTAATCTGCTGTGAGGGACAGTTAGCTTAGATATTAGGAAAAACTTTGTGATTCTAAGGTTAGTTTAAATTCTGGAACAGGCTTCCAAGGGAGGTTGGGGAATCTCTGTCACTGGAGGTTTTTAAGAACAGGTTGGATAAACTTGTCAAGGATGGTCTATGTTTACTTGGTCCTGTCTGGGTGCAAGGGAGTTGGACTTTCTGGCCTCTTGCAGTCCCTTCCAGCCACACATTTCTGTGATTCTATAGAAACAAGCAAAAAAAAAAATTAAAGCTGCTAGCAAGCTCAGCTCAGAGCACAGGCCAGAAATAATCCTGAGCGGGTATCTAATAGCAGTGCTCAGCAATGGGCCTGCCAAATCAAACAAACATTCAGCAACGCGGAGGGCGTAACCCAACCCCAACAAGCAGCAAAATGGCCGACTGCACTGCCGCTATTGGCCAGCTAACCCCCGAGGCTTTGCTCGCCATCAGCCCTGAGATCTCTTTCTGCCCCTGATTGGCTGGGAAGGCAGTCAGTTTAATAGTGGTCATGCCATGCACATCCCACCTGTTGCAATGGGGCTGTAGTAAAGAGTGACCCAAAGAAGACCCTGAGGCATAGGGGGAGTCATTCTACTGTTGCCCAGAGGGAATCTACCTCTGACACCTCGAGGGGAGCCCTGCAGTTTTGGGGTGGGGGAGAGTAATCCTCTCTGTCCCAGCTCTTGGTGCTGCCATTGCTGCAGCCTGCGGCTGAGCGACCCAGGCAAAGGCCTGTCATGGGTGAGGAAGGCGCTTGAGCTGCAGCAGGGGAACAGAGGTTTTATCTCCCGCAAATTTTCAGAGCTCTGAGTTGGAGGGAGCTGCGTGGAAACGAAAGAAGGAAAAGACCCATTAGACCTCTGGTTGGCCATCCATCCCTGTGTAGCGTGTTTTCTAGTTTCCAGTCATGGGACTTGTACAATGCTTCCCCCTGTGCTCCCTGTTTTTCTGCAACCCAGGCCGCTTACTCCCAAGTAGCCTTTCTGACTCTCCCTCCCTTTGTCAGTCTCATCCTGTTCATCCAAAGTATTTCACCTGCACCAGTCCACCTGCAGGAATTCTTCTCCTTCTTGGGAGTGAGCACCTTTCCAGGACTGATGTGTGCTCGCATGTGTCTTCCTCCCACCCCTGTTGTTCCTCAGTCAAGCTAGATGTAATATCCTCTCCAGATCTCATTCCCTTGGTAGCAGGGAGTCTCTGGTTTGTGTAGAGCTGGCAGATGGGTTACCTTGGGCGTGGGGAAAGGCTGTGGTCGGAGCTCTATTCTGCTACAGGGAAATGGCCCACCCCATGGGACTATAGCCAGCTGCTGTGTTTTAGAGCAAACCAGGCTCCATATCCACCTCGTCTCTCAGTTGCACATCATGGACAATGGGCACAACTCGAACTGGGTCTGACTTACACAGAGCAGTGACTTCTTTTCAAATCTTGAGCTAATAAACAAGCAGGCTGACCACTCCTGGAGCTCCCAGCTGACTGGGGAGGCCTCCCATTGATCCTCCATACACAGGTGGGTTGTGGATGGTGCACCTCTGGGTCCAAGATAGGAGTTGTCTGTTACTGAGTCTGGGTTTGGAAGATCAGGAGCAAAAGGTGAAGGGTGGCCATGTTGGGGCAACAGCTGGATACATCTGGAATGCCATCTGCATACACAGTGTCTTGTGCTGCCTGGGGAGGCTCTCAAGACTAAATCGGGTGACAGGGAGCTATTGAGCTAAAGAACCTCACCTTAGGCTGCTACAGTTCAGCTGTCGGATACCACAGCTATTTTAGTTACCGGCAAGAAACCTGGGGATCATTACATATGTGCTTTGGGCCATTTAAAGGAGAGGGGGAAGTCCCAATGCAAACTTGTGCTAAATTATGTTTTGCAAGGTACTTGTGGCTGGGCCCATCTTTCCGCTTTGTGTTTATGCAGCACAATGTGGTCCTGGGCATTATGGCAACACAAATAATAATCATGGTTGCCTTTAAGAAGTTAACCCAAACTCAGCACAGACCCTAGCAGACAGGTGACCCCTAAATCCACCAGCACAATTGTCACCTTTGCTGTCAGCCACAACAGAGAGGCCAGGGCTAGGTGGACCCTACAGCCGAGCTCCTCTCTCAGCCCTGGAGAATGAGCCGTCCATTTCTGTGCATGTGCGCACATATGGAGGAGTTTGCGTTCTGCTGGCGGAATGACAGGCACCAGCTGAGTGATAGGCTGTGCTCAGAAGGTGACGGTGGACCTGAGGGCAGGAGAGGCCACAGAGCAAAAGTGGGGCTGTCTTAACTAGCTTTAAGCCGCCTTTCTAGAAAGGAATGCCGCAGCTAAGCTAATGGGGTCGGGAGCTTGAGATTTCACATGCATCAGTCAGGAAATTCAGCGTTATGCATCCCATGGCAACCTTATGTGTACACACCACAGTCCTGAGGGGACCCTACCACGCTGCATAGTGAGACGTACCTCTCGGCAAATAATACAACATGACCTAATGCAAAGGAGTGGCACCGTTTTTCTGTAACCTGGGATGATCTGATTCAACCAAGCCCTTAAATTTAAGCATAAAGTTAAGCGTGCACTGCAGTGTCTTCCTGTGTCAGAATCATACAGCCTGGTGTAACATGCACAGGATCACAGTCTTGGCCATGATGACAGCCAGTGAGAGTGCCCCTGTATAATCTGTATTTTCCCCCCTACCGTAATGATAATTGATGAGAACAAGCCCATTGCAAAGTCTCTATCTAAAACGTATTTGCTGACTCAGAAGCACTGGCTCAGTCCAGCACTTGCTCTCAAGGGCAGCATTCAACAGACTAGCTTTTGCAGGGTCACAGGGAAGTGTACGCAACATAGTTTAGCTCAACTTCCCAGCATCAACCCGGCCTCTGCCAGACTTCCGACAAAGAACCAAAATATTCTGGGAGGATATACCAGACTAAAATCATCCCAGTGCAGAATTTGAATTCTGAGCTCAGCATCATCACAGGGTTTGATGAGCAGTAATTTGACCTCTATGGTGGGAATTTGATGTTTGAATCTCATACACACACTCAGGATGCCAACCCCAGACTTCCAGAAAACACGAACCAGGACCCAGAAATGGTGAGAGTGCCTTAAAAATCCTGAAATTTTAAATAATAAATGTTGAGCTTTTTTCTTTTGACTTCTGGTCTCTGAACCAGGGGGTCACAATTTCAAGCTTTCCTCCACAACCACCAGGGCTAGAAAGTTACTTTTTCTTTTTAAAGAAAGCTGAGATTCACATGACTCCAGGAGCTGGAGCTTTAAGTAAAACCCCAGCTATTACAAAACTAATAGCATTGCCAAGTCTCATGATTTTACTGCTACTGCCACTGCAGTTCTGTGGTATTTTGTATCCTGTCCCATGTTCGTCATGGTTAAGCAGCTTTATATTGTGGCTTTCAAAATGAGAATTATTTTCTATCTGCATTGGGGGATCTTTTAGCTTTTCTGGAAATTTCAGGCTGTATTGGTGATGGATACAGGGGTTTTGGAGTTACACCAACGCAGGCTGTTGGGGGGCATCATAGACTTTAAGGTCAGAAGGGACCAGTACGATCATCTAGTCTGACCTCCTGCAAAATGCAGGCCTCAAGACTTCACCCACCCACCCACTCCCACAGACACACTGCTTTGAAGGGTAAGGAGGTCTCAGACGTTATGGTAGCAGGTGTCAGCTCCTGCTTGCCCCAGTCATCCAGAGTTTGCAGGACAGCGACACCTCATCCACAGTGGAACAAATAGACTTTAAGGTCAGAAGGGAGCAGTACGACCATCTAGTCTATTATTATGATAATCATTGCTGTTGCAGTAGCTCCTGGAGCCCTCAGCCAAGATCAGGGTCCCATTGCGCTAAACACAGCAGGACGAGGCCAGTAAGGGCCATAGGAGTCGTCTACACTGGAAACACTGCAGCGACTTAGCACTGTCCATTCGGGAGCTAGGTCATCACACCTCAGGGATGTGGATTTTTCACACCCAGCAGTGCCGTGGTTAAGGCCGCCTAGTTTTCCAGGGCAGGCCTAGCTGCAGCCTCTTGCTTGAAAGAGCTTGTAGTCTGAATGGATAACACAAGTAAAAGGCAGGAACAGAAATGGAGGCAGGGAGCTTTGCCCAGGTTACACAGCACATAGCCAGGGTATCCTGAGTCCCACCCTGCTGCCCTGGGCCCTGGAGTGCCCTGCCACTCCAGCACGTGATCCTTTCTCATTTCCTCCCGTCTGGGTGAGCGGGATGCCACCAGAGAACCCAAATGCAGGAGCGGCCTGCACCCGTGTTCGGATAGAGGGGCTCACATTCATTGATGAGTCTGTATTTTGGTGGCCACAGCTGGGGCTAGGGCTCCCTTGTGCCGGGTGATGTGCAGCGAGAGAGCGTTGCTGGCCTGCAGAGCATCTGGTCTGACTGGATGTGTAAACCAATGGCCACGCTCTGAACGCCTGGTGCTGGCTACCTGGGCACGAGAAGCAGCACAGGAGCCCAACACACGTCCCTTGGGGGGTGTTGTACTGCCTCTCTTGGCTCTTCATTCTTTAGCACTTCGTTCTCTAGTGTTTCCTTATCCCCTCGGATGTAGCTGCGCAGCTGCCTTAATCCTGTGTTTATTTTTTAACCCTGTGCTACTGTCATTTTGCAGGCCCGTAGGAATGTTCACTGTTCACAACTGCAGGGGCTGCAGAAGAGGAGCCTCTTGACCTCAGAGCAGCAAGTCCAGCTCCCAGTGCTGGCGTCTCTGAGACTCACATGTGCTGGGCTCTATGGCTGCGTCTACACTTGTAAATTAAGTCAATTTAAGCTTGCTTAAGTCGACTTAATTTACCCTGCGTCTACACTACAGTTTCCTTAAGTCGACTTAAGCCAGTGTAGACGTGGGGTAGCCCTAAGTCGACTTAGGGCTAACCCAGGACTGCACCAAATCCCCCCCCGCCGGGGGGGGGGCACAGGGGGAGCCTGGCATGACCCCCCACAGGGCGGGCAGAGCCCTGCCCACCCTGGCGCTATGCCCTGCCAGGGTCCCTGTCCCCCTTTGCTCCTTTGTAGCTAGGTACAATGGGGCAAAGGCTGAGCCCCCTGGCACTGGGCAAGGGGTGCCCCCCCGTCCCCATGGACCTACCCTAGGTCCCCCTAGCCCCTAGAAGTCGACCTAGGCGTCCAGTGTGGACGCTCTAGGTCGACTTTGTAAGTTCCCCCCAAAGTCGACTTAAAATTTTAAGAGTAGACTCACTGTCGACTTAAATTTCCAAGTGTAGACATAGCCTATCAGACTTAGCTGAGTTGCCCAGGCCAGTCACTCCCAGATAAACCCACCTGCCCGTTCCTTTTGAGAGGAGGTGGGCAGACATTGTCTGTATTCAGGCATCTGCTATGCAACTCCTTGTGCTTTTATCTGATGCAGTCCAACCCCAATGGTGCCATCCATTCTCAGAATCAGAAATGTGCACGAGGCAGGGCCGGCCCGACCATACAGATGAACGAGGCAGTCGCCTAGGGCACCAGGCTTTAAGGGGCAACAGAAGTGAATATTTTTCCTCTATTTAAAAAATATGTTTATATGTTATCTCTTATAAATGAAAGTATCGCCCTCTGATGGGGGCGCCAAAGTCATAGTTCACCTAGGGCACCAAACACCCTTGGGCCGGTCCTGGCATGAGGAATAGCAGAGAGGAAATCTCCAACTGAGCTGTCCTTATAAACCTCACCAGTCAGTAACTGAGACAATTATTTCAGTAGGGTGCCCTGAACTTACTCAGGTTTCGGGCTGATAATAGTCCATATGGGTGTTAGCCTCTTCCTTGTCTTGGGCAGCCTCTTGCTTGCAGGGGTGAGACGCACATCTCCCTGTGGGGTCAGGAGGGGAGTAGTTGTGGGTGTGTGATTCTTTGAAATCCTGCCCTTAGGATGGGCCTTTCCAAAAGCTCCTGGCCTAGAAGAAGCCTGCAGTTCAGGCACATCTCTGTGTAAGAGGGACCACAGGAAGAGAGATTTTCAAAGCATCAAAAGGCAGTTATGCTCCCAGCATGCCTAATTCTTTGTCGCTAGATCCCAGAGCTCTTCATAATATTTAGCATCCCAACCGCCTTATACAGCAGTTCAACCGTCCCCAGCTTACTAAGGAAAACTGAAGCCCAGGGGCTGTGACTTGCCAAAGATCATATAAGACATCAGTGGGAGAGCAAGGAATTGAAACCAGCTCTCTGTTAGTGCCCTGGCCATTGGACCAACCTTCCGCTCAGTCTTTTCAAAGGCAATTTGGGGCCGAACTGTTCCGGGTGCCTCTGGACAGCCCCTCCTGGGGCCTGGCCCGTAAGGGTTTGAAGCCTGGAACAGCAGACAGTTGCTTTGGTGCTGTTTCCTTCTGCTGGTGTGATGTGCCCACCTGTGTGCTGTTTTTTGTTCACCAAGTGTGAGACCTGGACAATGCTATCTTAGTCTGTGTGCTTTTTCACCCTATGCTCTGCATGATCATTAGACATAAGAGCCTTTTTTAAATCTCCCAGAATAAAATTCCCAGCAGCCAGCAATAAGGTCACCTTCCTCCTCTAGTAATCCTAGAAATCTTAGTTTCTGAGAACAGATTTCAGGACAGGAAATGAAGAAGAATACTGTGCCCCATTGAAACTGCAGGGGGGGGAATTTAATGTAGTTACCCAGGTGGAATGCCGCCAGAATTATGGGGGCAATTTTAGCCCCGGTGCAAGTAACAGCAACACGCTGATGTTTTAGTTATGCCCGATGCAGAAACAGACCATAAATCACAGGAAGCTGTCTTACAGGAACCAATGATCAAAGAATCACCCAGACACTGGAGAACAATCTATAAATTGCACATGGGAAATGCAGGGCCAGCATGAAGCCTCTGGCAGGGTGACCGAAGAGCAAGTGTGAAAAATCAGAACAGGAGGTGAGGGGTAAAAGGCAGCTATATAAGAAAAAGCCCCAAATACCAGAGTTGGCCCTATAAAATCGGGACATCTGCTCACCCTAACTTCTGGGAGCTGTCAGGAATCTCTATAAATAGCAAAGTGTGGGGGCAGCAGGAAGAGGAGTTTGACATAGCCATGATTCAAGTACTAACCATTCCTGAAACACAATCTGACCCCACTCTCCAACGTAGAACAGAGTGTTTATGCCAGCTTGAGAGGCTTACGCGAGATGAAAGGAAGAGGCAAACACCATGTTGTGCTGGGTTTGTGTGCAAAGGATCTTGTATCCCAGCATTGCACGGTATAAGGTTAGAGATGCTAAGCCTGTTCTGCAGGGCCCCAGCAGGGATGGAGGAGGATGAGAACAGAACCCAGCTGGCCTGGTCTGCCCTCTAGCCACATATGAAATCTGCAGGCAGCACAGGAAATGAAGTATGGAGACCACGAGGGTCCTGCTCGCCCATGAGCTGTGGAAGGCTTGCCTTTTGTTCCTAGAAGAAGAGCTAGTGGGGTGTAGGGGCAGTATGCTAGGTTACCAGGAGACTGTGTCCTGTAAGTTGTTTCCCCTCCTACTCTGTGCCTGTGTAAACTGTTAGCTCTTTGGGGCAGCAAAGGGGCATATTTCTTACTTATCTGTACCTGGTATGGTGGGGCTTTGCTCTCTGTTGGAGTGAGGCTTGCCAGAGGGCTAACAGTTCCTCTGTTTTGCTCTGCCGTGCTCCCCCCGGAGCGGGATTCTCAAATAAGAGGAAATGTCAGGGATTGAACAGATGCTGCAGCTCAGAAAGAGTCGCCTCTGTGGCCCAATGGGTCCCTCCCCTGCACCCGCAATGGCTGACTCCCACCTGCCCTGCTGGGTAAGCAGAGTCACCAAAGTGCCTCTCAGCCGGCATGCCTGCCCTGCTGTGGGGCTCCAGAGCCAGGGCTGGGTCCTGGCTTCCCCTGGCCGGGAGGCACTGAGTGGCAGGCTGACGCTGTATCCCAGGCCTGCGCCGGCCACCCTATCGCTGTGACAAGGAGCATGACATTGCCCCCCTCCGGTATTCCTAACACCTGGCCTCAGCACACACCCCTCTGGCAGCCCTCAATATCCGCTCCCAGTACAAACACGCTTCTCCCCTGGCAGTGCCTTCTGTTGGGAGCTTGAAATATGGTCACCCTGGAATTTGGAGCCTCCCACAAGTCTAAGTCCTGAATAGTTCCTGCTCTGGGTAGCTCATAAGCCTCTGGCTTGGTCCTGGGGTCATTTCCTGCAGTTTGTTCCTGTTTTCTTGGAGCGCTTGGCTTTGAGGAGCTGCTCTCTGACCCCACGGCTCAGCGCTCGGTAGCTTTATGGCCTGGGGAACAGTCCGCTCTGGGGCACGTGTGTTCCCACTGACATCCCCTCAGGTCCCTCATTGGCAGGGCCCATTTCTAACATGCCAAGAGACAAGCTGTGCTTTGAGCGCACCTGATTTATTTCCCATTGGCTGGGCATCGGGCCCGCCCATGAGCCCAGCTCCCTCAGTGCATCAGATGGGCCCCATTTGGGGCCGTCCAACTGGAGAGCAGGCACTGAGCGACTGACTAGACATGGAGCAGGGAGCTGGAGCCAGAGCGAAGGGCTCTCCAGCCCAGAAGCCTTCCTTGTGCAGGGCGGGCCCCTGGGGTGTGAGGCAGCTGTGTGTGTGTCCGGGAGGCCAGTGCAAATGTGCGTTTTGGAGGCATCTCCCTGGGTGTGCGAGCAGGTGCAGTAAGTGTGTGTCTTGTAGAGCAGCGTGGCAGGTGTGCAGAGACCAGAGTAGGTATGTGTATCTTAGGGCAGCTTGGGGCATGTGTCAGGAGGCCGTAGTGAGTTTGTGGACCATAGGGCAGCTAGCAGGTGTGCGAGGAGCATGGATGTCGCTGGCATCCGGCATACAGGGCATGAGCCCTGAGTGTCCCAGCCAGTGTCCTGAGCTTCTCTTCCCAACAGGCACCGGAACAGACAGCCTGCTTGAGCTCCTGCACCTGCCTGGGAGGAGAGCTCAGAGCTGGAGTTGTCCCGCTCTGCATTATGTCACAGACACACATGGTTCAGGGCAGGAGAAGAGGGAAATTTAAATCCCTCCCTCTTCAGCCCAGGAGCGTGGAGCCTCACAGCATGGGTAAGTGCTGTGGGGTCCACACCCCACTGAGAAATGGGATGGGAAAGGGGAGCTGGGTAGAAAGGTGGGGGAAGCAAAAGGGGGGAGTGAGAGTAGGCTGGCATGGAGCTTGGTGGGGCCGGTGCGGGGACTGGTTATGGGGGCGGCTTGGGGGCTAGATGGGAGAGCAGTGGGGGGGAGAGGGGAGAAGGTGATGCCACAGGAGAGGTGAAACCTGTGCTCTGAATGGTGTTTTGGGGCAGTGACTCCCCAGACGAGGAGGCCATAGTGAGCTTGTGTATTGAGGACAGCCCAGCAGATGTTTGAGGAAGTGTAGTGTGTGCTATTGTGGGGTGCCTCGCAGGATGTGAGCTGGTTCAGTAAGTACGCATATCATAGGGCAGTCTGGTGGTGTGCGAGGAGGTTCAGTGTGTGTATCATAGAGGAGCCCAGCAAGTGTGTCAGGAGGCCACAGTGAGTTTGTGTAACACAGCACCAGCCAGGGGTGTGTAAAGAGGCTGCAGCCTCCATATGTGTGTGTCATGGGGCGTCCGGTGCACATGCAGGGATCCGCAGCATGCATACATTAGAACAGGACTTCTGTTTCACACACCACTGGCTTTTGTTGGCCCTTTCTCCAGCCGCTGCCTCATCTCCATCTCTAGGTTGCCTGGCCTTGCAAATTAGCCCCTGATTATATCCCTGAGAGGCGTTAATTCACTCCGGAGGAGCTGTAAATAGTCCTGCAGTGTCTCAGTCATCAACGGGCCGATACAATGTGCAGGGAATGTGATACGTCCTGCTTCAGGCCTGGCCGTGTTGGTTTGTGGGCTGCTGGGTTCACACCACATCCATCGGCTGTGGCTGATAGGTGAACAAAACAGACCAGACCTTGGTATGCCAGGGACTGTCCCTCCCTGCCTGGACCTACATTAGCCCTAGGAGCCTTAACCCAGGTCCCACTAGGGGCTGCATAGGACCCATTGCTAGGGCAGCTCAGTTACCTTCAATTGAACTGAGTTACTGCTACAGAGAGTACAAAAATACTGGGGTAAAGAGCAGTATGTGGACCAGATTCTGAGCTCCCTTATCTCAGGGTCACTCCACTGACTCCAGCAGAGTTACTGCCACTTTATACCAGTGTGCATGTGGAGGATCAGAGGCTACACTCATTCCCACTACGGGGAGCTGACCATAAACTTAAATACTTGGCTGTGTTCCCATCTGGCGTAAACTGGCCCAGCTGCATTGACACCAGTCAAGCTCTACTGATATACACTTGCTCTAGCTCAAAGAGTCTCATTTCTCCGCGTTTGGTCTTGTCTGTTCCTGCAGGTTCGAGGTCACCGACAAAGGTTCCTTTTTTGGCTTGTATGTAGAACTGGGCAAACAACTGTGATTTTTTTGGTTTTTTGGTTCAGTGGGTGCTCCAAAAAATGAGGAGGAAAAATTCATTTTGGGTCGAACCAAAATTTAAAAAAACATTCATTTGGAGTTCAACTAAATGTTTAATTTAACTTTTTTTTTTTAAACCTTTTATAATTTTTTTTAAAAGGCTGAAGAAAATTTCAAAACCAGAAAGCATATTGAGCCAAAAAACCAAAACCTTAAAAAAAAAAGTCAAAATGAAACATTTTGATTTTTTTTCCTGAATTTTTTGATGACTTTTTCTTTCTACCAAAACAATGTGGTGAATTCATCACAAATTCACAGAATGCTTCAGTTGACCCAAATCTGCATTTTTCACCAAAAAAAAGTTTCCATTTAAAAATTCTGCCCATTTGTACTGTTAGTGGCCAGGTTTCTTGTTGAAGCGGAGAGACTCAGGGATCCCTGGGAGGCAGTTCTGAGGAGTATCAAGGGGCTATTTTTACAGTTTGGTTTTCAGGCCACTTTAACTGATCCTGCTGCAACCCTCCATGTTTACTGTATCAAAATTTTCTCCCTCACTGTCGTTGCATAACTTAAATGAAAGCAATCCCAGCAAAGCAGTCATGTGCCCCCTGTTTCATTATTGTTCATATGTCACAGCTAGAGGAGCCTGCGAAATGCCCATTGGAATGGATTTCTTACTTCTTTTATTGTATCTGTGTCTCAAGAGACATGCAGAAGTTTTTCAAATCAGAGGTTGGACAAACTACATTTGTTTTCTAGACAGAGCTTGCGAACGTGCTGTACTGGAATGCCTTGGAGATACTGCCTTGTCCTCCAGAATCTTGGCTTTCATGTTTTTAGAAGGAAATCTCTAAAAGTTGTGATTCCAAAGAAAATCTAAAAACTGAGATGTAGGTGTAACCAATGTCTCCGGTACTATTCAATATTTTCATTAATGGCTTGGAGGATAGAGTGGAGAGCGTGCATATAAAATCTGTGCATAGCACTATGCTGGTTGCAAAGAAGTTGGAGATTAGAATTCATGACAATTGGAGAATTGGTTTGAAATCAACAAGATGTAACTCAATAAAGACAAGTGCAAAGTGCAACCCTCAGGAAGGAAAAATTAAATGCACAGCTACAAAAAGGGAAATAACTGGCTAGCTCCTGAAAAGGAGCTGGGAGTTGCATTGGAGCACAAACCGAATGTGAGTTAACAGTGCTATGCTGTTGCTGCCGGCAGCTCTGAAATGCCAGCCGGGGCTGGCTCTTGCCATTGTCAGGGGCCTCGGGTGCCAGCTGGGGCCGGATCCAGCTCCTACCACCTCCAGTGGCTCTGGGGCCCTGGGGCAATCTTGCTGCCGCTGGCGGCCTCAGGTCCCAGCTGGGACCCAATCCAGATCCTGCTGCCTCCGGCAGCTGTGCCTCCAGCGGGCATTCTCAGCAAGGAGGGGGAGGCCAGGGAGGAATTGCCTCCCCATGCCTTCGATAAACTCCACCCCTTGAGATGGTGACCAATTGTTCTCTGTGTCCACAGAAGGTAGAAGAAGTAGTTTAGTTTGCTGCAAGGGAGGTTGAGGTGTGATGTTAAGAAAACCTTTGAACTCTAAGGATAGTAGTGCTCTGTATCCCAGGATATTAGAGACACAAGACGGGGGAGGTAAGATCTTTTATTGGGCCCTCTACTGTGGGTGAGAGAGAAGAGTTTGGAGCCACTCAGAGCTCATTAACACAGCCCCGTTAGTAACCCTTGTCCCTCACCCTGACTGCAGTCATGTCAATGAGCCACTTTACCTAGAATGGTCACTTATAATATATGCTAACTACTTACACTAAGCAATCTGTTCCGCCTTTCATTCTGCATCTTTCCCCTGCTATAGTCAGGCGATATACAATGGTTACATGGGCCTAGCAATGGGCAAACAATCATGGACCAACCTAAGCAACTGGTGAGGTCCAGATACCGTTAGCTGCTATGACAGCCAGCCCAACATTAGCCACAAAGCAGATTATTTTGTAAGCTCTTTGGAGCAGGGGCTCTCTTTGTTCTGTGTTTCTACAGCGCTTAGCACACTGTGGAGAGGCCAGGTGCTGCCACAATGCAAACAATCAGTAACATTTAGAGACAGCAGGAGCACTAGCTGTTTACGAGCTTGGTTATATGGTGCAGTATAGACAGGACTTGCATGTATAAACACTACAGGTGACTTGCACAGACCTATTGCGCTGCCCACAAATGGGCTGGCAGTTTGAGTTCATAGATCCAAGCTGCTGTGCTTTTCACCATCCAGGGCCCATGTTTTTAGCAGGAAGGGGCTGAAGTGGAAACTCAAATCCAGGTCCTTGTCCCATTCCTTGGGTTCAAACTGACCCCTGCAGGGTGGAGTCCAAGTTGAATCCAAAATCGGATGTGGCCTGCGATGAGATTTCATGGGACCAGCTGATCTCATCAGATTTCAACTATTCAGGGCCACAATCTAAAGAGACAACTTCTCCTAGCTCTGTACTTCTGAAGCCTAACATCCATTCCAGCTCTGACTCAAGCCCTAACCCCCACCCTGTCTATGACCCAGGGCAGGTGAAGGGTCTGGGGGTCCCTGGGTGGCTCTTACCATGCGTCTGCAGAACTCGAACTTATATGCAAATTTGACTCAGTTGTCTTGGGGTTAAACAGGGACTATGGATTTTTCTCGCATTACATCAAGTGAATTGACCTCCCCCTCCTCTATGTGCTGTTCCCCAGTGTTTTGAATCCTAACACCTATTTTGATTTGCTGTTACAGCCTGACCTGATGCTGTGTCATACACTCCCCTGCATTTAATTTCCTCCCACTCTGTAACTTTCCTATCTTCAAAGCGTCTGACGAAGTGGGATTTTCTCCCACGAAAGCTCATGCGATTAATTAGCAGTTAGGGAAGTGAACGGCGGATCCTTGCTCCAGACAGTTCTGGGCCATGTCTTGCCAGCATTTCCAAACCAGCTCCAGTGAGGCAGGATGAGCTGGCCAGTGTTTTCTCATGTGCCCTGTTCTGCACAATGGGTACTTTGTAGTCTGTAGCTCCACTTGTGGGGTGAAATCTGGCTGGGAGGTGCTCTGAATCATGTGACTCCCCGTGGGCTGGCATCCACGAACCCGTCCAGTGGAGACACCACAGGACCTGCTAAGGAGCCCTTGAGAACACAGCGGTCCCTCCTGGGCTGGGGAAGAGGACCAGGAGACAGCAGGGTGATGAGGGAGCTGTGGCACAGTCAGCGGAAGCCGTCCAGCTCAAGGAGGGGTAGCCAGCCAGGCAGGGCTCCTCTGTTGCTGATTTCCCTGTGGCGCCGGCCTGGGGGAGAGCCGAGGAGGGCACATGTGTGACTCCAGCTGCACCTGTTGCCGCGGCTGAGCTGCTCTCACCTATCCCAGATCAAACCCTTTGCACCGGGGTTATTTATAGCGGATGGTTTCATGCCCAGAGCTGCCAGGGGGAATGATGGAGGGGGGGCCATCTGCTTTGAAACTGTCCTAGGGGCAGGAGGGGGTTGCGAGTCCCCGCTGGCAGCCCCCCGACGTTCTGTGGCTAGCTGGATCAGTTTCCTTTTTGGAGCCGGCCCAGTGCCGAGGAGACGAGCCACAGGCCAGTGATGTCTCAGCTCACCGCAGCAGCCACACAGCAAGGTGAGGGTATGTGTGTGTTGGGGGGGAGCAATTCCACCCCTCCTCTTGGAGAGCACTTTGCTCAGAGACATTGGGCTTCGCAGGGAGCTGCTCCTGGGGCCAAGTGCAATGCCTGGCTGGGTAAGGAGAGGCAGGATCCAGCCCTGTGGGCAGCAGGCTCCCCAGCCCTTCTCTCCAGGAGGAGCCATGGCCATCCACTCCCACTCGTGTGGCTGTCGGATCTGGAATCCGGCTGGCTCTGGGGGTCTGTGGTACTGGAGGCTGGCAAGCTCCTGGGCGGGGGCTGGAGAGCAGGGCTAAGGGCCGATTCTGCTCTCCTGCCCAATAGTGTCATTCCAACCCTGCCAGCAGAGCTAGGCAGAGGGAGCTGAGGTCAAAACTGGGTCCATGCTGTAGGTGCAATGCTTCCTCTTCCATAAAATCATAGAAGACGAGGGTTGGAAGGGACCTCAGGACTTGGGGTGAGAACAGAGCCGGCAGGTTTCCGATATCAGTGGGAAGCAATCTGTTGTGGCTCGTCCGGCTGAGGGGAGAGAGATTAACGGGCGTGATGGATTTAGCCTGGAGAGCGGAAGCGAACGGATTTCGGTCAGCGTGGAGCAGTGGGAAGGGGTGGGAGGCAGGCAAGCAGTGGTATGTAGGGGTGGAGGAGCCCACTGGGCCGGAGAGGTGCCCTGCGCACTTGTCTCCTCTCCACGCCTCTCGCTCTCGCCCCTTCCTCGGAAGGAATGAGCCAAGTCATCATGCTGCCGAAACCTGACCCCTCCAGTGATCCCTGGCGGCAGCTGGGGGGAGCAGCCAATCTGTAGCAGGACGTGGATCAGAGCCTCTCTAAAGTTGCAGCTATGGCTCTGCCTGAGGGCAGGGGTGCAGCCGCAGTGCCTGGGGCAGTCCCCCCCACCCTATCCCCTGCAGACTGCCTAGAAGTCTAAAAAGAAATAGAGTCCTGGGGCAGCAGGGAGCTACTGGCTCTGCAGGTGAATGAGATGGACGGGTAGCTGGTCTCCAGGCTTTGCCAGCCTGGCGGCCGGACATCCAGGATGAGGCAGGGAGCAATGAGTGGCTGCCTTGGCCAGCCACAGAGTCTGTTGGTAATCCTCCTGCCTCGCCACCCACCCACACAGTGCAGGAAGCAGGGCCAGATGGACACTGAGCAGGCAGGTTAGCAAGGGAAGGGCCCAGAGAGGTGCCAAGTAGGGAGGAGAAGCAGAGGCCCTGGAGACATAGGAGGGAACCTAACCCAGCAGCCATGTGCTCTTCCTGATGCACTGACGGGAGCTAAGGACCTGGCTTGTCCTTGGCACAGGCTGAAAGAAGCTGCGTGGAGCGGCTGAGGAATTAGGCCAGGATTAGAATCCACTGGTCTAAGCCACTGTCACCCACACACTAGGGCACCCCACCTTCATCCAAATCTGTAGGGCTCAAGACATAACCCTGTTAAGGCACCCCCCAGCCTTTCCCAATCCGTAGGGCTCCGGGGGGGGGGGGGGGGGGGGGGGGGGGTGGCACCTACACTTACCCAAATCACAGCTTAGGGCTCAGGGTCATCCATTCCCAGACCGTAGGGCTCTGGGTGTAACCTGGTTAATTGAAGTAACCACCCTTTCCCAATCCGTAGGGCTCCAGGTATAATTCTCTGCGGGTTTGCAGGTCTTTTATCAGGAAGGAGCTTCACACAGCAATATCCTTCATTCTTATTTATTACAAATTACCAAAACAGAATACACACACTAAGCATACAACGCTCACCACTCCCAATAATGCAGACAAACTTCTCTTGGTGGCCAGTCAGGATTAGATCATCTGGGGACTCCAGCTTCTGCCCAGTATGCTTGGCAGGGTGTTGATGTCTGGTAGCTCTGATCTTCTTGGGCTGTCTCCTGGAGTTAGGTTCCAAAAACTTTCTTTTGGGCCCCAATTTATATAGTTAAAACTTGGGTCCTGCTTCGCTGTACCTTAACCAATCATTTCAGACTAAAATACTGCAAAACACCAATCCTAGCACACTACGAAGTAGTTCTTTAGCCAATCATATCCCACCACCTTAATTGATTTAAATAAGACACTTAGTTATGCAACAGACAGAAACATGTAAAGAATGAGACAGAAATCGTTTAGATACAGAATAGGAAAGTGGGGACCATAAAGATAAAACAATAAGAAGTGTAGATTTTAGGACTACAAATGTTGATAAGCGAGGCCTTTCCAGACAGAGAGTTGTCAGGCAAAGTTTTCTTTAGGCATCTAACAATTTCTTTCTTTATTTGGTGGTGGTAAGAACCATTAGGATAGTGTCACCTTCTCAACAGTCTGATACTACATTGTTTTGATGTAGTTTCAGGAACGTGAGGATGTGACCACATGCTTCATAGCTCATGGCTGCTGTTTCATACGGTTGTTACTGCTTAGCCCAAGAACAAGGCCTAAGCTTAGCCAAAATAAGGCCTCAGACCTGACAGCCCCCGTCAGGTCCGTTCTCAGTGTCTCTGCTCCCAGGGCTGCGGTGACATGGGCAGGTACAGCCAGGTGTTGACTGTGCAGTCCCATGCTGCCTAGGCTGCAGACTTGTCCCTGAGCAAGGAACAGAGGTGGTGTTGAAATTCCTGGTACTGCCAAAAGGAGGCGCTCTGGGGGTTAGCTTAGTTCAGGGGAATGCCATTCTCTTCACAGTGCCCCAGCTGCACATCTGCCAGCTGGGAGAGACTTTGGGGTCTGTCTGCAGCCAGGCCTTGACCATCTCCCTTCTTGCCGCTGTGGTTTTCGCCCCTGCTGTTCATTGTGTGCCCAGATGCTAGCACCAGCGTTAAATGCCTGGCTCTCTGCCCAGCAGGCATGAAAGATAGCTAGAGGCCTGTCCTCTAACCTCTGCAACCACCTTGCACTAAGGGGGCAAAAAGGAAGGGGCAACTGCTGTTGCCACTCAAAATAAAACCATCTCTGAGCAGCTGAGCAAAGCCTGAATTTCAGCACCAAAACCCATGTAGCTGGTCACTGAGGTGTCTGTGCATGGACAGCAGCTTCCTCCTCTGCAGCTGAACGCCCAGGTTCTGGCAGGAGGCCACGGCTTGGGGGTTGTGGTGTCAGAATTGCAGGAAATAATTAAGCAAAAGAAGAGTGAAAATTACCCCTCTGTCTCCTAGGATCTCTCCCCTGGGAAGGCCATTCACCCTTGAGGCTATTGCAATGAGCTGGCAGCCACTGAGATCCTGGACTCTCTTCTGAGTAGAGTCCCTTTGTGGGACCCTGCACGGGTCCCTTGTGCAGCTTGGCCCAGGAGAGGATGCAGGAGTCTGAGGGAAGGATCTGAGCAGACATGAACCAAGTTGGACTACACTTTTCCTGGGGGCAGGTTCCGCACCTTCCTTGGCAGCACTTGGTGCTGGCCACTGTTCGAGGTGGGACGCTGGGTCTGAGCCAGTTGCTGGTTCTCTCTCTCTGGGCCGGACTTTTCTGGGAAAACACGCCAAGCGCACACAGAGGAGCAAGCTGGGTCTCAGAAGGGTGTGTTATGTTACGTGACCCAGTCTCTAGGGACTGAGTCTAATTCATTCGATGTAACAGGGCCACATTGGCCCTTGTTAAGTGTCCTGCCCTACAAAGCGTGTTCAGTAACATTTTGAGAGGCCCCCTGTCACCCCCCCAGGCCTTGCCAGCCCCCCACTGCCTACTCCCAGTCTGTGCTGGGGCCCCTGCCGCCTCCCCTCTGCGGCCTCCTCAGCCCCGCTGGGCTTCACTGCTGCCTCCTCTGAGCCTCCCGCCCACCTGCCCTTCCGGTCCCCTTCAGCCAGGAGCTCTGGCCTCCTGCACCCCGCATGCCTCCTTAATCCCCTTACCCCCTCCTGGCCTCCCACCTCCCCTGGCTGGGGCTGCAGTGGCAACCACTGTCGCTCCCTGGCCCAGCCACTCCTGCCCTGGCCCATGTGTGTGAGCGTGCGCCGGATGGGAGATTTAAAACAGCCCCAGCCTAGCCACACCTTCACACACCCCCCCCCGCAGTGCGGGGCCCCCACGCTGCCCAGGGGGAGTGGGGCTGGGAAAGTTGGTCTGTGGGGGATGCTGGGCACCACACACCTGCCCGTTCCCCCTGGGCTGGCTGCTGCGCCCTGGGGTGGGGAAGGCCGGGCTTCGTGCTCCCTTCCTGCCCCGCTGCCTTTGGCTTGCCGCTGAAGGCAGCGGGGCGAAGCACGGCAGTGGGTGGGGGAGCGACCTGCATAATCGCGGGACTCGGGGCAGTCACCCTGCTCGCCCCCATCTCAGGACGGCCCTCCCTCATAGGTAAAACTGCCAATGGTCTTGCCTCAGCGACTAAAAAAAAAATTTACAAAGTTTATATTTTTATTTCCATCATCTGGCAGATTGGATTCGGCCCACGGGCTGTACGATTGACATTCCTGCTCTAGGGCGTCCCTCACACAAGCAAAGAGCATTTGAGACCCCACCTCCTTGTGCCCTGTTTCATTCCCTGCTGCTGTTTGCACAGGTCCTGCTGCAGGAACCTGAGATGGGGCGTGGAGAAACAAGCCTCCCCTACCCCCTCCATCCTCTGTTCATGTGCCCTGGGGCTAATGCTGGGCTTTCATCCATCTAACAGCCGCTCTCTTGGGGGCGCTGTCTCAGTCTGCTCTTTGCAGGACATGTCGAGCATTTGTACGTGGATGGGGCATGCCCAGCTATGGCTCATGTGTGCGTTTGAGGCTGGAAATCACCCTCACACCTTCTGATTGTTAATTTCCTAGCTCAGGCGGTGCTGCAGGTACAGTGCAGCCCCTCAGTGCAGTGTGATTGATAAAAGCAGGGAGCACCATACATGCTACCGCGTGCATCTTCCAGGTTAAACGCCACAGGCACAAAGCAAAGGCAGGGAGTAGAGAAGAGAGGAAAGAGGCCCTGTGAGAGGTGACTATAAAGGAGGATGGAGGGGGGATGGGGTAAGGACAGGGAGGAGCCGGTTTTACCTCTGGGTCAGATGGGGAGAACAAGAGCCACGTTGCAGGATCAAAGCCAGGGATAGAGGGTGGTAGGGGTGGCTTGGCTTCTCAGGCTGCATCTCAGTTTCCGGTGGAAACAGCACCAGGGAGTGAAATGAGACACACCCGAGGTGAATTCTCAAAATGTGAAATGCTCTTTGCTTGTCAGATGATTACAAACAGACCATGCTGGGCACTGTCCTGCAGAGAGGGGCTGGGTTTCCTTACTCAAGAGACGCATTCAAAGAGAGGCTGGGAACAGTTTACATCCTAGGCCCAGTCTCAGGATTAAGGGCAGCTGGATACATCTGACTGCAGGGATGGCAGCAGTCAGTCACAGGGGTGGCCAAGAAGCAGTGAGCAGGGGCCAGAAGGCTTCTTGCAGGAATGAAAGGCCATTTATTGCTGTTACAGTGTCCAAGAAAGGCCTCATAAAATTACAGGCTCTGTTCCTACTGCGGTCACCTTACCAAGCACTACAATGCAGCTACCTCTGGGGTATGCAGCATGACAGTACAAGTAACCCCACAGAACAGCTCTTAAGGGCAGGACATGGAGGAGAATAAACAGCAGTGAAAGCCACAGGAGAATTCAGGTAGCTGGATGCGACCTCTCTCGTTGGAATTTTTCCAGGATGTGAGGTTTAATAGCACCTTTGCTCAAGCCTTGTGTTCAGTGGCTTTTCCATGGGTTATATCATCGGCCATGCAGACAGGCTGTGGTGCACAGTACTGCTAGATGTCAGAACGGCATCACTGCGTGGCCTTGATGTGCGTAGTGCAGCAAATCCTAGGCTATGTCTACGCTGGGAAATTTAGGTCGACTTTACTAAGTCGACTTTAAAAAGTCGACTTTAAGTCAACCTTCTTAAGTTGACTTAGAGAGTCCACACAGGACTCCTAAGTCGACTTAAAGTGGGCCATACTAAGTTGACTTAGAGAGTTTACACTAGACTTTCTAATAAGTCGACTAGTTAGGTCCAGGGGGAGACGAGGCTCCTTTGGAGCCTTGGTTCCCCAGGATAGGAGGGCTTGTCCTGGGAAGCCCCAGCCCCGCACAGGGCTGGCTATCCCCAGGCAGCAAGCCCCGGAGTGGTCCGGGGTAGAAGGGAGAGTGGAGCTCCCTTCTGCCTCGGACCACTCGGCTCCCTTCCGCTTGGGACTTCTCAGGTCCTGGGCAGAAGGGAACCCTCCTAGCCGGGACCGCTTGGGTCCCCGGGGAGAAGGGAGCCCCATGCTCCCTCCTAGCTGGGACCCTGCGGTTCTGGCCAGGAGGGAGAGCGGGCTCTCGAGTCCCGAAAAGCTGGAGCGAGGTCCCAGCCAGATGGGTGCCACAGGGCTCCCTTCCGGCCAGGACCATTCAAGTCCTGGCCAGAAGGGATCCCCATGGTCCCTTGTCCCCGGGATGTGAGCTGTCCCAGGGAGAAGGGAGCCGGGATGAGCCAGTAGAGGCTTGTTCTGGGGAGACCCAGTTCCGTGCGGGACTGGCTCTCCCCAGGACAAGCCGCTAGTGGCTTCCTGGGGAAAAGGGAGCAGGGGCTCCCTTTTTCCCGTACCCTAAGTTGACTAAGTCAACTTAGGATCTCTATACTGCTGAAGTCGACTTAAGAAGTCGACTTAAGCAGTAAAGTCGATGTAAAACTAGGATTTACAAAGTTGACTTTACTTTTCCTTAAGAGTTGCTTAAGTCGACTTAAGGAAACTCCAGTGTGGACACAGAGTAAATTAAGTTGACTTAAGCAGGCTTAAGTCGACTTAATTTAGAAGTGTAGATGCACCCCTAGCGATACCACATTGTTCAGGCTGCAGACGCAGCACAGCCCTCCAGCGAGCTCTGTCCCTCACCCCATCCAGGAAATTCCCATTGTGCCATCTGGGAGGAAGGTAGTGTCTGTGTACGCATCCTCTATTCCCCAGACGCCTCCTGTAAGGGTTCCCTCAGCCCTCTTTCCCTTTCACAGGTGGTCCCTGTCTCCCTTTCTCTGGTTCCTTTGGGGGTAAATGAGACGAAATTAAGAACATGTAGGGTGGACAGACCAAGAGAGCTGCCCAGTAGTGAGATCTCTGAGATGCTGGAGTTTTGTGGGGCCTGGGGTCAGGTCACACCTTGGTGGAATCTGTGTTGCCAGCACCGTCCACCTCCTTGTCAGGAGGAGTCCTGCCCTGGCCCCTGGGGATGGACTAGGAGAGTTCGCAAGCTCAACCCCCTCTCGTTTTGGGGGTGCTCCGCCATAGCTCAGATTCCCCCACATTGCTGGGACTAGCAGAGAAATGCCTGCCCCTCATTGCTCGCCCAGGTGCTGCTGTTGTGGATTTCAAGGGAGGTCCTGATTGATGGAGGAGCAGCCCTGAGTCATCACCTCAGTCCAGATGGTCACATGTTCCGTCACTGCTGCTAGAATGGGGGAATTTCTTCCCGTGGACTGATTACTCACATCTTGTTTGGCCTTTGTCTTCCTAGCCAGAGGGGCAGGTCCCCAGTGTGGAAACTGGCACGTTAAAAGGAACAGTGTCCTCAGATGCCCACCCATCTCCAGACCCTCCATTGGGGAAACTAAAGGGCAAGTGGGGCACTCTCAGAAGCCAGATCAGGCACATGGTGCCTGCCCTTAGCTGGCATGGAGCCAGGCTTTGTCTGCTTTCTTCTTTTCTTTGCTCCATGAAGCAATCCCTCCAGGCGCCTTGTTAGTTTTCCCAGCCAATTCCCTGTAACCCTCTGCAATTTGCTGGCATCTTTCTTCTAGCTGCACCTGCTATCCATGCCCTGGGGACCGCAGGAATTCTGCCACACTGAAAACATTCCGGTACAGAGGGAAGCATCCCAGCTTCCCACAGCCGACCTATGCCCCGGCTCGGCCCCAGAGTCACAGCTGGCTGATGCTGCCCTTTTATGATCCCTGTAGGAACTCAGCCTGATTCCCCAGACATAAGGCAAGGGAGGAGGCTGTGCCACGCACTGTGGAGACTTGCTAAGCTGAAGCTGTGTGGGAAAGAAGCACCCTTTCCTTCCCAGCAGCCCATGCTCAGCCAGAGATCTCAAAGCTCCGTGTGTTATTCCCATTTCCCAGGTGGAGAAGTGGGGACTCCAGCCTTGTCCTCTGTCTGGCCAGCATGTCGGATGGTAAAAGAGAAGCCAGGCTGGCTGGGAAGCTTGTGCCAGTTCAATTGCATCCAAACGGAGGGTGGGGTGGGGTGTTTGTACTGGTGTACGTAAAGTGGTACCAGTTCTCTGTGTAGACAAGGCCCTAGTCACACAGAGTAGTGCCATATTTCACACCCAGATCTGTTGATGGCAGCCTGTCTATCTGTGGAGTCTGTTGCTAGAGCTTGTCCACCCCTGGAGTTATCCTGGTATAGCCACTGCTCCCACCCTTCATCTGAATTAACTTTCAAGTGTAAACAAGCCCCATAAGCAGCCTGTGACCCAGAGAGAGCTTCAGGCTGGTTCTCGAGGGGCAGAATGGACTGCCAAAAGGACATGAGTGGGTCCTGGGCTCTCCAGTTAAACCTCACGTCCAAAGCCCTCCCACAGATGGCTACATTTGCATACAGCCTTTAGGTTGGCCTTACAGAGTGAATCTTCTCCCAGGGCCCCACAGCCTGCCCTCCCAAATCCACTGCATGTTTATACCTCCCCACTGCCTGTGCGCATGTCTGGCTGGGAACCAGGAATGCTCAGCATTAGAGAATCCTGAGCATGGAGGACAAGTCTACATTCAAGGAAAATTCCCGTCTCACACAGGCAGCTGAGGCAAAACAGAGTTTGTTGAGCAATGTAGGATGAAGGCTGGAATACACTCTGAGGCCCAGGCACTGTGCATCTTTGCATTTAACTCTTTCCAGGGTATCTAATGATGAATTGGGGACTGGGGAAGTGGGGGGGCTGCTGTTGCTGGCTGTCAGGGCCAAAGGTCGTCCAGTTTGGAAGGCGAGGCTGTGTGTTGAGCTGGTAAAGGTGGCTGACCTGACCCTGCAGTCCATATGGTTATTATTACAGTGGGAGCTTGGAGCAAGCAACCCTGGGATCTGAGCTGCCTAACCCTTTCCAGCATAAAGGATCCTTGCACCTTTTTCTCTGAGAAGCTTTCCCACCACTGTTGTTTGCAGAAGGCCTTTGATGTTTGGCAATGGGATGCCCTTGGGCTACGAATGTGCCTTTTCATTGTCCCAGGCGATTCCATTTGGGTTTTACTGAGGTATAAACGGTTAACAATCCCCATTTCCATTCTCTCACATGTGTGTGTTGCTCAGAAAATGTTGGCAGCCTCATGAAATAACTAAACTCCAATGTTCTGATGTCCTGGACGGCAGCCGCTCTTGTCCTCGGAGCAGCCAGAAGCTGCCAGCATAGGCAAAGTGCCATGCAGGGAGGCGAGAATCAGGCTGCTCCCAGCATATGGCCTCAGAGGCCTGTACCCCAGATGTGGGGCAGGAACTTTGCCAGACACCCTTCAGGAAACACCACAGGCCAGAACCAGTCCCTGTCTTCTCCTGGTGTTAGCTGATGCAGGTTGTAGCATTCTGAGCTGCAGTACTATACATTGAGGGCTTAGAGCCTCCTTACAAAGCACTAGGGGTGAGTTTTCACTTGCCCATCAAAGAATAGCTCTTGAATTCTCTCCCTACCTTCCACCCCAAGGAGAATGTCACATGCCAAAAACCTAGGTTGAAAAAGCATTATTCAGATTGCAGCATCTAGTTCTTGTAAGTTAAGGAACGCCTGAGGTATGTTTGCCGGTTTCCCATGCATCTTTCATTCAGCCCCCTTGTGCATGTGTCACAGGACAGCCATTAATTGCACAGTCACTCCTAGGGACCATTTCTGCAGGGAAGCAAGTTATCCAGGTGTCGGGGGCTCAGCTTCCCCCCCCCCCAGCAATGTTTGAAGAAGGGAGGCACAGGCCTGGGTTTAGGAGTGAATTTGGGGTCATCTAGGGAATTGTGGTGGTGACTAGTCCAGTCTGATGCCCCTGAGGGAGTGGCGGGGGCACTGCACTGGTGGGTTCCCTAGGCCAGAACAGGGGGACCTAGCCCCACTGGCCCCACTGGTTTCTGTAGCCCACAGGTGAGTGTGTCCCTCTCTGTGCATGGTGTGAGTCTGTGCCTGTCCCAGCAAGGCAGTCTGAGCCCTCCACCTCATGCTGCAGAGGCTCATGTGCCCAGTTCCAGGGAGCGCTGGTGTCCGCCAGGCTGGCCGCTGTCCCATGGGGGTGGGGGTTACACCCCCTTTACATGCAGCAAGCTTCCTGGCAGAGTTCATGGCCTCAGCAAAGAGTTGGATCCCAAATGGCCCTGGGGAGGGTGAGGAAGCCAGAAGGGGTTTGGGAGGGCAGGGGGCTGTTGTTACACTAGATGTTGTCTGGCTGGCCCAGTGATGCTAGTCAGGAACTTCTGTACCGTGCTCTCCTTCAAACTGTAGGACCTGGGGCATCACATGACTGCTCCGTGCCTCAGTTTCCCACCTGTACCATGGGGATCATGTGTCTGCATTTCACAAGGCTTTTCTGAGGATAAATACATTAAAGACTGGGAGGTGCCCAGGGAAGAACATCCCCTCCTAGCATGATTGTAGAGGTGAAGGACAATATATCTCGCTTTTTGCGAGTTAGTTCTAAGGTGTTATTGAAGGAGTTTGGTTTCAATACCTTTTCTTTTATAATCAGCTCAGGAATGTAGAGTTGATCTGAATTATACATCCAGTGGTGATTTTCAATCTACCGGGAATCTGAATGCCCAGACCCCATTAATTGTAAACAGCATTAGCCATTCACATATCAGCAGTAAACCCTGACAATTGTAAGAACAGGCATCTGGGTTAGTATTGTTCAGGCTGGTGCAGATTGCCACTTGGTGTAAATTGCTGTAGCCCCATCGGAAGTGTGACAATCAACCCCACTGCATTTATTTGTTAGGTTGAAAACTGGCAGCAGCAGTGAGCACTTTGGAGACAGGGCTAGAATTCAAAACAACCTTGAGGCAATAGAGAATTGGTCTGAAATCAACGAGATGAAATCCAATAAAGACAAGTGAAAAGTACAGCATTTAGGAAGGAAAAACCAAATGCACCTCTGCAAAGGGGGAATAACAGACTCAGTGGCTATACTGCTGGAAAGGATCCAGGGATTTGAATGGATTGCAAACTGAATACCAATCACCGATGTGGTGCAGTTGCAAAAAAGGCTAATATCATTCTGGGGTGTATTTACAGGGAGTGTTTGTACATAAGACGTGGGAGGTAGTTGTCCTGCTCTGCTCAGCACAGATGTTGCTTACACTGGAGCACTGTGTCCAGTTCTTTTAAAAACTGGAGAGAGTCCAGACAGCAACAGAAATGATAAAAGGTTTAGAAAACCTGACCTAGGAGGAAAAAATTGGGCCTGTTTAATCTTGAGAAAAGAAAACAGAGGGTGACCTGATAGTCTTCAATTGTGTTAAGGGCTATTATAAAGAGGATAGCAATTAATTGTTCTTGTCCTATGCTCAGTGTACATGGAGAAGTAATGGGCTTAATCTGTAGCAAGGGAGATTCAGGTGAGATATTAGGAAAAACTCTGTAGCTGTAAGAGTCGGTAAGTTCTGGACCAGGTTTCCTAGGGAGATCGTGGAATCCCCGTCACTGGAGGGTTTAAGAACAGGTTGCATGAACCCCTGACAGGGATAATCTAGTTTTACTTGGTCCTGCTTCAGTTCAGGGGCCCGGACATGTTGATGCTTTCCAGCCTCACATTTGTGATGCTACAAAACTGTAGTTAAAATGGACATAGAGTGGTAATTCATGAGGACAATGGATACTCACAGGTGCATGGGAGACTATGATAAATGATCCTTAGCTTAATGGGTCATGTACTGACACAGCAGGAAGGAGATCTGCATTCAAGTCCCTGCTCCACTGACTGATTATTTATACTAAGTGGAACGGCTTCAAGACAGGAGACTGAGATAAACCCACCTGCAGTGGAGGAGCCCTGTGTTCAAATCCCTTCCCCTTATCAGACAAAGGGAAGAGTTGAACCTGGGTCACCCACAATCCAGCTGAGGGCCCTGACTGAGGGCCAGATTAACACCTCAGCAAATAGGGCACATACGGAGGGCTCAAATTCACGGGGAGGGTCCAAAAGGCATTGTGCGGTGTTTTTAACCAATGTGGACGCGCATGCTAACTGAAAGAACATCGCTCACTGTCACTCCAACCATTTCAGTCCTGGCTGTGGAGCCAGGGGGCACTTCTGAATGCCAGGTCACAGCCCTGCTCAGGTTTGGCCCAGTTTCCAGGGCAGGATGGCAACTGGGCCAAACATGGGTGAGTGGCGTTGTGGTTGCCGCACCGCTCAAGTTTGTTGTTTTTCATACAAGAAGGTGGGGGCCCAGCAGTGAATGTTCACCTGGATCCACAGCTCGGGTAATTTGGTCCTGCCCTAAGCACTGGGCTAATGGTTACAAGCCAGACTGTTGCTTCCAGCTGGAGAACTTAGACCAGCATTTGTCAAAATACTCGAAATCTAAATGAAATATTTCAAGGGGGGGTCAAACCAAAGCGTATCATTTTCACCCAATGTGAATTTTTTTTCAGCTTCTTGATTTGCCAAAAATTCATAAAGTCCAGTTCAATTGGGCCACTTGACTTAATTGTGTGGATGCTTGGAGTTGCTGGCAAACGGAAAACTCCATTATTCATTCAGTTCTAGTGCGCAGGGGCTACAGGATTCATCCCCAACTCGATCCAGCCCTGTGGTTCACTGCGAAACTATAGCTAATATTTGTGACTGGTTCTCCCCCCATCTCACAGTGATGCCTCTGTAAGTGAACAAACAAAATTTTCAAAGCCACATGCATGATATAGGCGCCTAAGTCCCATTGACTTTCACTGGCACTTAGGCTCCTAAGTGACCTAGGCACCTATGAAAATGTTATTTATCATCATCCTAACAACCCCAAGAGAACAGAATTAGATGTGAACACTGGGCCAGTTTATAGCAGTGGAGGGTCTGGCCCTCGAAGACTGGAGCCAGTCTGCTGCTCCTTCACTTTGAATTCATTTGTCCCAAACCAATTCAATAAACCTTATAAAGGATGCAGTCTGTGAAGCAAAGTGCTGAGAATTGTGCCACGGTGAGCAATAGCTTAACACTGGCTGCTAGGTCCGTGGTTCTCAGCCACTCTGTTGGGACACATTACTGTGTCACCACACAACGGTAAGTGTGTTGCAGAGAGCCAGGGAGATGGCTGGATTCAGCCTGGAGGAGGTGGGCTGATGTGTCCTGTAGGGTCACGCCATGCCACCAAGCACATCGTGACCCGCTAACGGTTGAGAACCACTGTGCTAGGGAGCTAAGAAGATTCTGTGCTAGGTGGCAGTTTGAGTTAATACTGCTGGTCTTGCATCATCAGCTAGATAGAGGAGAAGGAGTTTTAACAAGGAGGGTAATTGACCATTGAAATAATTTTCCTAGAAATGCAGTGGATCCTCCAACACTTGAAGTCTTTATGCCAAGACTGGGTGTGTCTTTCTAAGTGATATTCCTGATCTTGTGTTGTGTGTCGTGAGCTGGATGCAGGAATCTGACTGATACTCGTTGGCTGCTGTGATACAGGAGTTAGACCAAACAAACAGAGTGGTGGCCTGGCACTTGCTGACCGTCAATATGAACCCAGAAGCAGCAGTCGCTCTCTGTGATGCCAGTCACTGCTAATAAAGCTTTGTACTGTGTTGGCGCAAAAGAGCTGGTCGGAACATGGGGACAATTGTCTGGGAATATTTTCTGCCCCGCCCAAAAACCCACCCTCCCAGTTTTCTTGCCATCAGAAGCTGAAATTTCACTTTCATGCATCTGATGAAGTGGGTTGGAGCCCACCAAAGCTTATGCCCAAAGAAATTTGTTAATTTTTATGGTGCAACAGGACTCGCGTTGTTTTTGAAATTTCAATGAAAACTGTAATCTACCTTTCCTCATTCTGGGTATTTTGACCAGTTTTGACTGACTGAGAAGTGGGAAGATCTCTGATGTGCAATTTTTGGTCTGTGGAAAAGAAATCATCCCATTTTTATCAAACTTTTGAATTGGTCCAAAAGAGTCATTGACAAATTGAAATTTAAGAAAAGTGAACCAGATTTTGCCTACTGGAAATGGAATCCACTGTTCGTGTTTCTGTGCACATTTTGCAGAGTGTAAAATAGAAGCAATTCAGGTGTCAGGAGCTGCCATGAAAATGTGAAATGGGCACACCACAACCCCCGCTCTAGGACAATGTGCAGGGACCACCTGATTTTAACATAGCAGAAGCAGCACTGGGAGGGGTAAACAGCTCTGTTCCCCTGTCAAAATATGTCTTGAAACCTGACCCTCCTCTTCTTCACCCAACAAGGGGGTCTGATGGCCCCAGGAGAGATGGAGTGGTCTCAGATTGCCTTCTCCTTCCAGGGGAAGCTACAGGTAGGTAAACAACCTGCTGCTAAGGTAGGCAGGCAGCAATACCAAAGTAATCGAAGCAGAAGATCATTTTGCAGTTGCCTGAAGAGGTCAAAGCATTTCTTAGTTCCCAGTTTACATTCGTGCTTTAGTCTTCAAGACATGAATCCACAATGGCCACCGCTGGCTATGTCTACACTACAAAAATTTAGGTCAACTTTAAGTCGATTTAAAGTCAACCTTATTAGGTCAACTTAACAAAGTGCTTCCCCTGAACAGGGACTTAGTAAGTCGACCTAACTGCCCTTAGGTCAACCTAATAAAGTCGACTTTAGCGTCCACACTGTGCTTGGGTCGACCTAAGGAGTTGACCTAAGGGTTAGGTCGACCTAACCAGCGGTTCTTATTAAGTCGACCTCAGCTTTCATTAAGTTGACTTAAGGAATTTCTTAAGTCAATTTAATGAAAACCTGCTGTGTACAGGAACTAAGTTAGGTCGACTTAAGCCTCATTAAGTCGACCTAATTTGCAAGTGTAGACATAGCCTTGGACATTCTCAGGCTTTTGCATGATCCCTGCTAGACCCCCTAACAGGTGGTGGCATATCCTGCGGTCCTTGGAGCAGAGCCTTCCAAAGCAGCATACAGGCTGTGTCCTAACTTCTCTGAAAAAATCCTGGAGATAATGGTATTGCAAGGGAGGAGGGACCTGCAAGCACCTGTCCTAGAGTGTGATGGAAAGTCTGAGGATCTGTAAAGAAGACATCATACCAGGAGAACTTGCTCAGCTTCTTTAATCGAATGATCATATGGGTGGTTGAAGGGAAGGCAGTCCAAATAAACGATTTGAGGGCCAGGGAGAGCAACAGAGGTGGATGAGGTAACAGTGTAAAGGGCTGGAGGTAGGATATACCAGGCCCCCTTGATGGCGGCATTTTCTTTCCTCATTGGTCATCAGCACCTGCATCTGTTGACCTTTGTTGCAGGTGTGGCAGAGCCTGGCCTCCCAGATGGAGTGCAGAAGTGGCTAGTTGGGTGGGACTGGACAGTACAGCCAGGCCGAGATTTGTAAGTATTTGCCAGAGGGGGTTCGCTGCTAATTGTTGTCCTTTATTTATAACCGTGTGTTCAGAAAGCCCTGCACAGCCATGAGATCATAAAACAAGCACCATACATCTGTAGCTTGATGATCTCAAATGAGATCTTCTCAGCTGTATGCGTTCACTGATGATCTGGGACTTCTATTCTTGTGCTAAAGCCTGTTTCTTTCATTATGATCTCAGCAGCATAACTATCTGGCTAACTCACAATTCAAGAAGGAGGTTGATCATTGGAGAGGGTTCAGAGAAGAGCCACAAGACTGAACAAAAGTTTAGAAAACCTGCTGTCTAGTGACAGACTCAAGGGATACGTCTACACAGCCAGTATCAAGTTTACAATGGCGTCAATATCATCGTGGCACCGGTCCCAAGCTCAAAAGGCCCCCAGCACCTTAATTGTGACCCCACTCCCATGCGCTGTGCAAGGCCTTGCCCCGATCAGCCTTTTCCTCCTGAAGCCCCACTAATCACTCATTCCTCTCCACCCCTTTCCCTGTGCAAGCAGTTGGTGGAGCCTCATGGGAGAAGAGCTCTTGGAGTGGGTGGGGTCTTGGGGTGGAGCTTGGGGTGGGGCCACAGTCCAGGTGTCAGGCTCTCACACAGCAGTTAGACACCTGCAGCTGTCCTGGGTCAGCTGATATGCACACCTGGCGCTCAGGCTGTTTAATCATGGTGTAGATGTTTTGAGCTTGCACTGGAGCCTGAGCTGTGAGGTCTCGTGAGGCAGGACAGTCCCAGTGTGTGGCTCCAGCCTGAACCTGCAGTTTTTAGCCCCACAGCCCGAGCCAGCTGACCCACGCCAGCTACAGCCGTGCTGTAGATGTATCCAAAGAGCTAAATCTATTTCACTTAACAAAGAGCAGGGTCAGGGGTGACTTGATGACAGTCTCTGCATGGGAACAAATATTTAACATTTAACAAGGGACTCTTCAGTCTGCCCCGGAAAGGCCTAACACAATCCAGTGGCTGGAGGCTGAAGTTAGACAAATTCAGTTTGGGAATAAGATGGAAATGTTTGACTGTGAAGGTAATTGACCATTGGAACAATTTCCCATGGATCATGGTGGATTCTCCATCGCTGGCAGTTTTTAAATCAAGGCTGGATGTTTTTCTGAAAGATCTGCTCTGGGAATTATTTCAGGGAAGGTCTCTGGCCTGTGCTATGCAGGAGGCCAGACTAGATGATCACAGTGGTCTCTTCTGGTCTTGGGATTTATGAATCTGTGCTTCTCCATCCATGTACCTACAGGATCCAGCCGGATGTGTAGACTGGGAGTGCTGTGAAATAGGAACTGTCCTTGTTAAGTGACTGTGCAGCACCTGTCTTGTGGGGTGCTGATCCTCAATAGGGGCTCCTCGTCCCCTCTGTGTCTTATAAGCAACAATACCTCGGATTCAAACTCTCCCACAAGTCCTGGGCTAGTGGTAGCTAGCAGTGTATCAAGAGAAGGGAGCGGACGAGGCAGGGGCAGAGGTTGCGAGTGGCTTATTTAACACGTGGATCTCAGTTTTTAAAATGTATCAGTGAATGTCACAGCTGATGCCAGAGATCATTAGCAGATCAGCTTTAGAAGCCCTACAGCACCTTAAGGAAATGCACATGCGAGGCTGCCATCTAGGCCAATAAACAAGGGATTGAACGAGGGATCTCGAAGAGCCAAAAGCAGGAGGTGTTACCAGCAGTCACAGACTTATATTCTCTGTGGCTCAGGCACAGAGGGGGGACGTAACATACACTCATCAGGTACGCAGATGTAAGAGTGGACGGTAGGTCATGTTATGGACCACAGCTCTATGATAGTGCAGATCTAACAACTGGATTCTGCTGTCATGTACACCCCTGGGTAAATTAGAACTCAGCACCCTGCAGCCATCGCATACCTCAGGAAAACAAGAATGTCCTGTTGTGGATCCCAACCCGGGCAGAGGTAACTCAGCCCATGAAATCGATGTGGCGTTAAACAGACCTTTTCCTTTCTGTCCTTTCAGGTTTTCCCCTTCCTGAGAGGCAAGACAGAGGGTTTCTGAGAGCAGAATGAGAAGATGGCAAACCCGCCACATGTACCCGGTCCCGATAACCTCCGCCTGTTCACCCGTGAGTCCCTTGCTGCCATAGAGCAGCGGATCATCGAGGCAGAAGCTCTCAAGATAAAACGGCAGCATGTGGAGGTGCTTGATGAAGAAGAACTGAAGCCTAGCAGTAATTTGGAAGCTGGGAAATCCCTCCCACGCATTTATGGGGACTTGCCTCCAGAACTCATCGGTGTGCCCTTGGAAGACCTAGATCCCTTCTATAATGATAAGAAGGTAAGAAAGTGGGAACCAAGCCCTGCTGAGAAATGCTTTGTGACGCCCAGATTGCCGCATTCTCAGAGAGGTGGGCCCTACACAGACTGCTCAGGTTTGCGGCTGCCTGCAGCCCAAAGCACAGCTGAGCAAAATAGTTGATTCGGTGAAGCATCCTTTTTCAGTTGGCTCAGGACTCTTTACAGACTCATTTTGAATTCACTGCGGTTTTAACCAAACCGAAAAATCAAATGTTAACACAAAACATTTTGCGTCTACCTGATTCAGAATTTTTCGTTCTGATTTTGAGCATGTGGACAAAAGCTGAGGAAGACTAGATTCACAAGACAGCTGGAGGAGGTGCATTGCTTATAACTTTTAGCTCAGTGATTAGGGTTCGTAGAGGGAATGTGGGAGACCCTTGCTCAGTTTCCCCTTCTACCCCCAGCAGATGGGCTTTGAACTTAGGTCTATGAGCATGCCTAGATTGTGAGATGTCATTCATGGGTCATTCAGAGCCCTTTGGCCAGAGAAAGAGTGAGATACAGTGAGTCTTAGGGCACTCACCTGGGTACCCACGTTCAAGCTACAATAACTGAGTATTTATTTGTAAAAGATGGAACAGCTTTAACAGGAAAGAGACCCAAGTTCACATCCTGTCTTGGCATCAGAGCAATTGAACCTGGGTTCTCTACATCTGAACTCAGGGCTTTGCCCGTGGAGCCAAGGAGGACACTGCTGCTTCCGCCACCTCCCATTCTGGGAACTGAGCTGTCCTTTACTTTCGTTCCAATGCTCAAAACCAAAACAAAAAAATTCGAGTTCGGTTGCAATGGAATGATTCCCTTTTAATCCAACTGGAACATTTTTCTGACTTTTCAATCGGCAAAATATTTGGAAACATTTGTTTTCAGTTTGGCCAGAAATGAAACTCTTTTAAACAATGATTTTTCTGAATTGCAGCTAACCGAAATATCCATGGCTCTGCCAGCTCTAACCAAGAGCTGGAATGGAGCGAAATCTTGCACATGGCTCTTTCCCATGGGCTAAGACAAAATTCTAGCTCTGATAGCCCTGAGATTTGGGACATCTAGAATCCAAACATGGGTCCAAATCCAAAGTTTGCACCTTGCCCCTGTCTCTAAACTGCAGAAGATGATTTGTGTCTTTTCTGCCACAATATTCCTCCTTCTGGAGCAAGACAGAATTGATAGAGGTTTGCTCTAGGTCACTGTGCTTCAAATCCACATAATCCTCAGGGGCTTTCACTGAATCAGTGCCTGGCAGTGGTACTGGACATTCAGCTGCTAGGAGTTCCCCCACTACATGTGCTGAGCCTGCTGCAAGCACCTCACCACTGAGATCTTGCAAGTTTGTTTTGAAGATGTCCATTCGGTTGGCATGGAACGGATGCCTCAAAAACTTTAGCGGGGACATCAGACGATGCCATGAAGAGGGTCACAGTCTGAGTCTTCTTAGCATATGCACAATGTGCCTCTTGTGTCCTGTGACCAGGATTCATCACTGAATTTGTTCCACCAGTCAGATCATTAGGTTCCCTGTCTTGGGACAGGTACTGACAGGGAGGGCTACGTGAACACTGATCCATGCCCTCCCTCCACAGTCTGAGTAATGACAAGGTTTTGGAAAGAACTTATCCCAAGCCAGAATTTCCCTTCTGCAGGAAACTGAGACATTTACCAGTTTTTAGTAACGCTTAGTAAGCGTGACTTTCTGGACACAGTCTCCTGCTTTCAGAATATGTTCTGAAGAGTCCAAGGAGTTTTTAATTAATGCTAGTGAGAGGGGAATTCCCTTAGTTTGGCATGGCATGGCGTGTTCTCTATATTCTGTGGCATGCTCTAAAGCACCCATCGCAGCATGTTCTCTGCATCATGGCATCTTGCATTAGCATGTTCCCTCAGCTGACTTGTTTGGCCTGTGGTGTGTTTAGTTTCTTTGCATTTCTTGATTTTATGGCCAAGACTGAAGCTGCACTTTTTATGTGTCTGCCAAAGGATAAACTCAGGGAACTCTGGAAAAGTTTATGGGAAATCTCCTGAGATTTCTTTCTGGATTTCCACAGCAAAGGAATTTAGATCTCCTTTGAAGAAACAGACACAATAGTAGCTGCCATCGCCCCCCAAATGAATCTTCTAAACCGTCACTGGAAATACCAACTAACAACTAACTATCATGCCATGTACTTGCAATATTTACACCATCTCCTGAAGATAAGGAAGCATTATTCTTATACGTTGTTTTGGTCAGAGCTTGACTCTCCTCTTGCTGAACCACTGCAGTGCACCCTGGCAGTCCCATGGCTGCAGTGCATCATGGGAGAAAAAATCCAATTAAGGAACCTGGGCTATAGAGGAGAATGGGGACATATGGCACCTGAACTACATCTCCCATGAGGCACTATAGTAACATTTCTGACACTAATTTTTTAGTTTCTAGAAGTTGTTTGTTTGTTTGTTTGTTTGTAAACAAAAGAAAAATGTCCACTGAAGTGGACACTTTTTGTGAATTAATTCCTTTTTGTTGAAGACCCAACTTTCCATCTAGAATTGGTTTGGATGGAAAATTTCTGGCCAGCGCTAGTTTTAATTTAGCACGCTTGGTGTGCTGGGCCCTTTACAGATACATGGCATGGTAGAGCACCTGCTCCCAGAGAGCTCACTAGCGTAACAGCCATCACACCACACACAAAGAGTACGGGAGGGAAGACAACAGAGCACAAGATATTTTGACCTCTCCCAGTTTGTATGATTTTCTACCAAAACTCTTAATGGCCCACTCTGCCCCTTTAGGCCATGACCCTATCACACTGTCTGGACTGGCTCACGACCCTGAGTTCCAACCTCAGGGCAGAGACCCTAAACTGGTGCTATGGTCTGTGATTTGTTTTCACCAGCCCAGTAACAAGCATGAACTCCTAAAAGCACTATTAGAGCCTTACCATGGAGTCCTAGGGAGTCCCCTTGGTCACTTCAGGCTCTCTTATCAGATGGCTGCTATCCACTGAAGAGCACAGAAGATTCAGGGTGCTTCCAGTCCCAAGAGACCAGTCACTTACTCCAGATCAATTTGTACCTCATATCTCACACCAAAGACAATGCTTTTAGCCATTCCTATAGTAAATGATCTAAGGGTTTATTACCTAAGCAAAGAAATGAGTGTGACTGCAAAGTTAAAGCAGGCAGACATACATACACAAATGAGTTACAGTCTGTGGTTCCAAAAGGTGAAAGAGTTGTAGTAATCTATGAGCTCTGAATGTCTTTTAGGGCTCACTCGGGTTGACCCTGGAGATCTCTGCTTCTGGTTTATACCTGTGGCCCTGTGAAAGTTCAAATAGCAAAAGAGATGAAAAATTTTCTTGTCAGCTATTTTTATTTCCTTCTTCCAGAGTTCAAGCTGAGGTGACTTGCTGTTTTGCAGGTAGCCTGTTCATGGGTGTGAAGGGGCAATTAACGACATATATAGGGATGTCCCACAATGGTCCAATTAGTTTTGATAGGCCTTCTTGGTGGACAAGAGATGATCCCTCCTGGCTAGGTTCACAGTTTCAGAGCAAACATTTTTTAGAGCAGCAAAGCAAAAGCTTAAATACTATGTTATAGCTGGTGACAGAGACATTATAAGTAAGGTTAATGCAGGCAGCAGCTCTCGGGCATTTCAGAAAGTCTAAACACATGGTTATAAGTCGAATACGCCTCTTACCTGTACTAACACACAGGGGAAACAGAGTGGTTTCCAGCAATGAATTGGTCAGTGCTAGGTTGAGGCATAAAGCTTTGGCAAGAGCTGGCACCTGGTCTGCCCACGTCACGGACCCTCCTGCCAACCAGGATCCTAACAGCTCTCCCAGTAGCCAGAGCCTGCCCTTCACCCCCACACAACACCCTCCTCTACCAAAATTAGCAGTGGAGGCCTGAGTCCTGCTCAAGGTTGGAGCAGGCTCCCGAGGATAGGAATTTACCCTATTCTGCTGCTGCTGCTGCCCCAGAGCCTACCGCTGCTGGTTCATCTTCCACATTTTCCTGTTTATGTGCCAAAGGCCATGAATACCTTGGACAGACATTATGGGCTTGCTGGAATAATTAGTGGGAGGGGCTCTCTGGCCTGTCTCAAGCAGGAGGTCAGACTCAAGGGGCATAATGGTCCCCTCTGGCCTTAAAATCTATGATTTTTCCCACTATTTGACCAGCTCTGTGAATGATTCCTATGATCTGTCTGTGCCAGGCACGCACCCAGCGGCCTCCAGCACAGTAAGGTGCAACCCATGTGCACCTGAGGTTGTAGGAAACCTGACACGCTATTATATAATCGTAAGGTGAGAACTAGTTGCCGTGGAGACTAACGTGGTGCACAGGTATCACTGACAGCGTCATTGGAGGTACATGTTCTTTATTACTGGGGATTATGCAAAAGAGGGAAAGAACCTCGTAGAGCACTCAAGACAACCTGCCAGCCGAGGAAGAACTTCAGTATGCCACCCCCCCTCCTCATAGGCATTAGGGACGGGACATCATGGGCCTTTGCCTCCCCACCTTCACTAGTGAGAATCTGAGCAAGATGAAAGGGCAGCTGTTGCCCTTGGCCTCTAACCTTTCCCTGACACCGTGAGAAAGGGACAGCTGGGCCAAATCTGAAGGAGTGGTGTTGTGAACTCGAGCACAGGCTCCGAACACCACTCCAAAACAGTCAGACCTCCCAGAAATTTGCCATCCTAGGCAGTTACCCAGAAATAAGTCACCCTGGGCAGCTGTTTAGTTTGAAAAGCTAGAATGGTCCCTGAGGAACTCAGTTTGACTCAGATCCCTGGCTGAGTTTGCAAGGCTGGCGGCTAGAAATAACAACTTTTATTATAAACAACAGAGTCCTGTGGCACTTTTAAAGACTAACAGATTTATTTATCTCATGAGTTTCATGGGAGAAAATCCCACTTTGTCAGACGCTTTGAAGACAGGAAACTTACAGAATGGGAAGAAATGCAGGGGAGTGTATGATATAGGTCAGGTCAGATCAGGCTGTAACAGTCTTTTATTATGTAAACAGCACAAGCGAAGTGGGGCCATAATAGATGTGGAAACCCCCTTGCTGGATTTTATATAAAGACATTTTTCACAGTAGAAGCAGTCTGACATTTGAACTACTTGATACCAGCTAAACTATGCTAATATAGCCCTGATTTAAGCACCAGTCATTACTGTTGATTGTCTTTAGCATCAGCCAATAATCTCTTTAGAAAAGAGACCCAAGTGTGGAAAATTCCAACTTTGGAGATCTCAAAGTTATGACCATCTGAAAACAGGAAGTTATTGTGGAAACTAGATTTTTTTTTTTTTACATGGCCTCTAGCATCCATTCTAATAATCAGTTGAAGCTAAATCTATACAACAATCATTAAGATATCCACAAACATCTAGCAGTCTTTCTTAAGGTTTTATCCTGCTACCCATCACCTAGGCTCTGAGCATCATCCAGTAAAATGTATTAGCAATTCATAGTCCATAGTGAAAAATCACAGATTTTGTTCTGGGCATAAAAGCTCTGCTTGGGGTAGCCTTATGTTTTTGTTTGATGAGCTGGACTGTGTGTTGTGATAATGAATTTTGCTTCTCTCTCTTTTTGTTTTTCAGACATTCATCGTCCTAAACAAAGGAAAATCAATCTTCCGATTCAGTGCAACCCCCGCCCTCTACCTGCTTGGACCCTTCAATCTCCTTAGAAGAGGTGCCATCAAAGTGCTTATACATTCATATCCTTTCATAAATTAAACAGCAGTAAGTCACCAGGCATAGATGGGATTCACCAAGAGTTCTGAAGGAACTCAAACATGAAATTGCAGAACTATTAACTGTGGTATGTAACCTATTGCTTAAATCCACATCTGTACCAGATGGCTGGAGAATAACTGATATGACACCAATTCTTTAAAAAGGCTCTAGAGGCAAGCCTGGTAACTGCAGGCCCATAAGCCTCACTTCAGTATCAGGCAAATTAGTGGAAACTATATTAAAGAACAGAACCATCAGACACATAGCAGAACAAAGTTTGTTGGCGAAGAGTCAATACAGTTTTTGTGAAAGGAAATCATGCCTCACCAATCTATTAGAATTCTTTGAGGGAAGTCAACAAATATATGGAAAGGGTAATCCAGTTAGCCCAGTGTACTTGGGCTTTCAGAAAGCCTTTGACAAGGTACCTTGCCAAAGGTTCATAAACAGTCATGGGATAAGAAAATAGTGAGGTGGCAAAATTTGCAGACAATACAAAATTACTCAAGATAGTTAAATCCAAAGTAGAATGCAAGGGGATCTTATGAAACTGAGCAACTGGTCAACAAAATGACAGGTGACATTCACTGTTGATAAATGCAAAATAACATACATTGGAAAATATAATCCCAGCTATACATACAAAATGATGGGGCTAAACTCAGGAAAGAATTCTTGGCATAATTGTGGATAGTTCTCTAAAAACATCTGCTCAGCATGCAACAGCAGTCAAGAAAAGGTAACAGATGTTAGAGACCATCAGGAAAGGGATGGATAAGAAAACAGAAAGTATCGTACTACTACTATGTGAATCCATGGCGCACAGATACCTCAAATAATGCATGCAGTTCTGGCTGTGCAGATAAAGATATATTAGAATTGGAAAAGAAGGGCAACAAAACTGATTAAGGGTATGGAACAACTTCTGTATGAAAAAAGTTTCAAGGACTGGGACTTCTGAACTTGGAAATGAGATGACTAAGGGCGGGGGACGATTGATAGAGGCCTATAAAGTCATGAATGCTGTGGAGAAAGTAAATAAGGAAGTGTTATTCACTCCTTCATGTAACACAAGAAACAGGGATCCCCCAATGAAATGAGTAGGCAGCAGATTTAAAACAAACAGAAGGAAATATTTCTTCTCACAGTGCATAGTCAGCCTGTGGAGCTCACTGCTTGTTGTGAAGACCAAAAGAGTAACTGGGATCAAAAAAGAATTAGACAAGTGTACAGATGATAGTTCTATCCATGGCTACTAGCCAAGATGGTCTGAGTGCCAGAAGCTGGGAGTAGACAACAGGAGATGGATAACATGACGAAAGCCTGTTCTTTTCATTCTCTCTGAAGCATCTGACAATGGTCACTGTGAGAAGACAGGATACAGGGCTAGATGGACTATTGGTCTGACCTAGTATGGGCGGTCTTATAGAACAACTCCCAGCAATGTTTCTCCTTTGCAGGGCCAAGAACTTGAAGTCCAACATGAGAATCACTAGGTAACTGGGAGAGGTTGGGTAACTGGTCACATCCCATCAGCCCAGGCTTATCCTAATGGCCTCTTCAATAGCATTCCTAATGCTGTATTTCCAGAGTTCAAGGAGTGGCAAGGACCCACTGCACAGTCAGCCTGAGGTTGATGCTCTGTTACTTGTAGCTAAGCACGTGCTGGTCCAATCTTCACAAGCCATTTCACACATTGACCTTGGACACCTCTGTTCGTGGGAGTCCAGCTTCAGGCACCTAGTCAGCTCCTGGCGGGCACCCAATGGTTGAGGCCCCCAGTGTCTGTGGTCCCTTAAGTCCAGTTCAGGCAGAGTGTGGAGAGATTCTTGGGGTGAAGCACAGAGGAGGAAGGCTTACCAGGAGAGATATTTGAGGGTTTTGAAAGAGAGAGTGGTTCTCTGGAGGACAAGAGGGACTGCTTCAAACATGGGGTGGAGGTCATGGCCAGAGAACAGAACTGAGAGGAACAAGAGGCCATGGGAGGAATAAGGGGAGGGGAGGCTGGTGGTACTTAGGGGTTGGAGGGGGCTGGGGAGTGGAGACTGGTACAACCAGAGGGCCCAGAAAGGGGTACCAGCAATGGGTGAGTGAGAGGAAGGGATGCAAGAGAGAAAGAAGTAGAGGGAGCTGCTAAGAGGGAAAGGAAGTCGGGTGATCCCATCTCCTGGGTGATAGAAAGGTTGGAGATGAGAGGGGTGCCGGATCTGGGGGAGGGCGAGTGGGGGGTCATTGGGGCCATGCACATGCACTTTTGAACATGAGTGTAGTTTGGGGGGCAGGAGGTAGTGTTGTCCTCGCCCAACTGCAAGCCTCAGGCAGGCATGGAGTGGCACCAGCAGGGACAGCCCTTCACGGCGGAGGGGGAGATAAGGCAATCAGTCTCCTCTGCCATGAAGCGCTGCCCTCGCCGTGGTTCCAGCCTCCTGGTGAGTGGGCTGAGGTGGGCCTTAGTTCTCAGCACTTGCCACGAGGCCTGGCCCCTCTCAGTAGCCCCACCCCCCTGCTTATCTGAAGGCCAGGGGTGGGCCATGTTAAAAGCTGCCCAGGGAAGTTCCAGACCCTCCACCTGCCCAGGTTAGGAGGCTGGGGGACCCGAGGGTAGCCCCTGTCCCCACCCCCTGAGGGATGCCAGAAAGGTCTGAGGCTCAGAGGCAAGCTATGGGCGAGTTTGCAGGCAGGGAGTTGACCTCAGTGAAGCTGATGCTGGTGGAATAGTTTGTTTTCCTTGTCTCTGCACCATTGTCTTGAGTGGAATAGCAAGCGCCTGGCATCTGTTCTGGGAGCCATGCTCCAGGGTTGGACCGAAGGGGAACGCTGCCTGTGGTCTTAATGTCACACCTGGCCTTGGTGAGGACTCGGGAGTGGGGAGGAGCAGATCTTTGACAAGCCCAGGGAGATTTTCCTTGACCTGATTGTAAATTATTCAGCATGTTTATCATGATCACCATTTTGGCCAACTGCGTGTTCATGACCATGAGCGACCCGCCAGCGTGGGCTAAGAACGTGGAGTAAGTTCCTTTCCTTCCACCGCTGCTTCTCCTCCCAATGGTGCTCCCCTTCACCTATGTGGCAGCTCCCTACAGAGATTTGGCCTGCCAGGTGGGCAGGGACAGGAGCATGAGGGAAAGGTGTAGGGGACGGTGTAGTTTGGAGACACCCAGGCTGATCTGTTGCCATGTTTGTGATCTCAGAACACAAGTTCATTGCAAGATCCAGGGCTGGGCGTGCTAGCGGGACACTGCAGGCCAGCTCTCTCCCACTGCTGCCCATGGTGGAGCTCCTGGACAGACAGGGCTCTGAGCAGGCAGCAGATTTTCTAGGACTCAGTGCTGACAATTTGGGGCCGGATTACATGGACTCAGCACCCACAGTCAGGACTAGATTTCCAAGAAGCTCCTGTTTAGGCACCTAAGCAAGGGCCAGAGTTTCCAAAATACCCAGCGGTCCCTATAGTGACCCTAGCAGCCTGCAGCCTGCATGCACCCCATGTACTGGGCTCATTTTGAGATCCGGCTCCTGCTGCTGAAAGCAGCTTTGGGATTGAGCAGCCTGTCTGCATCAAAGCTCCCTATGTTGTTAATGCTAGCAAGGCTCAGCTGTTATTAGGAGCCCAGAGAAATAACTGACAAGACATTACAGTCCCTAGCCCTTTGCCTGGAAGGTCCCAGAACCTGTATTTCTGAAGCACACACAACATTTTTGCCAATGTCTCGGATAGGTTTTCCTTGAGCCACTTGTCATAAGTCACCATTGCTGTTTTCAGGTACACCTTCACTGGGATCTACACCTTCGAGTCCATGATAAAGATAGCAGCTAGAGGGTTTTGCATTGACCAATTTACATTCCTACGAGATCCATGGAACTGGCTGGATTTCAGCGTTATCGTTATGGCGTAAGTGCTCTCAGTACGGGCTGGAAGCCCAGCTAACCAACTTATAACATCTATGGCATAAGAGGTATCGGAAACAAATATCTGGAACATCGCTAGAGATGTTAGAGCTGGTAAAGTCTATACTGGAGGTATGCCCCAGTTCCTGCACATGATGGTCAGTCATTGTGTAGCTGCATCCAAAATGTAGACAAGGAGAGCCATTATTTGCATCCGTGGAGCTAACCCCACTGCTTGTCAGGGTTACACTTCATTGCGGAATATTACATCTTTCCTTGTTTACACTTGGGGTTTTGCTCTGGTTGCTGGCCCCCCTTCGCCAGGATTGGGGCACATCCCCCAAAGCAGACAAGGCCCATCTAGGTCACCCCCTAGCCGGTCCCTCTAGTCAGGCCTGGATTGTTAACCATCTCCTTCATGCAGCATTCTCCTTTCCATGGCGCTGCTTCCTCCTCTGAGGTAGGGACTGTCAGGGTCCCAACAAGGGCAATCAGAGCCAAGGGTCAAAGCAGGAGCAAATCTGAGGCTAGGAGTAGCTGAGGCATCCAGGATCAGTTCTTTGCCAGGGCCAATACTGCAATCAGAATCCAAGTCAGATTTCAGGGTCCAAGTCAGCTGGCGAACTCCAAAACCAGCCAAGGTCAAGCCTCAAGAGCATAGAACAGTTCAATCATGGCAGCTGCAGAAGATCCACACGGGGGCCTGGACGCTTGTTGGAATGCCCCTTGAGTTTATATAAAGCCGAAAGCCAATCACGAGCCATAAGGCTGCTGCCTATCAAACCGTTAAGGCGGAACTTCCCATGATCTGTGTCCATAGCAGTTCCTGGACAGGGAATTGCAATGAAAGACTATTTTGAGCTGCTGAGTTTGGTGACGTGAAGCTAGCAATGAATGACTGGTTCTGTTCGCACCAGAACAGGTTGGGTCGGTTCATGGCGGCTAAGCACTGGTCCCAGCAGGGTTTTACCCACCACTAGCTGGTGTGAGGCTGAGTGCAGCCTGTCTTCGGGGGACGCTGAATGCTCAGCACTTTGTGTCAGCTGACGCTGCTGGCAAACCCAAAGGCATTTTCCAGGGCAGACCAGGCTTGGTGCTTCCCAGCTGTGCAGGACTCAGCAAATTGTATTTGTGGCATTACAGAGGGGGCCTGTGGAGCTGACCTCCCCTGTTTCCAATCTCCCTGCCTCCCAGATCTTAAAGACCTCATCAGCAGGGGCCCGTGGAATGAATCTGAAATCCTCATTCTGACAGCGTGGCCGCACCATCCTAGGTTTTGGCCCAGTAAAGGAAGTCACTAATTCAGTATTAAACCAGGTGGTCCTCTTTCTGAAAGGTGGGCCCCCATCTGGTAGTGGGACACAACTGGATATAGTTTTGTCTCCTATCAGTTGGGGGAGGTTACCCTGCCCCATCCGGCTCTTAAAAATGGCACCCCACTCATGCAGCATGGCCTCCCTTGCACCATGTGTGCAAGGTCACGCCGACAGGAAGGGGTGGCGTACTTATAAAGATGGTACCCCCTCTCCGTGTGGCATGGCCTCATGCCATCAAGGGTGGGGCGAGAACTATCAGACTGGCAGGCGCAGGGTCACACTATTCCCAGAAGTACCAGAATGTCTGGTGTTCCAGGGAATTGTGAATGAACAGTCACCTTATATGTCAGCATATAAAGGGATTTTGCTTTACCTTCTCTGGAAACCAGAGTAAGCTGCACCGGTGCAGTGTGTGAACACGAGGCATTGGTCAGCTCCCTGAGGCAGGAGCATTGCGATGATCTGTGTTTGTACAGTGGGCCATGGTCCAAGACTAGAGTACCGGTTCATTATGAATACATTGGTATAGCTACTCTGGTGTAGTCAAAACTCAGGCACACTGTCTGTGGGAGCTTTCCCCCAGCCTTCTCAAGGCAACACAATTCCAGACCCTCTCCTCTTAGGCTTTTAAGTACCGTGAAGTGCTATTGTGTCATCCTCTGCACTCACAGCAGCCCTCTGAAGGCTCACTTGGTGGTCGTGCACCCTTCGTTGCAGATTGGTGGCTCTACTCCTTTTGTCTCTGAACACAACTGTCACCTAATGTGCTGAGAATAGACCCCCTGAGAGCCAGCCACCACGGCGTAGTAGAATGTGAACTATCCTTCTTTCCTCCCCTCCACAGTTACACCACAGAGTTTGTGGATCTGGGAAACGTCTCAGCTCTGCGCACGTTCCGTGTCCTCCGCGCGCTGAAAACGATCACCGTGATTCCAGGTAGGCCATGGATCATTTATTTGCCTTCCAGACCCTCTTCATCCCTTTCCACAGCATAAGTTTTAACTTGAAAAGCCATCAGGCTTGCCGGTCTTTGCCCTATATCTTGGATTGTCCCGTAAACCAGTGTGCTTGTAAAACCTGGTCTTTTATGCACCCTAACACATCAAAAGAACCATTTGGGAGAACAGAGTGATTCAAAACCTGAGGGGCAGCAGGCATGGTTAGATAGGAGTAATTAGTTAATCAGGATGTAAGCTGGTGTCAGGAAAGAATTCAGAGCTAGAATAAGGGATTTTTCAGTTGACTGGCAATTCCAAAAACTCAGGACAAAATCATTTGAGGACTAATTGAAAATGAAAATTTTCAGTGAATTGAAGAGTAAATTAAAAAAAAATTCTCATTCAACAAAATGTTTTGCCTTCACAAAATCTAAATATTTCAAGTTTGACCAATTCAAAATGTTTTAAATTGTTTGTTAAATAAATCTAAAGGAAATTTGTAATCAAAGTATTGTTTTGAAATGAAAAATCAAAACATTTTGTTTTTAAAACGATGAAACAAAAAAGTATTTTTAAAAATTTTGTATGTTTTTTTTCCCCACCAGAAGCAATATACAGAAGGCTTTGCTGTTGCCAGATATGCATTTTGTTGGGGGGGGTGGGGGAAATAACAAAAACAAACAAACACACAGTGTGCTAGAAAAATTTCCCCTTTCTTTATTTACAACCATTGCACCATAGGCAGGTGAATTTTTATCAGAAGGGGGTCTTGCCTACCCTGAAATACAGGTTCTGCAGGAATTAGGGCGCTGGGCAGCTCTTATGGGACACATGAGCTCAATAGCAATGTTAGAACATTATCAATGATTAACAAATGAATGACTTTACCAATAACATTTCCCTCATCAGGTCTGAAGACAATTGTTGGGGCTTTGATACAGTCTGTGAAGAAGCTCTCTGACGTCATGATTCTCACTGTCTTCTGTCTGAGTGTTTTTGCACTTATTGGCCTTCAATTGTTCATGGGAAACCTTCGGCAAAAATGTGTTAGGTGGCCGCCCCCTATAAATGACACTTTCCAAGAGGACTTCTTTGGAATGAACAATGACACGCTTGCTGATACAGCTCTCTATGGCAACATAACTGGATTGAGTAACAGAACTTTTGACTGGGACTCTTACATCAATGATGAAGGTAAATACTCGTGTGCCTTCTGTCTGCTCTTAAAATGTGCCAATGTCAACAACATTATTGACTCCTTGCCAGCATTTAGAGCCCCTCTCCTCAGCCAATCAGCTGTCCACCATCCTCACTGGAAAATTTCACACCATGTGACTAAGCCAACAGCGAATCCAAATTGGCCATAAAACCCAAAAGTTCGAGATGGAATCCAAAAACATAAATGATTATTTTTGCCCAAAGCCAGAAAAATCAAAATGTGCTGGTCAAAAAAAAAAAGTTTAAAATAAAGAGGCAGAGCACTCACCCCTTTTTATTTTTTACACAGAGCCCTGCACCAAGGGTGCAGAGAGAACGCTTCAAACTGCTCCCACCTCTGGGGTCATTTCACAGTGCAGGCACATTTATACAGAAGGCAGAACCAGCTGCTAACCAGCCTTCAATCTCTGACTGTCGCTGCCAAGTAACTCTGCGGTGGGAGGGGTATTGGTTGGAGCATTTCACGTCTTGTTTACAGCACTCAGCAGAAGGTCATGTTACATCTTCACCAAGGTGCTTTATTCCAGCAGCACGAGTGGCTGGGAAGTTAAACGCAGCAGCAAGGCTAAGGGGAGCTAAAGTCAATACCCACAAACTGGTGAGATCTATACAATAGTCACGGCACATTCAGGCAGTCCATTCCTAAGTCACACTAGACAAGCAACGCATCGTGGTCTGAGATTCCATACGTGGGGCGGCTTTTCAGCCCTCCGCAGGTAATTAAACTGGCGCACAGTGCTGGTGGTTGAAAAGGAGTCGCTGATTGGGACGCACAGGACAGGCTCCAAATAGGTCCTGCCAGTTACGAGGCTGTTCAGTTAGGGTGCGTCTACACTTAGAAATTAAGTCGACTTAATTTAATCTGCGTCCACATTACGTTTTCCTTGAGTCGACTTAAGCAGCTGCTTCAATCAACTTAAGGAAAATTAAAGTCGACTTTACTAAACCTCGTTTTAAGTCGACTTTGCTGGCTAAGTTGACTTTAAAAAGTTGACTTAGCCAATGTGGACGTGGAGTAGCCCTAAGTCGACTTAGGGGGCTTTAGGGCTTCTCCACTGCCCTCCTTGCCAGAGTGGCTGGCACAGCCACAGCCTGGTGTGCCCCCCCCACAGGGCAGGGCAGAGCCCTGCCCACCCTGCTCCTATGCCCTGCCAAAGTCCCTGTCCCCCTTTGCCCCATTGTATCCAGGTACAATGGGGCAAAGGCTGAGCCCCCTGGCACTGGGCAAGGGGTGCCCCCCCTGCCACCATGGACCTGTCCCAGGTCCACCTAGCCCCTACAAGTCGACCTAGGCGTCCAGTGGGGACGCTCTAGGTCGATTTGGCAGGGTCCCCTCTAAGTTGACTTAATTTTTGAGTGGGGACATGCTAAGTCGACTTAACAGAGTCAACTTAAAGTCGATTTTGTAAAGTCGACTTAGCTAAGTCGACTTAAATTAACAAGTGTAGACATAGCCATAATGCCCAAGGTGGGGTACTAATTGTAGGCCAATACAGATGGTTCCATGCCCACTAGAAGGGCCTGACCCGAAGAGCAGGTTCTCCATTTCCGTAAATGAAATGAAATTCCCTCTTTGATGTATTTCAGCAGCTGCTGCAGTTCTTGTCTGGGCAGATCATCATGGGCAACATCAGAGAGGAGTGAGCCCAGTGCTTTTCTAGTCTCGGTGCCTATTTAAGGCTGGCTATTTGAGGAAGGTGTGGGCTGGTAGAGACGGGAATGTCCAGGAAGAGGTGCTTGTAGTGGGCTCAGCTTAGGGCTGCTAGAGAGTGCTTGTCCTTTTCCACAGTTTCCCAGCAGGGTACGTGCAAACATTCACTCACCTGAAACCTGCAGAGTTTTGGCGCTGGCCTTTCTCCTGTCTTTTCCTTCCCTTTCTGTGAATGAACATTCACACCTGGGACCCTGGCTTGTGAGAACATTTGCAGAAGGAAAATGGCAACAGGTATTCACACAAGAACTCAGTCTGGCCACTCTCTGCAACTGATTTGGGAGTCAGCCAGTCGAGCAAGTGAACAAAACCATGTGACTCATGTCACCTGTACAAATTAGCGCATTTTGAATAGCAAACTCAGGACACAATTGTGGTGGTGAATGCTTGGTGCGTGATCCAGTGGCTGAGACACAATACAATTAGCTGTTGACTGGATAATTGCAAATGGGAAAGAAATGTGTGAAAAGCAACGTCTGCCATTCTCATTTTGTGCTTTTGTTCTGAATTGCACAGGGAATTTCTACTTTTTGGAGGGAGCACTCGATGCCCTGCTCTGCGGGAACAGCAGTGATGCTGGGTGAGTGGGGTCTGTTCTGAACAGCACAGACAGGCCTGGGCGTCCCCTTGGGAGGGAAACAACAAAGAGGTGGACCCTGGCTTAGTAAGAGGGTAGTGCTCAGCCAGACCACCGAACAGGAAGTGACTGGTGTGAGATTGGAGAAGAGAGCTGTGGGGACAAATGACCCCTTGTATGTCTGGGCACAAATCTTTTGTGGATTGTGATAGGGAAACCTCTGATCCTATCTTCTTTGTTCTGACACAGACCGTTCAGAGACCTCTCTTTTGTAGACACCACTGTGTAGTTTACTGATAGTTACCTGGGCCCCACCCCTCCTAGGGACAGCCCTGACTAGATCCTACCTGTGGGTCCAGTTTTCAAAGTCTTGGCTTGATTGATTGCATATGTGTATGGGTGTTGATGTATGCTGCACGTGTGTGTGTGTTGATGTGTACTGTGTATGTGCATGCATTGATGTGTGCTCTGTGTGTGTGAGTGTGTTGGTGCATGCTGTGTGCTGTATGTGCATTGCTGTGTAGTTGCATGCTGTGTGTGTTGGTGTCTGGTGTGCGTGCATTGGTGTGTGCTCTGTGTGGGGGGAGAGGTATGTTGGTGTGTGCTCTGTGTGTGCTCACAGGAGAGAAAGAGACAGCACCGAGTACTTTTAAGGCGCAGAACTCTTGTCTCCTTTTAAGCTCCGGGAAACCAGCAGCACCCAACATGCCACCAGCCCTAGGCCCAACATCCCATGTGGCTGGGGGAAGTACTGACATCTCCTTTCCATTCTCACATATTAGCTCCTCTAATGTCCAAGGCTCCCTATTAAATGAGGAGAAGACTCTGAATTGAACACTCCTCCACCTGGCCTTGACTCACCCCGTGCCAGCCCCCTTGAGAGCACTTTGCACCTTGCACCCTCCTAGAGTTTCTGCACATAAAACTAGATTGTCTTTTGCCCAGGCCTCCCCTTCCTGGGCCAGGCACTAACATCCAGAACAAGGAGCAATGGTTGCAGATTACAGCTGGGGAGGTCAAGGTTGGATATTAGGAAAAACTTTCTCACTGGGAGGGTGGTGAAGCATTGGAATGGACTATCTAGGGAGGTGGTAGAATCTCCATCTTTGGAGATTTTTAAGGCCCGGTTAGACAAAACCCTGGCTGGGTGATTTAGGGGGAGTGGTCCTGCTTTTAGCAGGGGTTGGACTAGATGACCTCGTGAGGTCCCTTCCAACCCTATTATTCTATGATCTCTCCTCTCCTCTCGGCTCCTTCTGGCAGGAAGTGCCCCGAAGGCTTCGAGTGTCTGAAAGCAGGAAGGAATCCAAACTACGGCTACACCAGCTATGACACGTTTAGCTGGGCTTTCCTTTCTCTCTTCCGCCTGATGACTCAAGACTATTGGGAGAACCTCTTCCAGCTGGTGAGCCAGTTCTTTCCCTTTCTGTGCAGTTTCCCACTGGTGGAGGCAATTGCTTGTGTTCCTTTGTACATCCCTTCATATGGAGCAGGGGTCCTTTGAGGCAAAGTTCACTGTGTGTTTGGTTTTTATTTCCTCTTTTTTTCCCTGCGGTGATGGAGGATTCATCCCATCTATGGGCTGGGATATGTCTCTGGTCAGTGGTTGCTAGGGGTAAAGCATCTCAGAGCTTCTACTGTTGCGTATAGATATTCACCCAAACTCATCTTGGCTGGAAGGTAGCACCTGACCAGTGCAATGTGGCATCTTCTCCATGGAGCGAGGCCTGATGTAACAGTACAGACGCTACAGCTGAGAGCAGACATGAGCACAAGCCACATAAGTCACTCAGAGATGAACTCATTGGGAGCTGGGATGCAAACTTTGCCCTTAGTTGCAAAACCCCAGGCTTGAGCTGAAGGAGATTGTGATAATGGGTGGGAATAGCAGGTCCTCTCTTCTCTGTTGAGACAGTCACTAACGGGCAGGATCACACAGGTACTCACATTGCACTGAGCCCCCCAATTTGTATTCATACCCACAGTTTGAGACCTGCATGGGTGTTTGGACCTGGACTTTGGTTGAGCCGGTTGTTAGGAGGCTGCTTTCCAGATCTAGGTTTAGCTTTTCAGACCTTCAGGGAGGGAGGGTCTGTGGTTTTCATTCAAGGCCTTCACTACTGCTCTTCTTGACCAGCAGCACACTCCACCCCAGGGCATGCTGGTTGTGCTGAAGCTCGTGGGGCTTGTAGTCTGAGTCGCAATCCACCAATGCTAACCACAGCAAGAGCAATTCAGGGCAGGTAGCCTGGCTGTCTGGGAGTGAAACTCTCTCAGTTTTTTGAGGAGACTGTGAATCAAACCCACACTCTTCCCTGGCACAAGGTAGCAATTAGCAGTTAAATAGGCCAGTGGCCTGACTTTGTCTGATAGGCTGGGCCTTTTCTTTCCACAGACCCTCCGTGCAGCTGGGAAAACGTACATGATCTTCTTTGTGGTGGTTATATTCCTTGGTTCCTTCTACCTCATCAACCTGATCCTGGCTGTGGTCGCCATGGCCTACGCAGAGCAAAATGATGCAACCATGCTGGAGGAGCAGCAGAAAGAGAAGGAGTTTCAGCAGCTCCTGGAGCAGCTGAAAAAGCACCAGGAAGAACAAGAGAAACTGGTGAATCCTGTGTGTGCCTGGGCTCAGAATGTGGGGACCAGGATGTGACAGCGAGGCTGAATGAGGGTGCTAAAAACGGTGGTGTGGATGCTGCAGCTCGGGCTGTCAAATGGAGGGGGGTCTGATGAGACGGCTCAAGGGAAGGGGAAGCCAAGAGGACGAAGAAGAGGGGTGGGAGAGAAGCCCGAAGAGTGAGCTCAGCCAGTGGCTGTGGTAGGCAGAGGTGGGGATACAGAGAACTAGGAGCCAAGAGTTAGGGTTAGAGGCTGTGTTACAGAACTGAGCAAATGATGGTGCTGTGCAGCACAGCACATGAGACCCAGGAGTAAATAAGGAAATTCCAGTCCTACGTCCCTGTTGGACCCACCCCGTGCCCAACAGCCTCAAGGTTCACCCCCACCATGAGCAGCAGCACCCTCCCAGCCTCCCAGCACCCTCATTTGCTCAGTTCTGTAACACAGCCTCTGGGGCCCTGATCCTGGGCCGCGGTGGCTGCTCTGCCCTGAGCATGTCCTCAGCCCCCTCTTCCTGCAGCTGGTAGCAGTTGTGGCCAGTGTAATAGGGATGTGGGCTAGGCCAGCGGTTCTCAACCGCTGTGTCATGACACAAAAGTGTGTCGTGGCACAGTGCTGAGTGTGTCGCAAGCTAAGCCTGCCCCAGCCCCGCTGAGCTGCTGCAGCAATACATGAGCGGCGACACACGCAGCCAACTTGTATTAACCTGGGGTTGGGCTGGGGAAGAGGAGAGACGCCGGGGGTCAGACTGGGGAGAAGGGGAGAGACACAGGGGGACAGACTGGGGAGAAGGGGAGAGACAGAGGGGTCGGGCTGGGGATAAGGAGAGAGATGCAGGGGTCAGGCTGGGGAGAAGAGGGGGGGACATGGAGTCGGGCTGGGGAGGAGAGATGCGGGGGTTGGGCTGGGGAGAAGAGACGCAAGGGTTGAGTTAGGGGAAGGGGAGAGATGCGTGGTAGGGCTGAGGAGAAGAGATGCAGGGGTCAAGCTGGGGAGAGATGCAGGGGTCGGGCTGGGGAGGAGAGACGTGGGGGTCAGGCTAGGGGAGGAAAAGAGACGCGGGGTAGGGCTGGGGAGAGATACAGGGCTCAGGCTGGGGAGGAGAGATGCGGGGGTCAGGCTAGGGGAGGAAGAGAGACGCGGGGTAGGGCTGGGGAGAGACACGGGGCTCAGGCTGGGGAGAAGGGGAGAGACGCGGGGGTCGGGCTGGGGAAAGATGTGGGCTGCAGGGCTAGGATTCAGGGCTGCTCGGGGGTGGGGGGCAGATGCGGGACTGGGGGCAGGGGGCTAAGACCTGTGGGGAGGTTGGTGTGTCACACACAGCTGAGAAGGTTCCTAGCTGCGTTGCGACCCTTAAAAGGCTGAGGACCCCTGGGCTAGGCAGCCCTGCATCCTGCTGCTGCCAGGCATTGCAGCACGGCCAAGTCTGAGCGATCCTCAGGCTGCTTTACCTGACGCTGAGGGACTGGGCCAAAGGTCTGGGGACAGGGAGGTGGCCTCCGGACACATTTGCACCTCTGTCCTGTCAAGAGCTCCTTAGCTGCATCCTGGATCTCTCGTCTCATTGGCTGTGCTGCCATTGGCTGTTCGTTCCCACCTCTCCCTGCCAGTCCCATGGGCAAAGCTCATTTTCTGCCCATTTGGCTTCCCATCCTCTCTTCCTCATCCTCTGTTTCTCTTGGTGTCCCCTTCCCTTCATCTCTCCCACAGCTATCACCTCCTGTAGCCCCTTGAGGCCTAGACTGAGGAAAGGGCCCCAACATTCCAGGTGCTGTGCAAACACCTAGTGAGAGACGGTGCCAGACCCACAGAGATCACTGTCCTAAAGCCCAGACCCAGCAGCTGGGCACAGCCTCCCTCTCGCCCCCTCCAACCCTGAGCACCACCAACATGAAACAGCCTCAGAAAATCGCTTTTTGCAAACAGAACGCCAAACCCAGCCAGTCCCACACGCCAGTCACCTTGCAGGAGCTGATCACAACCCTCTAGCTGTCACTGGCCTTTTCAGTCAAAAACTCTTCACGGCCAAAGCCAGGTCTTTCTCGTCAGCTACAGCCTTTGTCAGCCAGCCTGATGGGAGCTTTCCCTACTTAGGGAGAGTTTAGATTTCCTGGCACCGGTGGTTCAGCCAGCCTGCAGCTCATGTCCTGGGCACAGGCACAGGCTGTTGGCTTGGGGAGGCTTCATATTTAGAAAGCTAGCAAAATTTAAAATAGATGTAAATAGCCAGAGGTCCTGAGAGTGCCTCTTTAACACACAGCTCATGCCTGGTCCCCTTCTGGACAGCTGATGTTATCAGACCCACCCACATGGCTGCAAGCTCCACAGCAAACAGCTCCTCCTGGGGCAGAAATACCCTCTGGGAGCTCCAGCATGTTAGTGAGACAGGCCTTCCTTTCCTGAAACCACATGGAGCGGCCTAAATTGAGCTGTGCTTTTTAAATGGTCTCTCCAGGCCCAAACACGCATGCATGCCACACACACGTGACTGCACATGCACTCACACACACATGCACACACTCTTGATCCTGTGACTAGTTCACATTGCCATCGGTCCCAGCTGTTGTCAAAAAGTCTAGTTTCGGGAGCTGCCTGATTTACATCCATTTGCTCCTTTTCAAACCCAGCAAGTTATTTTAGCTTCTCTCCAGGCCTCAGAATTCTCCCCTAATCACAGTAAGCCTGTAAAATATCCTCTGATCATCTTTTGGGCCCTTGCTGGCTTCTTTCCAATTTTTCCCCATGATCCATCCCTGCAAATCTAATTTTTGGTTTGGGCAAATGAGCAATTTCCTCACTTATCAAGAAAAATGCACAATCGCAATTTACCCTCTCAGTCTTCTACCTCGGATCTACCAACATTTGGAACAGGATGTCTGTTTCCAGCCCACGCCTAGCTACTCCATTTTACATGGAAATGGTTTACTCTCACTTGAAGTCCCTGGTGTCTGAGCACCGTTGTTCTCCACATGTATGGCCTCAGCTGTAATTTTCACATCTTTTGGGGCATTCCAGTCCAGGGTGTGGGGTGTGTGCAGGGTTGGTATGTGGTCATGTATAGTTAATTGCAATAACTATATTAATCCCACTTAATGCTTTTCATTTTCAAAGCCCTGTCACATTAAGAAATGACCTCTAAGAATATGTCTGGTAGACTCTATTATTATCCCCAACCTACTGATTGGAGAAACCTGTAAAACTGGGATAATGATGCTCAGTACGAGTGGGTGGGAACCAGACTCTCTTCCATGCAACATGCCCTGATTTCTAAAGTTTGTTCCATTCCGAAACAGATCAAACTGTTTCATTTTGAGAAACTCAGACGTATAATCTGACAAACTTTACAAATTTACAAACTTTTTTAAAAAGTACTTAAAAATGAATTTTATTCCAAACAGTCATTTTGAAATTACAAATGGCACATTCTTCTCAAAAAAATGCCCAAAATGAGCTGTTTTGACACAATCAAAAGGTTTTGGTTTTTTTGTGGGGCTTTGTAAACAAAATTTCATCAGAATCAACAACCTTTTCTGAAGATGGCCGTTTGAACAAAAATGGCGGTTTTTCATCCAAAACAATGTGGATGGAAAAAAATGCAGAGCAGTTCTAATGCTTGCCCACCTTTGGCAAGAGACAGACTTCTCTTCCTAGCACATCAGCATGTGCTGATTCTGTTTTGAAGCTCCAGCATTCAGGAAGAGTTTCTGGTTTTTATTTGCCGCAGCTGCCAGTGTGGAGGTCAGGTTTGTTTCCAGACTTAAAATGGAAGGCTCTCATTTCAGGGTGCACTAAGGTTTACCTTTTTCCAGATGAGCTGAGAGTGTACTGACGTGGGAGAACTATTTCCCCACAGAAATAGCTGTGTGCTGCTGGGGGAAGAGCCGCAGCAGCAATGGGAGATGCTGTACCATTTCCACTCCCCAAATAGATAACTACGGCAGCTGTTATCCAGATCACTACCTCTGTGGAAGTGACGGGGAGGCAGCATGGACTTTCACTTTCAAGGTGTATCCTGACCCGTTTTCACAAGGAAAGACTGAGTTTTAAGCAAAGAGGAATGGGTCATCAAGCCATTACCCCTAAACTGTATCTCCTATCTCAGCAGAAGGATTCCCTTCCCTCCACCCCTAATGCACCCTGTGTGTCCACTTGAGGAAACTCAATGCCCATGTCGCTGTTTTCTTTGCAGTTACGAGACCGTAAATTAAGTGGCTGTTCCCGGAGCAGCATTAGTGTGGAGAAAAAGGCGGGGGACCCTGCCCAGATGGTGGTGAACAACCAAGACAAAGTGAAGGACTGCAACGGGCGAGTCGTTGCCAGGGTCATGCCGGAGCGAGCGGCCACGGTTGAGGAAGTATATGCTGGTTATGTTTCCTCTCTCTGTTACTGTCTGCTCATGGCGGGCTGGACTCATCTCTCGCCTGGTGCAGAGCCCAGCAGGGGGACTAAGTGGGGAGAAGGGGGACTTGTTTGTCCCAAAGTGGCTGGAGTCAGCCTGACCCAGCTTGAGAGCTGTTCTGCTTGTTGCAATGGCTGGTCTGGACTGTTACAGCCCAGAATACAGCTGTGGCCGGCACTCCAGCCACTCTGTCCTGTCCCCAGACCCCTGTGCTGGCTGCTCTTGTCATCTGCTAGGAAGGTCCCTCCTGCCAGAAGGGAATCCTCGAGCAGGGGAAGGGCCGTGGCCTCCCGCTGCTTCTCAGCTTTTGCACCAGTGGAGCTGGAGAGGTTGCCATGCACCTGTGAATTTGCCCCAGTGAATCTCCTGCACTCAAGGGCCCAATTCTGCCCTCAGGCTCCTGGGTACTACTCCCAGCTCAAACATGCCAGCTTCAATCACGCTAATGTGGTAAAGCCAGCAAGGTAGCTGTGGTGGCACGAGTGGTAACCACTCAAGGACGCACCAAAGAGCTCTGCTGGGATGGCACTCAGGTGCCTATGCCCATCCAATGGTGTCTACCCTGCTGCTTTTTAGTGCAATTGCTCAATCAAACTAGCACGTATATGGCCAACCAAGCTGGGAATTGCACCTCCCATTGCAGTGTAGCCAGAGCGTTAACCTCCCTTAGATTCTTCTAGCCCCCTTTGGTACAAGGAACCTGCTGGAAACAACCCTAGTAAAGAGCCCCGCAGTCTGCTTGGTGGATCTCACCTCACAGTTCCGTCCCTTCCCTTTTATACGGCTTACAGCCTGGGATGTCCATCAGGGGACTAAAGAGCTACTTTTACTGCAGCCGTCTGATGGTTCAAGGAGCTTCCCACAATATTCTCTGGCTCTTCAGGTTCCTATGTGCCTAGTTCTTCCTTTCAGTACAGATCAGATCCATGAGGAGCCCCAGACCGTGAGGAGCCAGGCTATTGTTATGCTGCTCTACCTTTAAGTGCCTTTCCTGGATGGCTACCAATCAGGTTCTTATAATCTGATCTGCTCTCCTTTTTGTAGCCAGATGCTGCTGATGCGGAGGACAAAGTCAATCCTGATCACCTGCTAGTGGGCAGCCAAGATGGGCCCGGCCTCCAGAAGAGGGCTGAGAGTGATGTCAGCATGATCTCCAACGCCATGGAAGGTAGATGCCCTTCCCAATAAGATAGGGGCTACACTGGGTGCAGCTGAACTGGAAAACGCCAAGCCGAGGACACTCCCCCATGTGCTACAAAGAGCTGTGTTCACATTGAGTGTGCCGCTGACAGTCAACGTCAGATCCAGAAAGGCTACAAGAAGCAGATTTTCAGGACAAATGTCACTTAATGTAACAGGCGACTGGGAACGTAGGATTGGAAGGGACCCACTGAGACCTGTCCCCCCTATGCTAATGCAGGCAACCCGTTATACATCCTGTTCATAAACTTAGCAAGCGCTGTCTTAAAACTAGTGAGCTTGGTTCCCCCCCTGTGCCTATGGGGAGGCGGTGCCTCTGACAGTTAGAAACTTTCTTCTCATTTCTAGCCTAAATTTATTTCTAGCTGGTTTTATCCTCTTTAATTCTTGTGCCAACTTTCTCCTTCCCTGGAGTTTAGCCCCACCCCCAAATGCATGTGAAAGATTTGCCATCAACACAATTTACTGCTATCCCAGCTCCAGGGCCGGCCCTACGCCAAATGACACCCCAGATGAGGAGCATCTTCAGCGCCCCCGCCCTTACAAAACTTTTGAATATCTTTCTTTGTTTTGTATTTGTAGCCTATTTCACACTGCAGTGCACAATTTGCATGCCTGATTTTTCTCTGGCGTAGAAGCCCCTAAATTTGCATGCCAGGATCTGTAAATCTGTATTGATTCATGCCATATAGAAGCAAATACAAAAAAATTGCCCCCCTAGCCTGACACCCCAAGTAGTCACCTGGGTCACCTGCCCCTAAATTCAGTCGTGTCCAGCTCCAGTGTAGCTATGCTGTGGTGTTCCCCTCTTCTCTGTCCTTTGTGTGCTGCTTCTCTTAGATTGTAAGTCCGCTTAATGCAGGTGCCATGGTCCCTTCTCATGACTGATCCCCAGCTCTGCTTCAGCTAGCTGCTATTGGTGCTGCCCCTTTAGCTTAGCTGACACTACTGCAAAGCCTGACAACCAGGAACAGTGCTTGCTGTCCCAGTCCTTTGAGGCAGAGGCGGAGTATTTCTGTGGCCGTCCCCAGTGCTCGTTGGCTTCTGGGAACACTGCAAAGGCCCAAAGAGAAGGTGTAACAAGCGGCGCAAGAATGTAGTCAATATTACTTCAAGCCCCAGCTTCTTATCTTAGCTCCTGGTCACTGGGCTGCACGGACAGGACGGGCACACATGTGACTCAAGTAAAATGGCCCATAGACGCCTGGGCAATGGTTTGTTCCACAGGCCCAGCCATCACTACTGTTCGATGGCCAGAGCAAGTGGAGCCAGTATGATTTCTGTGACTTCCTCAATAAAAACACGCGGTTGTTCACTGATTTATCCTCGGGGCTAAAACCCAGCTCTCCACTCCAGTCCTGTCTTGATACACGAATACACAGGGGGACGGGACACTATTAAGATAGCTAAACTTTCAAGAGCAGGAAAGACGTGAAGACAGGAATGGTTTATTCACTGACTCCTCCCCCTTCAGAGTCCTGTTTGATTTAGTGCATCAGCTGTGTCTCACCTGGAGCTCTTCCATCAGAGAGGTAGCTGTTCACCACTAACTGGGTTGGGCTATTCAAAGAGGCCTCAGAGAGCTGCGTGTTCTCTGGTATGGGATGCCTTGGATTGTAAAGCCCTTAGGGCCTGCACCATCTTTTGGTGATGTGTTCAGATAGCACCTAACACAACAGGAATGTGGCTCCCAGCTGCTGCAGTAATACAAATAAATAAGCATTTCAAAGTGGGGTTTGGGAACCTAACTCCCAGTTTATTTGAAAACCCCAACTTCGCTCAGCTTCATTTTTTAATTTCAGCCCTACCAAGCCGGTTCCCCCCACTTTATTCCACCATGTTGATTTGCCAGGTGGGAGGTGTCACAGCAGGGACAGAAGCAGCCCGGAGTCTGCCAGTGGGTTTGCATAGAGCCTAACAAACACATTCCCAATGACAAAGATGATGATTGTGTCCTGTGAAAGCCTAAATCCCCATTACACTTGCATGGCATCTGCCACATCTGCATGCCCCCAACTGTCGTTTGCACCAGCATAACAAATAGTTTGGCATGCAGTTGCCTTTGCACCTGCTACAGCCTGACTCATGTGCCCCAATACACTAGCCTTCTTGCTCATGCTAGGTTAGATCGAGAATCCTCAGCCAAGCTCCATTCTATTGACTTAGTATGTGACTCTTCTCCAGCAGTGCCTGGGCAATGACGTGAGGTCTTCGTCTCTTATTTTTCAGAGCTCGAGGAAGCTCACCAGAAGTGTCCACCCTGGTGGTATAAATTTGCCCACATCTTCCTGGTTTGGGACTGTTGCCCTCTCTGGCTGAAGCTGAAGGCGTTTGTGAGGCTGATCGTGATGGACCCATTTGTCGACCTGGGGATCACAATATGCATTGTGCTCAATACGCTCTTCATGGCCATGGAGCACTACCCAATGACCGAAGAGTTCGAGAATGTGTTGTCTGTGGGAAACCTGGTAGGAAATTGCTTGGCTTTGGTTTTCCTATTGAGCCCCCTGGAGAGCAATAAAAACACGAGGGCAGGCAGCTCTGCTCTGGAGCCGTACTGCAGGGTTGGATCACAGCATGACTGCATCAAATAAAGGCAAGCTACCACAGGAGGCAGAAGGGAGCCAGGGGAATAGGAGCCACTCCGTTTCTCATAGACTCTAAGGTCAGAAGGGAGCAATATGATCATCTAGTAGTCTGACCTCCTGCATAATGCAGGCCACAGAGCCTCACCCATCCACTCCTGTAATAATCCTCTAATTTATGACTGAGTTATTAAAGTCCTCAGATCATGGTTAAAGACTTGAAGATACAGAGAATCCACCAGCAAGTGAGCCGTGCCCCATGCTGCAGAGGAAGGTGACAATCTCCCAGAGCCTTTGCCAATATGCCCTGGGAGAAAATTTCTTCCCAACTCTAAATACGGCAGTCAGTTACATCTTGAGTATATAGGCAAGACTCATTAGCCAGACACCCAAGAAAGAATTCTCTGTAATGAGTCTTAACCCACCCCATCTAATGTCCCATCTCAGGCCATTGGTATATCCACCACCAGTAGCCAAAGACTGGGCAATTGCCAAACAACACTCTCCATCACACCATCCCCTCCATAAATTTATTAAGCTCAGTTTTGAAACCAGCTAGGTCTTTTGCCCCCACTGATCCCCTTGGAAGGCTATTTCAGAACTTCACTCTTCCAATGGTTAGAAACCTGCCTCTAACTTGAAGTCTAAACTTCCTGATGGCCAGTTTATATCCATTTGTTCTTGTGTCCACATTGACACTGAACTTAAATAACTCCTCTTCTTCCCTGGTATTTATCCCTCTGATATATTTATAGAGAGCAATCATATCTCCCCTCAACTTTCTTTTGGTTAGGCTAAACAAGTCAATGCTTTAAGTCTCCTCTCATAAGGCAGGTTTTCCATTCTATGCACCCTTCATTGCACCTGTTCCAGTTTGAAATGATCTTTCTTAAATATGGGGATCAGAACTACACACAATATTCCAGATAAGGTCTCACCAGTGCCTTGTATAATGGTAGGAACACCTCCCTATCTCTACTGGAAATACCTTATCCGATGCACTCTAGGACCGCATTAGCCTTTTTCACCGCCACATTGCATTAGTGGCTCATAGTCATCCTGTGATCAACCAGTACACCTTAGTCCTCCTCTGTCACTTCTAACTGGTGCCTCCCCAACTTGCAGGAAAAATTCTTATTAGTCCCTAAATGCAAGACCTTGCACTTTCCACCATTAAATTTCATCCTATTTCTATTCCTCCAGTTTACAAGGTCATCCAGATCTTCCTGTACAATATCCTTATCCTTCTTTGTATTGGCAACACCGTCCGACTTTGTGTCATCCACAAACTTTATTAGCACATTCCCACTTTTTGTGCCAAGGTCAGTAATAAAAAGATTAAATAAGATTAGTCCCAATACCATTCCCTGAGGACCTCCACTAATAACTCCTGACAGTTCTCTGCTATAGCTTCCCTGGAGAAACTACCGTGGCCTGACCCATCCTCGTCAGCCCTGAAGCCCATGTGGGTGCAGTGAGACCTGCATAGATCATCACATCCCCATGGATAGGTCCCAGCTCTCTGCACAGAGCCTGGTCAGAAAGACCAATGAGCGTGGGCAATTCCCAGTGAAGATGCGAATCCAGAAAGCCAGGCTGTCCATCAAGGCATTGCCCCGCGTACTGGCCCTGCCAGCCTGTTGTAGCCCTTGCAGATCCTGAATGTCAGCCCCAATGGGCTCACTCATTACCTGGCTGGGCATTCGTGTGGCTTTCTAGGTGGGATTTTTCCAAGGAGTTGAAAGGAGGTAGACCCCCAAATTCTATTGGAATCTGTGAAGTAAGAACTAAGTCTTGTCGGCTCCCTGGAAAATCCTAGCCTAAGGAAATGAGGTTTCGTAATGGTCCAGGAAGGAGCAATGACAATTTCATCCCCTTTTGCTCTCTGAACCTGCTCTTTTCTCCTCTCTGGGCTGCTCAGGGCCATTTCATCTCTTGCTCTGTATTCAGAGCCCCCAAGGCTGCCAACAGACGTAGGAAACTACACGGTCACTTTGCTGGATTTGAGGTAGTCCCTGCGGTGGGGCAAATATTGACATTCCTGCAGCCCCTAAAGGACCATGCCATTTAACACCCCACGTAGGCACAGCCCCAGCCTCCATCAAATTGCTAACTCCCATCAGCTCCCCTGAATGCCCCCAGTTAAAATGACTCCATCCAGCAGAGGACCTGTGCGTCACCAGCCCATGTTCTTACCAGCTCCTCAAGAGGTCAGGGAAGGCCCATCATTTTAAAAGGGGACTACAGACACTCATGGTGAGTGTGTGGTCTCTGATCTGCAGAGGTCAGTCTGTTACAGTCCTTCGTTTGTCTCAGCCAACCCAGACAAACTGCAGAGCTCCAGAGCTGAGAGTGTGAGCTGTCCCAGCTGATGCCAAAGATCCAGGGCATCCCGAGCGGGACGGAACAGAGTCATCTCCTTTGTGGATGGGGCCCAGATGGGGAGCTGTCATATGCGCTCACCACTGAGTTTCACCACCATTTCTGGAGCCCAACTTGGGACTGACTGGGTGTGTTGCACAGAGATACTGGGTCCTCACAGCCCCACGAATGCTCTGGGGCCTGCATGTGCTCCATTCTTTGGAGAATCAGATTCTAGACAGATTGGAGACACTGCCACAGTGAACAGCCTGAAAGTTGCACCCATGGCTCTCCGAGCAAGGCATGGCGTAGCTCCTACCTCTTGTGGTGCTCTGGAGAGCAGCCCTGGAAATCCATTCAGCACTTAGACAGGCAGAGAGTGATAAGAACAGCATCCCCATGAAGGGCAGTCAGACACCTTGTGCCTGATAGCTCTCGGCACAGCCAGGGAAGGAAGGAAGGAGTGGTGAGACAGGAGGCCAGTGTGGTGAGAGGAGAGCAGTAGCAGAGCTGGAAGCAAAGCCGAGCAGTGCTGACGAGAAGGTTGTGAGCGTGGCGCCAGAGATGAGTGGGAACCAAGTGCTTGGAGGGTGGGGCCCAGCGAGGGCACAGCCAGGGGCTTGCACAGCCTGGGCCAAAGGAAACATCATCTGGGTGTCGAGAGTGAGGAAGAGCCCCTCCCGAAACAGCAGCGAGGCGAGAACCCAGCATGACTGCGGCTCTGGGTCTGTCTACACTGCATTCAGGCCAGGAGGGCAGGACAGGGAGCCAGACCCCAGCTAGACCAGTTGAGGCTGCTGCAGCCCGCCTCAGACCATGGGCAGTTTGCCCACACTGAGTCCTGTGCTGCCATAGCTACGGATGCTGCATTTATCACCCCCTCCCCCTCACACATGTCCCTTGCAAGTTAGCTTGTGCCTGTGTTACTGCAAACCCTGCATCTGCTCCCCCTCAGTCCTGGGAGGTGTTTACCTGGCTGTTATCATGAACAGAGCCACCCTGACCTCGGCACTACAGGGCCAAGCAGCAAACACCCAGCAAGGCTTGTTGGCACCTCAAGGAGCTGGGGAGAGCCAAAGGGGACCATCTACCTGATTCCCTTTGTGTGCAGAGCCCCAGCCATCTCCTCCCCAGAGCAGCCTGTGTGTGTCTAGGCACTCGCTGTCCCTGGCTCTCATCTATGCAGGGGACCCTGCATTTCACGACTTCACCCAAATTCTCTTAGCATTTGAACAAAAAGCCGGAGCAAACCTTCCCTCTGACAGCTAGCCCAGTCTTTCTCCAGAGCTCTGTGCGTAGTGGCTGAACTGGCACAGAATGGGGACCGGCCCTTGGCAGAGGAGAATGACACGCGTCACATACCAGCTTTGTATCTGATTTCATTCAGGAAATACAAGAGGATTAATAGGCTATTGGGTTTAGCACAGTCTATCCACACAGCCAGCTCCGGCTTTTCCTTTAGTCTATTTACAGTCGTCCGGCAGAGTTTAAAGGCAGGAGGATAGCGTGAGGGGAGAGAGAGCCAGAGAGCCAGGCTGGTGCCTTCCTCAGGAAGGGCGATGCATGTGAAGAGGGTGAGCATGATCTCCCGTGACGAGCATCAATATTGCTGTTGTCAAATTCCCCCGACCTCTCCTGTCCCTCCGCCTGCCTCCTCGCGTGTTTCAGTGTGTGTGTGGGGGGGGCAGCGAGTCAAACCCTACTCCCAAGAATGATTGCAAACCTCTTCCCCAACACAGAGCAGGAGGTGACCCTGCGGCAGGCCATGCACGCTGGGAGACAAACAGAAACGAACAGGCAAGGGAAGGACGTAAATGAGTTGAGCCCCCTGGAGACTTACTGAAATGAAATACTGAGCAGTGTAAACTACAAAGGGGCAGACTGGCCAGGGGGCGATGAGCAGAGATAGCAGCAACTCCACGAGTCCTTCGGCGAGGGGGTCGCCATCATAAATGTATCAGAGAGATGGCTTCTCCCTCAGACCAGCCCTATGCAGCTAGGTTCTCAGAGCTCCATTACAGGTTCAGGCACCAAAATATGTGGCTACATTTCCCAGAGCTCAGGACTCTGAGATGTGGGCCTCTTTGGAAAATCTGGCCCATGGTGACGGTGACATGCAGCCCCAAACTCAGTCAGAATTTGGGGGAAGTGTTCATCTCCTGCTTAGAAAGTGGCTGGATGGATTCCCAAGACCCTCTCTCTCTCCTCCACCTTCCCAACAAATTCCCTTCATGGGATGAATCTCTGAAGAAAGCCTTGTGGGGGAGAGACTAGAAAGACCTTCTCATTAGGTTCAGTAGATGATCTCATATGACAGCGCCCCTAGCACGGGCCAGAGGATTTCCCCCAAGAATTCCTGCCTCCGGCCTGGTAGCCTGTGGCTGGACAAGACGCCACAATTATAAGTAGTCAGGCCAGAGAGAGAAGTCCAGTCGGGGGGGAGTGGAAACTAAAGTCAGCAAACGGAAAGGCACTGAGCTGCTGTGTGGAAAATGTGCCTTTGGGGCAGCCCAACTCTGCACACTGACAACTCAGTACCGCATGCTGGAAATGCACTTAGGCCGCTAATTGTCACATAACTGCTACTGTCCTGAGGTAACGCGATAATGCGGAGCATTGGTCTGCTCCCAGTAAGAGAGTAACGTGCAAAGGCCAGATCAGCTTACCCGGCAGCTGCCCTCCGGGGGAGCGACAGAGGCAGGGCGCTGGACTCAGACACCTGGGCGTCCTCTTAATTGAAAGAGGAGGGCAGCTTGGTCAACTGGATTTGGTTTTCCTGTGGCAACATCCCCAACTGCCCCATATTGCTGGAGGGAACTGGTGGCAAAAGAGGTCACCCAGGGCTCACGCACAATAGCTCCCTTTCGTCCATTCCCAGAGCTGCCGCAGAACAGCGATGCAGCCTTCCTCTAGGAGCCGGAAGGGCTCCTGGAGGCAATCATGACACTCACACAGGACTTCTGGTGAGAGAACTGTGCTGCACTGGCTCTCTCTGTGCTCCGGGGGCTGGTGCCACGTGAGGTGCCTGGAATCTCTCTCTTTTTTCCCTGTCTCATTCTGCCGTCCTGTGTGCTCGTGGGTGACTTTTGATGCAAGTCCTTTTCGGGCATATCTGCGCTGCCCTCGGTAGGTTCAATGTACTATGCGTAGACATGTCCGAGCAGCAATGGCAGCCCACGGGCAGTGGCTGCTCCACCATGTCCCACGTGCAGCCACAGCTTCCCTGTGATTATTAGCTGAGCTGGCAGAGAATGTAAGATCGGCCACGCTGGACCAGACCAGTGGTCCAGCTAGTCCAGCATCCTGCCTGCAGACAGTGGCTAATGCCAGGTGCTAGAGGGAATGAACAGAACAGCACAGTTAACGAGTGATCCATCTGTCATCCAGTCCCAGCTTTGGACAACCAGAGGCTAGAGACACCCACAGTGTGGACTTGCGTCCCTGCCCAGCTAAGCTATTAGCTATTGATAGACCCAACTAAGCCATTAGCTATTGATAGACCCATCCTCCAGGAACTCAGCTCATTCTTCTCTTAACCCATTCGACTTTGGGCCTCCACAGCACCCCCTGGCAAAGCTAAATCAAAGTTGGCCTGGGTAAGTCTGCACATGGTGGACTCACCCCTCCTGACAGCAGTGTAGACAGACCCTCAGAGGCAGATCTTTAAGCCATCTTTTCACCCTCCCAGCAACTAGCTCCCAGTGTCGCTTAGCCAACCGGGGGCCTGCTTCAAGTTACCCCCGCCCTACTAGGCTAGCTTGTAGGGGCTCTGAATCCCCTCAGAGCTGTGTGTGCTGGCCCTGCCCCCCTCTCAGCCAAGGACCTGTAGTGGTCTTACCCAATGTCTGTACAGGGGAGATTGTTCCCAGGCTGGCTAAGGGCTGAGAGGTAATTGCAAGATGGAGTCTCCTTCCTGTAGCATGCATGCTGCTTCCGTGCCCTGAGACTTGTTACAACATACATGCTTTCCCACCTGTGTGCAACTTATAGTGACCCCAGGGTCCTACCTTTCCAGCACACCCCGAAACCAGCTTGCAGGCAATCTGGGAGCTGACCCAGAGCCCGCAGCCTTTGCCACAAACAGAGTCAGGGTGAACTGCAGCAGCCACTGGATTTCCATGTCGGAGCAGTCAGCCCTGGAGGCCAGGGTATGTTGCAACATGGGCTGAGCCAGTGTCCTTTGGCATCAGTGCAAAGACTGAGTAGGCTTCAGGTCAGGCCCTCTGCATGTGGCATGGTCTCAGTCTGCTGCCCATCGCTGCTTTCTAAGCCTGTGCTGGTTCTGGTGCTGGATCCTTCTATCTCTCTTTGCTCCCTCAAGGAACCGCGATGTGCTGACTGCACTGCTCGGGGTCATGAGCACTAACAGTGTCTGTTTTCACAGGTCTTCACCGGGATTTTCACTGCCGAGATGGTCCTAAAGCTCATTGCCCTGGATCCCTACGAATACTTCCAGCAGGGATGGAACATATTCGACAGCATCATTGTCACCCTGAGCCTGGTGGAGCTGGGTCTGGCCAACGTGCAGGGGCTCTCTGTGCTCCGCTCCTTTCGCCTGGTAGGTGACCATGGGGCTCTGCTGTGCTGACAGGCTACATGGCAGAGGCCCTGACCGGAGAGTGGTCATTTTCAGCTCCCGCGCAGTGACAATCACTGAATTGCGTCAGGTTCACAGATAAAGTTTCTGTCCCCCAGGTTGAACATTCCCTCTCAGCTAATATAGGACCAGCCAAGCTGGATGAGAGCTGAGTCTGTCCAGCCCAGTATCCTGTCTCTGTCAGAGGCCAGCACGAGACACTAGAGAGGAAAGTGCAGGAAGTCCTGTAGAAGAAAGTTAGCTATCTGCCCCAGGACAGTCTCCTCCTAACCCCCTGTGGTTAGAGGTTAGATTAGGCATGGAAGCTGGAGGCTTCGTATCACTTCCAGAACATTTGGCTCTTTACTGCTATCACTCTGCATACTCTCTGGATGCTATCACCTAGAATCCTGTGTCCTCCTGATGTCAGTGATATCTTGTGGCTCTGAGCTCCACTGGCTAATCAAGTTTTCTGTTTCCACCTCCATGCAGCTGAGAGTTTTCAAGCTCGCCAAGTCCTGGCCGACCCTCAACATGCTCATAAAGATCATTGGCAACTCCGTGGGTGCTCTAGGAAACCTCACCCTTGTGTTGGCCATCATCGTCTTCATCTTTGCTGTGGTGGGCATGCAGCTGTTTGGGAAGAGCTACAAGGAGTGCGTGTGCAAGATCTCTCAGGACTGCTCCCTGCCTCGCTGGCACATGTATGACTTCTTCCACTCATTCCTCATCATCTTCCGCATCCTGTGCGGGGAGTGGATCGAGACCATGTGGGACTGCATGGAGGTGGCCGGCCAGCCCATGTGCCTCATCGTCTTCTTGATGGTCATGGTCATCGGGAACCTCGTGGTAAGTCACTGGTTCATGGTAGCCTAAGTGGATAAGATGGATCCAGAGGGGTAGGGAAGACACCTGAGTCACCCAATACTTGCTCTCAGCTCCTCACCCTCTAGATGCTTGGCCAGCAATTAGTATTCAAGATGCCATCCCCACAGGAGCTGTTCCCCATTACAAGCAAAAGCACATCAATCTTCTCCATAAACCCTGCATCACTTATCTTACAATAGCCCCTAGAGGTGCCAGCTGAGATCTAGGTCCTGTTGTGCTGTACATACACAAGCAAGAAACAGTCCCTGTCTCAAAGACCTTACAGGCAAAACAAAGACAGGGTGAGAGGGAAAGGGAAAGCCCAGGGAGATATGACTTGCCACAGAAAGAGGGTGGGAGAACGAGGACTAGAACTCAGGCCTCTGATGGTGCTCACCTCACTGGATCACACGGCCTGCCTCCTGCCCCGTGCTGTGGGCACAGATCAGAGTGATGGCACGGAATGGAAAAAAGTCAGGCTGCTTTTTTTTAGGAGCACTTGACAGGCCATTTAGCAGGGCTGGAATAATGCTGGGGCTATTGGGGCTGAAGCCCTGGGTCCCGGTCTAAAGGGGGTAGCCCAGGCCCCAGTCCCCAGGGCCCCTTCCTGATCCCCACCCCCTCTGTTGCCCCACTCAGCACCAGCGGGGTTTGGGGCGGTGCTGGGAGTGCCCCTGCCCTGCCAGCACTGGAATGTTGTGGGGCATCCTCTGGCCCAAGGACCCCGCAGCAACGGCCTGCCCGCAGGCTGCTATGGTGTTGGAGATGGCGTGATGTTGAAGAGGTGGCTGGAGCAGGAGAGACATGAGCAGTTGCTTCGAAACTCAGTAATATACCACCTGCAAAGGTGAAGTCAGTTAGAGACATATCCTCAGGGTGCTTATGACCGGGTAGCAACTGATCGACATGCCGCCGCCAAGCAAGGCCATCTGCCATCCAAACAGAGTAGGAAACAGGTCCTGTCTGGGCGATGACTGTTGCTGGAACCCATTTGGCTCCCGAAACATAGTTTCGAGCTAGGACAGACTGCCCAAAACTGACGGTGCGGACCTTCGTTCTCAGTGCATGTCTGTTAACCTGGGCCTGCTGTTGGCGTTGAGCCACTTGTCGTGTGTCTTGTGGTTTCAACAAATCAAAGCAAGAGCACAAGTGTCGTCCCATCATAAGGAGAGCTGGAGTCACTTTAGACGTGGCTTTCAGAGTGTTTCTGTAGGATAACGAGCAGTTGTCGAAACGCTTCTGAAGAGGGGAATGTCCCCTTGCAGGCTTAGGAGCTTGTTTCATAGTCTGCACGAACCTTTCGGCGAGTCCTGTTGTCAGAGGCTCCCGGTGTGGTGCTCTGCTCTCTCCAATGTTGGTATCGCTCGGCTGCGTGTGTTTCCTCTAAGTGCTGCCCCAGCTCCTGCAGATAGCTGACACAGCAGACCCGAAGAGAACCCCCAATAACCACAGAGTCCAGTAAGGTACGAAGGCACGTCGACCAGGTTTATTGTCACGGTGGATGCAGCAGCAGTTCCCCTGGAGTGCTCTGAGACTCATCCAAGGGCACACTACAGATACTGACCCTAGAACAATGGACTCGGCTCAGTCAGTGGCGGGACTTTCCTCTGCCCCCTAGGCCAGACCCCGGACACACCCCAGAAATACATTTTATACACCTAGACAAACAACTGTCACAACGTTTCTGACGTATTAATGTTCGACCCCTTAACGTAGTTAGGTGCCGCCTATTACCTTGTACATGTTGGTTCTAACTATCCATCATGTTCTTGTTACGGGGATGGGTCTGCCTGTTCTTCCTTATCTATGGAATGTGCCTGGGTGTCTTGGTACCTTTATATAATATGCTTACTTATGTTTATGCAACATTTATCCTCTTCTTGCCAACTTTTCATGACGTATCTCAGTTTAGCAATGTCTTGACATTACTTTGGTTCAGGTTAGAGGCCTTATACTGGGCCTGTAACTACTACATTAATGTTTTAGAGGGTTTTGAACTGAAACGTTGGTGAACATTGAAAGGAAAGGGCTTTCTGAAATGACAAGTTAAAATTATTCCTCTGGACATTTACAGGGTATTTTTCCCATTTTGTTTTGGCTGAAATTGTGCACTGAATTCAATCTGAAATTGCATTTTTTTAGTTAAAAACAAACAAAAATCAGCACAAACATGTCGCCTGCTCTCCTCCCTATCTTCACCCTCATGACAAATCCTGGTCCCTCCCCAAAATGCCATAGATTTCCCTTCATTCTCCTCTCCACAGAGCCCCCTTCTGTTTGATTTCCACATGGGAGCTGTGCAGCGTGAGGCTCTATCTCCTTGGCCCCCTGTTTTCCTCCGTCAATGAGCCGAGCTGCTCACCGCCCTGAACACTGACCGAATTGTGGCCGTAACCCTCCGTTCCAGGGAAGTGTGAAGCTCTTTCCAAACTCGGTCACCTTTTACCTGCAGGCTTTGAAGGTTGTTTTCCTGGCTGTATGGGCCCTGTTCTCTCCTCTGGAAGAGCAAGGCAGCAGCAGGAATTCCAGTGGCTTGTCTAATTGCTTCTTACTTGGCGGAGTTGTGTAACCCTGTTGGAATTCACTCTGGAGACTATCTAGAGGAGAGCTGAGCTGACTCTTTCTCTTGCGTCATGGCGCCCTGTCAGCATTGCTAAAGCTGCTCCTGCCATCCCACGGCCTCCGCCGCCCCCTGGGGCCAAATTCAGTCCTGACATAAGAGAACAAAAGGCCCCGGGGTTGGAAGCCAGTGGGGTTGGGTGACTCTGGACAACTCATTCACCTCCAGGATAGAAAATCCCGGCTCAGGTTCCAGGCCAGGCACAGACCCAGATCTGGCCTGGCTGACCAGTACCAGACAGGCTGGCCCCTCTGTGATGTGTAACAAGCGCCAGCAGGCCTGGACTGTCCTTCCCCGAGGGCTGATGCCGCAGGGCAGGGCAGGGGAGAGAGGAGGCAGCAATGTCACAGATATAGGAAGCCACCTCTGCCGAACCGCAGAGTTTTCCTGTCCTGCGGCCCTGCCCCTCCTCCTAGCTGCAGGACTAACGCATTCTCACTCCCACATCGTCCACTGGTCGAGCTTTCATTCCTACCCACATTTACTGACCACGACTTTCTGGTGGTTCCATTCATCTGAATGCAGCACAGACAGAGAATCAGATCCCTCTCAGGGCATCTCCAGGAACATCTGCTGTAGGGAAGTGCATTTAGAACACTGGAAACTACCCCAGAATGGCCCACTGCAGTGCTCAGGCCGTCCCGAGGAAACCCCCCAGTTTCAGAGCCACACATTCAAGAGGCTCCATCCGTTCCTCCGGTGGGGAAATGTCCCTGTTGATGAGGTGTGGTGGGTGTGTCTCATTCTCCAGGGCTGGGTGTGAACACTGCTTGCCCAGTGACTCAGGTTTTGGACATTGCAACCCGGCAAAACTGGAGTTGCAAACTTAGCGGCTGCCTTTGCAAAAGTGGCCCCCTAAATGCATGCTCATGGTTCTCCACATACCCTGGTTTCTGCTCTTCTCATGTGGTCAGTTTCCGCCACTGGTCGTCACCAGAGCTCATTCCTTAGGCCCCACCAGGTCTCCCATACACAGGGCATAGGATGACTGAAGTCCACGCCCCATGCGGGCAGGAAACATCCTAAATTTCAATTCCCTCAAGTTTGTGATTTATCCCTCCATGGGGAGGAGGCAGCGTGCTCATAGGGAAGCACCGATTTCCCAGGGGTGAGCATACCGCAGGCAGAGGCTGCTGCATCCTTAATACCCACAACTGCCCAGCACCCATGGATGCTGGCAGACACTTCTGCAGAGTTCCAGGTAAAGGGGACCGTGCTGTGCTCGCTTCCTTGTCCCCAACTGGGGCCCAGCTGCTTTGCCTCCTCCCTGCTGAGGGCAAAGGAGAGCAGCTCAGACCATGTTTCAGTTTCTTAGGTGATTGCCTAAGCCTTCTGGCTGCAGTGAGAGGTACATTTTTTGTGGAGCCCTCTCCCAGTTAATGCCAGGGCCAGTCACCCTTTGGCAGTAGTGACACTTCGGGCATTTCCTCCCGCATTAGGAAGGGGAAAAGGGAGGAAGTCACTTAGCCAACAAGGTAATCAACTCCTGCCGAAACAATCCGCAGACAACAGCAACAGGAATGAGCGGCTGTAATTGGTACTTAATGTAAGTATTAAACTGGTGTGGTCCCAGGGATTTATTTAAAGACGCTGTTTAAGTCGGATGGCATGAGCCATGTGAAAACAGCAGTGACCTTGAATAGCAGCTAATTCCCTTCTCAAATGTGCTCCTGGCACTGGGAGGCACAAACATCAACAGCTGTGGAGGGGTCCGTTTTGCACCGCAAATGCATTTCACGTCGCTGGGGGTGCTGCTGTCTGGTGGGAAGCACCAGCAGCTCCCATTGGGTGACCAGGCTGGTCTTTGTTCAGGGCTAGGTCACTGGATTCAGCCCTGGTGCAGAAGCTGTGACTGAACCAACTAGCTAACTGTGCAGTAAGAGCACAGCGGCCCATGAGAGGGTCCTGGGGCACATTTCCACTGCCCACTCCTCTGCTCCCAAAGTCCTCCCCAAGTGGGCAGGGTCAGAACAGGAATGGCTGGAAGTCAGGGAGCATTGCTGGATTTTTGAGTGTTCGGGACAGGCAATGTTGCAGATCCATAAAGAAAGAGAAAAGCTTCTTGGCCACAAAAGGTTTCCTCAACACTTGCCCATTCTGGAAACTCTCACCCGCTCAGTCTCCAATCAGTCACCAAGGATGGTCCTTCAGCACTGCAGCATCACCCACTCCCACAGTTTTAGCACGAGTCTCACACTGTTGGTGGGGCTTTTTGAGATCCAGCTTCAGGAGTCCTGTGATTCCACAAGAACCCCCGCTTTTATTACAACAAATTAAAAGAGAGACAAGGTGGGTGCGGTGATGTCATTTATTGGACCAATTTCTGGTAGGAAAGGAGAGAGAGCTGAAAGAGATCTCTATGCAGCTCAAAAGATTGTCGCTTTCACCAACAGAAGCTGGTCCAATAAAAGATATTACTGCCCCACCTTGTCTCTCATAGTCCAGGACCAACATGGCTACAACAACTTTGCAAACAGGAAATTAAAAGTAAGTTGTTCGCCCTCGTGGATGGGGGGCAATCACTCAGTGGAGGCACTCAGGTCACATTTTCAAGCTTTTCTGCACAACCATGAGGGCTAGGAGCTCCCATATTTTTAAATAAAAGCCCAGAATCTCGTGTAATCACGTGACTCCAGGAGCAGGGTAGTTAAGAAAAAAACACCAAATATCATGAGAATCACGATAAAATCATAAGGATTGGTTAGAATTCTGTGAATAGTGAACCATTCACATCCTTCAAGTCAGGTAAGTGCTTAGGTGTCTGGTTGACTCAGGGCCTTGCCCAGAGGAACAAGAGAAAAGGCACATCAGCCCTGGGACCAGACCAGGTGGGGGAACAGAAGGGGACAGAAGAGAAGGGGGTAGAGAAGAAATAGCAATGAAGAACGCCATGGGGTAACAGGGCAATGGGCCTTTTACAGAAGGCACACACCACATTGGATTGCATTAAAGGAACCGAAGCTATATTTTCATTGCACTATTAACCTGGGCTCCGTCCTGGGTTTTAAGCCGGCCCCCGCTACCATCCACGTAGGAAAACCTCTGACTCAGGCTCGGAAGTGCTTTAAGCCCAGGCAAGCTGGCCTGGCTGGAGGTGTGGGGTACAGTCTAGGTGGCTCGGATTGAAACCAACCTGGAACCCACTCACTTTGTGGAGAGAAAACAGGGGAAATCAGTGCGCTGTCTTCCCACAGTTCCCCCCAAAGGGCAGACGAGTTCTTCCACCATGGACACAACTGAGTGGGCAGGACTTTGGTAGCCCAAAGAACCCTGGACTTTGTGCCCATGGAGGACACCTCCTTTTGCAGCAGGGATGCCCACTCCCGGGTGAGGCTTGCCTGGGTGTTCAGACCTGGGTGCTGACCATGTGGGTCCACAGACCGACGCTTACAAACAGATCAGCTCTTTCCTACGGCGACTCCTCCAGAGCGGGGCAATTACTTTTATGGTCATAGGGTTGTCATGGGATTGTGGATGGGAGGGGAGGATCTACAAAATCAGGAATGGGAGGGGAAGTGTCCAGTCCAGACATTCTCTTAGCAAAGTGTGGTCCAGAATACCAAGACCTCCACTCTGATCTAAGCCCTAGGACTGTGCTCATGTCGGACATTAGACCTGATGTTTGGTTTTGTCCCTGCCAGGTCCTGAACCTTTTCTTAGCTCTGCTGCTGAGCTCCTTCAGCGCAGATAGCCTCGCTGCTTCTGATGACGACGGAGAGATGAACAATTTGCAGATTGCAATCGGCAGGATTACCCGGGCGATTGACTTTGTAAAGAGAACCGTCCTCATGCTACTTCACCTGCCGTGGAAGGAGAAGAGCGAGCCAGCTGAGGAACAAGAGGAGAATAAGAAAGACAGCTACATCCTCAACCACATGGATTTGGGCCAGGATTCCAAGTCAGAATATATGGACAGAGTGACTAGGAAAGAGCAGTTGTTAATGGATGAGCTGGACCACATGAATTTCATCAACAATCCTAACCTGACAGTCCAAGTGCCAATTGCCTCGGAGGAGTCCGACCTCTATGATGAAGAAACGAGCACTCAGTCAGACACAGAAGACACCAAGGTGAGTTTTAGCCAGCCAGCCTCGTGGATGGTAACAGGCTGGTTCCCGTAGTCCGGCACTCCCATTCAATGCAGAGAGGAGGGCACGGTGGGATTTGCACTGCATGCCAGGGGGTTGTTTTCTGGGGCTGCAGAGATAGGCCTGATGGGAATTGCATGCAAGTTTCATTGCCCAAACCCTGGTATCAATGGAATCAATTCATCTGTGCTGCAGACTATGGCGCAGAGGCCCTGGCTTTGGGAAATCATTGCCGTTGCCCTGGTAACTCTTCACTCTTCCTATATTCGAGCATCCGTGAGCAAATGGCAGCCATGGAGAGATGGGGGAGGGAGGAATCGTGGCACACTACAAACAATCCTCCCCCTCCCACCCCACTTGCTCCCAACCTGGACCCTCTCCTCTGCTCAAATGAGAGATTTGGCCAGTACATTTTTCCCACTTGTGTCCTCAACAATTGCTAGTCACCATTTGGCTGAAATGTGCCATGAAAGTCACTCAGTATGTGAGGCTGAGGCCTCATCTGTGCTTAGAAGTGTTGTTGCTTTAACTATTCCAGACTTGAGAAAGCAGCAACGCCCCATCTCCAGCGCAGACACAGTTGTGGTGTAGAAATGCTCAGACCAGTCCAGGTTAATGGAAGCTGAGGAACTGGAGATGGGGATAGTTTACACGACACAGGCTTCGCCAGTCTAGTGCTCCCGGCAAAGGCCCCAATGGGGCTTTTTTGCCGATATAGTTAAAGCACTTCCCTGAATGCCAGACACTGTACTGGCAAAAAGACTCATTTGTAGGTCTGAATTGCATCTAAATGGGGGGGGGGGGAGTTGCCCTGTGATTTTTTCACACACCTAACCAACATAGCTATGCAGCTAAACAATGCCGTGGAAATCTGGCCTAAGCGATCTCACTATAAGTACCATTATCCTGGTATAACTACCTCTACTCTAGGGCTTTTACCAGCATAACAATAATGGTAAAATATCTTGCCCCCCCCCCCCCCCCCCGCCCGCGCCCCGCCAGGGAAACTTTCAAAGTGTAGAGCAGCCCTGAGTATGAGCCATTTCCAGCCAGAGGAACATTCAGTGTGATGGCAACACCTGGCTGTATGGGGCAGGAAAGGTGCAAGGAGCATGTCTCTGCAGTGGTTAAAATCCTGGACTAGAAACACCAGCTCCTTGCCTTGTCGTCTCATTCTTTTTTTCAGAACAAATAATTCCTTCTTCTTCCATTTGTTTCATCTCCCTCTGGGGAATTGAACCATGCTTTTTGCTGTGAAAGGCACAGCTTTAGTGCGCCATTATCCCAGATCCCGCAGAGATGAGTGCAGCGTAGGGACTTAGCAACATTACCGAACAGCATTCTGCACATCTGATTTGATGGTCTGTTTATGCCAGGGTATCTGCAACTGGGACTCCACGGGTACGTGGCAAACCCACAGTAGTGAAAGTCAGAATGATGAGAGACAGCACTGAGTGGAAGGAAGATTTATCCCAATGTCCTGGCCTGGGACCAGAGCAGTTTGACAGGTGATTCCCCTTCGTACATACAATGGGGTGGGAAAATGTTGTCCTGTAGAGGCTGCACACTCCACAGCAGTGGACGAAAACCTCTGGGACATGAAGCTATCTCAGATATTGTCCTCTCTAGGGGCATGGTTCCCTTTGAGCTCCCTGCCTCTCCACCTGTAGCTTCTTAACTCCATGCACTACAAAGGCAAGCCTGCTTCCAATGACTCCGCAGGATGTGACAACTTTTACTCACCACCTTCAAACAAACTGCTGTCTCTAGCAGGTCAGCACCACACCATCCTACTGGTCTGCTCCTAGCCACCCTACAGGGCCAGGGTCACCCAGCAAAGCCCCTGAAAAAAGGGGCCTGTTCAGAGCCACTGAACACCCATGCTTCAGTTGTAGTCGATGGCCCCTGCTGTGGCTCCTCCTCTGGGAACTTGGCCACTTCTTAAGATGCATAACTTCAAGCAACAGATTTTTTAAAAATTTAGCCTTATTTTGTCCCCTGTTTGTAGTTCATGGGGGTAAATTCCTCTTTTCTCAGCCCTAGAACATCAAGAGAGAAGATCTTCATGTGATAGGGAATGAACTGGGATTTGGCCACACGGGTCTAATTACAGGAGGAGGTGGTAATGCCACCACTTGCCTGACAGTTTCCATAAGAAGACACAATTTTCAGTGACTTCTAACTTTTCCCAAAGTGTGACCGTTCTGGCTGAAGTTTTCCATGCTGCGCGTGCGCCTCAGGAGGAGTTATTTGGGAAAGTTTGAGCAAAAAAAGAAGGCTTCAGCCATTTCCAAGAATGAGATTCAGGATTAATACATTGGATTGTTCATGTTAAAAAAAATCTTTGCAGCTGTTACATTGAGAAGGTCCAGAGCCTCCGTGCTTTGGAGCAAGGACTTGAAATTTGGTAAGGAGGGTTGCCTTAGGATGAGGGAGGTGCCTTTTGCCATCATGATGAAAATCAGCCTATGTTTGGCCAAGTTATAAACCCCTGAAAAATAGAGTAAGCAGATGTTCACTAGCAGCATGTTAAGAGTTTGGCAGCTAAATTTTCCAAAGATTTTGTCCTCACTGAGCATGCTCCAGTCCCTCACACCCTCTTGATATGAGTAGACAGCATGTTTGCCATCCCCACAGAGTGACTGAGCATGCTCCATTACAAGGCTGCTGGGGCTTAGCAGGGTTTCACCTGCAATTGCTCCTCCAGGCTTCTGGGAGCTGCTGTACCACTGAAACAGAGAGAAGGAAGGGAGACCATCTCTCAGTGTCCTCCCGGTTGCTGCTGTCCAGCTAGCACCCAGGCAGAATGGAGGAGAAGGAAGAAGCAGCTTCTCTAGCACAGAGAGATAAAGAACAGAGGTTTTGGGGACAGTAGCAGGAGCTGGTATAGGAGCAGATAAGGAGACAGGGGCAGGGAACATGGGCAGAAAGATCTAGATTGCACTAGATCACATGTCTCTCCAGAACCTGGAATCAAGCCCAAGATTCCTGAATCCCAATCGTCCACTGGTGTCAGCAGCAGTTGTGAAACACATTGACAAACTGTGTGTTTCATGCCCCTACAGTGGCTGGTGCAGAGAGGATAACAGTCTTCCACTGCTACCAGCTATTTCATTAGCTTTAGTGCTGGAGGTCTCCGCTGGGGATTTAAAAGTTCTAGCCCTGCTGATCACTCGTGTGGGCGTCAGCGTGATTCTACTTGACAGCATTTCTATTTATTCCATTTACTTTTTCAAAAACCTGCCTGCCCCAACCCTTCAAGGCAGCAGAGACCTGCTTACTTCTCTGTGATCAGGGAGCTGCATGGCGCTCCTGGCAACATGGCTCCTATGGGAGCTGTATAGATTAAGGGCGCAGTTCGTGCCCCCTGGCTTGGTCAGGGCTTCTTTTTACTGGGGCAATCCAAGGGGCTTCCACCCATGGGCAGTGGGTATAAGAGACTGAGGGAGGCAAAGCCTCCCTAAAAAACCACTTGTGGAAGCTCTTACTCTACCTCCCTGTGCTCCACCCCGTTCCGCTCCGGGCCCTTTTCCTGCATGGCAGCCTCCCCCAAGAGAAGTGAGCAGCAGGTAGGGGGGCTTCTGGGGAGAGGGCAAAGAGTCACAAGGGATGAGCAGAGGAACCTCGAGGGGAGAGGTGGAGCAGAAGGCGGGACCATGGTCCAAGGCAGGTCTCCAAAGGCATAAGTCATCTGACATCGTGCTTCCATCCCTTGAGAGACAATTCAAATGATTCCTCCCTCATTACTTTTCATCCCAGCCCCCTCCTGGGCCCCTCCCGTGTGCTGGGGGGTTCTCCTGGACTCCTTGACTCACCTTCATAGACAGTTATGTCACCACCTTCAGCCTTTACCATGTGAGCTCCTGGCTCATACAAACTCAGCAACCCCCATCCCCCAGGTCAGGCTCTGCTTTCTTTTATAAACGGAGCCCTGCGGGACTTGCTGGGTGATCCCCTGGCCTGATCTCCTGTGTGACACAGCTGGAAAACTTCCTGGAAATAACTCCTGTTTGATCTAAAGCAGATGTTTTAGAAAAACATCACGTCGTGATTTTAAAATGGTTAGCGACTGAGAATCTGCCCCAACCCTTGGTGAACTGCTCCAATGGTTAATTATCCTCCGTGTGAAAAACATACTCCTTATCTCCAGTCTGAATCTGTCTCACTTCAGCTTCCAGCCAGTGGATCATGTTAGACTGGTCTCTGCAGAGTGAAGAGCCTATTATTAAATATTTGTTCCCCATGTAGGTATTTATATAGACTGTGATCAAGGTACCCCTTAAATAACGTGCCTTGACTAATACACAAAGAGATCCTGGTGCTGTGGCGCACAGGGATACAAACCCAAGCACTACCTGGTCAAAAGGACATCAGGTTGTTGCTGATATCAGCAGATGCCAGTGGGCGGCCACAGAGTCAGTGCCAGAGTTGTAGCTTCCAATTTGATTATAAATGACTTGGGGGAAGGTGATGAAATTTGTTGACGACACTAAAATTGGATCCACTGCTAATACCTTACAAAGGCTTAGATATAGCAAGGATCCCATGACAGCGGGAGGGGGTCTGAGATAAAGTGGAGGGAATTTAACACGGGTAAACGTAAAGTGATGCATCTTGGATCTAAAACTCACAAGGTTTCTGATGTCCGTGTTGCTGGTTAAGGCCTTAGAAGGCACTGTCAGCGCATGAGGCACAGGGAATGTTGACTGCAGGAACGTTACAATGGAGAGACACGCAGGAAACAAAACCCTATAAGATCTAAGCCTGCATGAAAATGAGTCTAATAAACAAGCCCAGGGGAAATTATACCACTGCAAGGTCATAACGAGGGCCATGGTCCTGGAGAGCCGCACTGAATCTGGGCTATCATCTTTGCATAGGGAGAAGATCTGCTAGACTGACTGATGTTATGAAGGGGTTTGCCTATATCAAGAAAGCAAGCAGCTAAAATGTAGGCAGTGTGGAGAGTCAGGGTGTCTATGCAACAGAGGCACTGATTCCTATGTTGATAGAAGGAGTTATTAATCCACCTTCCGAGAGGTGGCACCCAAGTCAACAGAAGAATTCTTCTGTCCACCTAGCTGTATCTTCTATGAGAGTTATGTCAACCAAACTGCACTGCACAGAGCGTGATATTTTTCATAGCCCTGAGAGATATAGCCAGGTTGATCTAATTTTTAGATGTAGACCAAGCCTCAAAGGGGGCTTCTGGAGGGCTGTACCAGTGCTGTAAGAAGGACAAGTGGGTGAATAATGGATTTTCAAGTTCACTGGCAATTCTAAAAAAGTCTGAAAAAAATTGCGTCAGGTCAAACAAAATGTTTTCAATAAAATTGAAATGTTTTCTTTTGATTTTGAGCATTTTAAACATTTTGTATTGTTCTTTAAGTAAGATTAAAGGACATTTTAAATAAAAAAGTCAAAAAATCGAAATGTTTAAAAAATGTCAAGACCAAACATTTCAGGGATTTTTCAGATATTTTGTTTTAAGTTGGGGGGAGAGGAAGTTGACTAAAACAACTTGGCAAAACCAACATGAGCTCATGACATTTTTCAGTGTTGCCAAATCTTAATTTTTCACCGTCAAAAGTTTCAGCAGAAAAATATTGCACAGCCATAGTTATAAGTAGCTGAGGACCAATCTAAGGGCTCTCAAGCTCATGCCAGCAATGAGTGAGAACCCCAGGGATAGTTCCTGGGCATATTATCTAAATCTGTGTTAAATACAACCCACTGTTGCTCCCCTGGGGTGAAGAGACTTTGGGGCTTCTCTATCTTAGCCCCACATTAAGGGTCTGTAAATGATTTCACTCACAGCTAGGTACCTCTTCATGGTGGTTGCTCTGATGGTTCCTCTTCCCGTGACTCAGCCCGCCAGCTGGGTCACCATCTGAAGTCCACCCCTTCGGGGCTCACAGTTCTCCAAACTAAAAGTCCCAAAATGTCTTTAACACAAACAAAAAATCTCTCTCCTTCTCAGGGGCTTTTCCTCAGCCTGTCTTTGGCTCAGCCTGTAGCTGTCTTGCTGGGCTCAATAACCCTAGTGGTGGGTTTGGATGCCCCCTTACTTGGGACTGGTAGGTGAAACCAGCCCCACCATCTGTTCTGAGTTCCAGCCCAGGACCCTGTACTGAACAGCAAAGTCCACTCCCTTACCTACAATGCAGTTTTCTCTGGACCATTTCTTACCCAGCCTCTTAAATTCTCTGCTCATTCTGGGTCTCCCCAGGCCTTCCTGCCTGGAGAGCTTTCCTGCCATTCTACTTTGAGGAGTGTCCCTGTGGGTGCTCCACCGTGGGATTCTGGCATGCCCCCCGCGTCTGGATTGGAGAACTTTCTAGCAGTGTTCGTTGTGGCCACATGGGCGCCAAGAGGCTGTCTCGGCCTGGTTTGGTGCCCTCTCGGCACACGCACGGCGCGACCCCCCTCAGTTCCTTCTCAACCACTCGCAGTCTCGGATAGAGCTTTACCTCTCTCCTCAGCTCGTCGGTCTTTCAACCTCAGTTTATAACCTTTCTTGTTTCTTTCTTCATTTCCTTTGCTTTTCTTGTCCAATACCCTCTTTTATTTTTTCCATTTAAAAAAAACCACCTCATTTTCCCCAAACGAAACCATGCTGGGCTGCCCCGGGTTTAAGCGCTGCAAAAAATGCCCATGATGCCATGCCAGCGTCGGAAGGCCACCGCACCTGTATTAAATGCCTTGGAGAAGGACATATTTCGCAGAAATGCCTTCATTGTAAGAATTCAAGTTCAAGAGCCAGGCGAGACAAAGGCCTCCTCCAGAAACTCCTTATGGAGCTCTCCCTCAGACCGGCTTCAGTTCCTGGACAAGTCCAGACAGCTCACAGTCTCCAACACAATGCCTAACTCCACCTCAGGCGTCCTCCGAAGGAACATAGTCAATATCATCATCTCTCATCATGACCAAACCAAAGAGGCAGGAGGTTCCTCGGTTACAATGACTGACAAGTCCCATAAAAGGTCTGTTTCTACTTCTTCAGACCACAGCGACAGGAAAATCCATTCTTCAAAAACCACAGCTGGCAAATACTCAAAAAAGGCTGTGCCATCAGCACCGATGGACCGCCTGGTGCCTCAGACACCCCCAGCACTGACAACCACAGCCTCGGCACCAACGACCTCAACACTGACCACAACCACAAACACACCATTGACCACCACGGTGCCCACCATGACAACCACGGTGCTGATGACCATATTGACGCCAACTGACACACCCCCGGTGCCACAAGAATCGGCACCAGTGCCGATGACACAGGAGTCTCCCGTTCCATGCCATTCTCCTGTACACTACGTGCCGAGAAAACATGCACAAAAAAGAAAACACATCACTAACGAAGACACTCATCTGCCCACCTACTCCTATCTGGGATCTTACTTTAGTCCTAAAAACACTAACTAAACCACTGTTTGAATCACTTCCAACCTATTCATTCAGCCATTTATCCATGAAAGTGGCCTTTCTAGCAGCCATCACATCCTCATGGCGGGTCAATGAACTGGCTGCCCTGATGGCCATACCTCCATATATCATATTCCACAAAGACAAAGTAACACTCAAACCTCATCCGAAATTTATTCCCAAGGTATCTTCGGCCTTTCATATCAACCAAACCCTTCACCTACCTGTATTCATGCCAAAACCTCACTTCACACCATGCAAGGCTGCCCTTCGTAACCTCGACATCCAACATGCTCTGACCTTCTACCTGGAAAGAATAAAAACATTTAGAACAACTAATAGCTTATTTGTCTCCACGGTTGCAAGTTCTACGGGCAATGCTATCTCAAATCAACGTCTGTCCAAATGGATCTCGAACTGCATCCGTCTCTGTTACTCCCTTACAGGAACTTCCCCACCAGACCACATGACCTCACACTCCACAAGAGCGGTCTCCACTACAATCACCTTTCTGTACAATGTTCCTCTTGCAGATATTTGCAAAGCCACAACCTGGGCTTCATCAACATGTTTATAAAACACTATGCTATTGACCAAGCATCACGCTCCGATGCAATAGTTGGGCTTACCATTCATTCCACTATAAACAACCTTGACTCCAAAGTCTCTCCATCCTCACTGGCGTACTGCTTTGGAGTCTCCCAGGGTGGAGCAGCCACAGGGACACTCCTCAAAGTAGAAAGAAAAGTTACCCACCTTGTGTAGTAACTTGGGTTCTTCAAAATGGGTGTCCCTGTGGGTGCTCCAGCACCCACCCTCCTCCCCTCTCTACCTTCAGAGTACATTGTTATCACTCCCAGATGGAGAAGGAACTGAGGGGGGTCGCGCTGAGTGCCCAGAGGGTGCCAAACCAGGTGCGAGACAGCCTCTTGGCATCCGTGCGGCCACGACAAGCACTGCTAGAAAGTTCTCCAATCCAGACACAGGGCGTGCCAGAATCCCAAGGTGGAGCACCCACACGGACACCCATCTCAAAGAACTCCAGGTACCGCACAAGGTGAGTAACTTTCCTTTCTCTCTCCCACTCTGCTGGGCCCAGAGAAACTAATCCTTGGGGTTGGGGGGAAGAAGTGTGAGGAGGGGGTGCTAGGAGGATGGGCACAGTGCTGGCATAGATGCTTCCACACCCTGCACTGTGCAATAGCCTCTGCCTGCAGCGTTAGGTGTGGGAGCTACCAGCATCCATCCTGAGCACAGATCAGCCCAGATTTTGGGGAGAAACCCTGCCCCAAAGGAAGCTAACAGAGCCTCCAGCCCCCCTTGCAGGTAATCCCAGAGTTGACTGTTACAGTTCCCTTTACACTTCACCCCATTAACCAGCCTAGGCCAGGAGGGCAACTGTCTCCTTACGGCAGGTGCGTATTGTGTAACTTGGGCTCAATAGCAGCTCCTTGGACTGTTTGTCCGATGACGGCAGCAAAGTGATACTCGAGTGGGGAAGATTTATTTCTGGGTCTGTGAAGACAGCATCGCCCTCTTCTGGCTCACATCCCGAAACGTTGGCCAGTTTCTTCTCTGGGCACATTTTCATTTGTTGCTTCAGCATAGCTTTAGCCACATCCCACGTGGGGCTTGGCTAGTCGACAAGCTACAGTGCAGCAAGGCAGAGCATGAGTCTCCAGCACACAGCTTGCTGCTCAATAATGTGCCACTGCACTCAGCTGCAGCCGCTCTGGCTTCTGGGCCTTTCACTGCTATGTAGAGACAGCCACGTGGGACAGTACTTCACGGCACCCCGCACTGTAATATCTCCTGGGGACAAGCCCTTGAATCTATTCCACAATTTACAGATGAGTGTAACCAAGAGGATAGGAGCCAACTTCATAGATTCCTGGGCCAGGAGGCACCCTTCCGACTACCTAGGGCTCTCCAGATAATTCCCGGAGCGGATCGTTTGGAAAAACATCCAATTTTGATTTCAAATTGTCAATGATGGAGAATCCACCATGTCCCTTGGTAAATTGTTCAAATGGTTAATCATTAGGCTTTGTCTACACTGGCATTGTGCCACAAAACTTAAACCATCCCCGTCCCGAGCAACAAGTTTTGCTGACATCAGCACGTGCGTGGCCAATGCTATGTCGGCGGGAGACAGTCTCCTGCTGCCATAGCTCTCGCTGCTGTTTAGGTGGTTTGATTATGTTGGCAGGAGAGCTTCCTTCACCTTCACATGGTCACACAAGCATTTACACCAGCAAAAGCTTTGTCACTTGGGCGGAGGTGTTTTTTCACACCCCCGAGCAACAAAGGTTTTGTTAGCGTAAGTCCTAATGTAGACAAGGCCTTAGGCTATGTCTACACTAGAAAAGTTAAGTCGACTTTGTTAAGTCGACTTTAATAAGGTTGACTTTAAGTTGACTTAAAATCGACCTTATTAAAGTCGACTTAACAAGTGGCAACAATTTATGTCGACTTAGTCCACTTTGTTAAGTCAACCTAACTGCCCTTAGGTCAACTTAACAAAGTGGACTTATGCATCCACACTGGGCTTAGGTCAACCTCAGGAAGGGTTAGGTCGACCTAATGAGTGGTAGTTATAAAGTTGACTTAAGCTTTCATAAAGTCAACTTAAGGAATTTCTTAAGCTGACGAAATGAAAGCCTAGTGTGGGCGTGGCTTAATTTAAGTCGACTTAAGCCTCCTTAAATTGACTTAAGTTTCCAGTGTAAACATAGCCTAAGAGACTATCATCAAGTTATCCTTAAACTTCACTTTGTTAAGCTAAATGGATTGGTCTCTTTGAGCCTATTCGGAAGGGATGTTTTCTAATCTTCAGCATCCTGTTTGCTTCAGACACAGAAGTCGGATGGAAACAGAAGTTCCATTTCACAGAGGATTTTGAAATCTGGCTTCATTCCAGAGGAGAATGAAACCCAGACATATTTCAAAATCCACAAAGGAAATTTCTAGGGGAATAAAAATCGTTCCGGTCAATTGAGATGTTTCCTTTTGATTTCATCTTTTTATAAAATTTTATATTATGTTAAAACATGTAATATAATACAAAATAAGATAATGGAAATGCAAATCTGATTCAAAATGAAACTCAAAATATTTTGTTCCAAAACGTGACAAAATGGGACATTTCACTGTTGCCAGACACACACCCCCACCGCCACCACTGCCCATTCACCCCCAGTTTTTCCACAAAATGAGATTCCAATAGATGCAACCCCATTTTGTGAAGTTTCTGATCCTGCGGGCTCAGTAGCTAGATGCAAAGAGCTCCCAATGCCCAGACATCAGAGACACTTCCTATGAGTCTCTCATTTGCAGCCTGCTCTTTGATTGCTCGTTGCTGGAGAGCATGGAGCTGGATTTCTGGGCAGTGAAATGCTACAAGTGTGCCACTTCTGGGGATCAGCCCTGGCACTTGTGAGACCTGTGAAAGAGGAGTTCTCAAATGGGTAATCATGGCACTGGCAGATACGGAGCCCAACAGGTGGTCCTGGCAGCGGAACTGGGCAGCCAAGCAGGAGAGAGATCTATTGCACCTCTCCAAGGCTATGTCTACACTGGGTAATTTAAGTCGACTTTAACTAAATCGACTTAGTGTGTCCACACTTAAAAATAAAGTTGACTTAAAGGGGAACTTAAAAAGTTGACCTAGAGCTTCCACACTGGATGCCTAGGTTAACTTCTAGGGGCTTAGGGGGACCTAGGGGAGGTCCACGGGGGCAGGGAAGGCACCTCTTGCCCAATGCCAGGGGGCTCAGCCTTTGCCCCATTGTACCTAGGTACAATGGGGCAAAGGGGGACAGGGACCCTGGCAGGGCATAGGGACAGGGTGGGCAGGGCTCTGCCCTACCCTGTGGGGGGGCATGCCAGGCTCCCCCTGTGCCCTCCCCTGGCAGGGAGGGCATTGGTGTAGCCCTGGGGTAGCCCTAAGTCGACTTAGGGCTACCCCACGTCTACACTGGCTTAAGTCAACTCTAGGGAGTCGACTTAAGCCTTAGGTCTACTAGGAAGGTGGTGTTATAAAGTCGACTTAATTTTAATTAAGTCGACTTTATTTTCCTTAAGTTGACTTAAGCAAGTTGCTTAAGTCAACTTAAGGAAACTGTAGTGTAGACGCAGGGTAAATTAAGTCGACTTAAGCAAGCTTAAGTTGACTTAATTTACCAGTGTAGACGCAGCCCAAGGGTTGTATCCGTGGGCACACAGGAACTCTGAGAGACATTCGCCATCAGTGTTGCCAGTGGTCATGATTTTGATCAAGAGTCTCCTAATATTTTATTTCTTAAAGCGCCAGCTCCTGGAGTCAGGTGATTTGGTAAGAATCCTCCTGTCGCTATTTTTAAGAAGTAAGTTTCTGGCCCTTGTGGTTGCAAAGAAAAGCTGGACTTCCCAGAACCCGTCCGTGTGCAGCCTAAAGACTCAGTAGCGTAGGTACTTCTGACAGCGATAGAAGGGATTTTTTCTTTGCTGTAGAAACTCTACCTCCCCAAGTGACGGTAGCCAGTTCAATGCCATGCCGTCTCCAGCCCCAAGTAGATGCAATTCCCTGTATGTGAGTTACCGCTAATGGGTGCCATCAGCTACTAAGCTTTACTCCCTGTTACTCCACACAATGGACAGATTCTTCTACTGCTCCATTTGAGTTGCTCAGTTTGAGTCATTATGTCTTTGGCTGTGCCTGGGGAGGTTACCTGGGGTTGGTGGGCCCAGTGAAATGGTGGCTGTTGTGATTATCGCTATTGTAGCCTGGCTGTAGGCTTGATGGAGGTGGCCCTGGGACATGGCCAGTGCCCACATTTCTCTCACTCTGTGCTACTAGCTGGATCTCCAGTGCTCTGGATGGATTCTGGTGGTTGCACCATCAACAGACTAAAGAACCCTCATGCTTCAGGCTGTCTACTGTCCACCTGCAGGGGTCAGGAAGTGATTTCTCTCTCCCCCCTTCCCCGGGTTTTTCAGAGTGGATGGAGATCTCCTTACCCTAAAGCATCAAAGATGGCTACAGCTGGAAAGGGGACATTGGACGAGGAGGGCCAGGGCTCCGAGCTGCTCTGCACATTCTCTCTCTCGGGTGCTTGGCTGGTTGGTTCTTACTGACAAGCTCAGGATCTAATTGTCACCATGGGTGGGCTGGGGAACGAATTTCCCCCCTAGTTAAATTGGCTGTGACCTGAGGGGGTTTCACTTTCCTCTATGGTATGGGGAGTGGGTCACTTGCCAGGATTGTCTGGGTGTATCTCATTTCATCATAAGCCTGCCATTGCATGAGCCTCGGGCACTGGTGCCCGTCGGTCCCTCCTGGTCTCTGCCTGTGGCTGGTAATAGCCCAGGCTCCTGGGCTATATCTACACTTGAAAGTTAAGTTGACTCTCTTAAGTCGACTTAACAAGTTGACTTACCTTTCCAAGTGTAGAGATGGCAGAAGAGGCTCCCGCGTGTGGGTCCCGGGGAGAAAGGAGCCGCGGGTCCCTTCTTGCCATGATCTGCAGGTCCCAGGGAGAAAGGAGCCGCTCCTCCCTTCTCGCCAGGACCCACAGGGTCCCAGGACACTCTAGGTCGACTTATAGAATAAGTCGACCCAGGGCATCCACACCATCTTTAGGTCGATTTAACAAATCGATTTAATTGTTAAATCGACCTAAAGACCGGTAGTTATTAAGTCAACTTAAGTAGCTGCTTAAGTCGACTTAATGAAAGCCAGGTGTGGACGCGGCTTTCTTTAAGTCGAATTAAGCCTCCTTAAGTCAACTTAATTCGCAAGTGTAGACGTAGCCTCAAGGGCTAAAATGCTTTGGTCTGGGTTCAGGTGTTGGGGTCAGTGTGCAGATGCCGCGTGACGTTGGTGGCCTGTGCCATAAAGGGGTCAGCCCTGCTGGTTTTTGTAACCCCTGCCAACCGCAGTGCAGCCACGCACCTGGCAGGATTGTACCCTCCCTGTAGTTAATCCACCTCCAGAGAGGCGGTAGCTAGGTCAACAGAGAAACTGGGGCTTAGATCAACATAGGTGCATCCCTCAGTGGTGCCAATTTCATTCCCCACAGGATGTAGCTCCTGCGGTAAGTGTCCAGTGTAGACAAGCCCTGATTCAGAATCAGGGGCGCTCCAGCTGCCTTACAGTGGCATCTAGTGGCATACATAGCATTGCATTTTTTACTGTACTGATGTCACACTAGAAAGCTCATTTTAAAAGGAAGCCCTCCAATCAGGGAGCAGAAACAAGAAATGAATCAAGAAATGCCTCGCTCTGCTATGCATTGTGTCACATTTATGCGCCCAGCCAAAAGAGCTTGACATTTGTGCCATCTTTTCTCACACTGAATAGCATCCGTGACCACTCGTGCCTCGTCGGTTTCAATAGCTCGCCTCAAGGAGCAAGGTCTGGGCGACTGGATATACCGCACTCTGCCCCTTGAATTGTGAATAGCAAGAACTTACACAAAGCTGTCAAGACAGTTTGTTAGCAGCCAAGAGGCTGGTGTCCAGTGACATGAAACAGCTGGCAAATAATTTCAAACCATGAATGAATGTGTAGGAATTCCAGTGAATTGCGGACAATTCATGACCAGTTAAAGGGGCAGGAAAGACAAACTTTGGGTCAAATTTTCAGAAGTGTCTAAATGATTAGGAATGGGGCCCATTTTCAGAAATAATTTAGGCACTTAAGGACCTGAATTCCTTTGATTTTTAGTAAGTCCCATTTAGGCACCTAACTCCCACTGATTTGAAAATAGCGCTTAGGTTCTTAAGTCACTTAGGTATGTTTGAAAATTTGACCCCTTTTGTCTCCAATTCATACCCTGCTCCTCAACTTTACATTTTATTACAATTCTTTTTAATTAAGCTAGTTTTAGAATAACAGTGATTGGCTCCACTGTAAAAAACTATAAGCAGGAACTGAAGAATAAACAAAAATAATAGTGGAAATGTTAAAAACATTTAAAGTCATCTGAGATTGGGTTCAGGTTTACAAAAATCCTCAGCACCAACTATTGAAAATTCTGGTCATACAGCCTGCTCCAGCTCCCAGGATTAAAAAAAAACCCAAAAAACCTTCAGCTGATGTCAATGAGAACAGAAGCAGACGTCTAACTCCCACTGAAATCATTTGGAACCAGACTGAACCTCAAAGAAAATCATTTTTCTCACTTACAGTCTATTAGAGCCAGAGTCAGTCAAGCAAGATAAACCACTTTTGCGCTTGTGGGAACATTAGACTAGCATGACTATTTCAAATCAGAAGGAATTTGTTCATGTGCTGTTACTCAAAAAAATGCTTCACTGATTCTTCTCAAAGTTTGCAGAAACATTTTTCTTTGCCTTCATGGTAAAAATGGTACTTTCTAAGGCAAAGACCTGTTCCAAGGCAAAGTTATCATGGTGACCAAATGGAGGAATCTCACAGGACCCTTGATTAAGGCTGTTGCCTCTCTCCTAATAGTTTGCATTAAAAATGGATGATTCTTTTGATAGGGTTGCACAATGAGCAGGGAGTAGTATGTGTGATGTAAGTACATCTTACTGAAGCAGTGGATACTGCGATCATGGGACCTGCCTCGAAAATTCCATTCAAATGGGGACTGTCTCGTGGTCTGAAAGCAGGCCAACAGGTCATAAAGAAAAGATCATCCTAAACTGTAGTGGTGCTGGGGCAGTTCTCCCATGGGGTCTTTGTAGCATCTTTATTAGCAGTCTGGAAGAAGGAATAAACAGCAAGGTAACGACAGGTGCTCATGGGAGCTGTAGGTCAGATACCTCATGCTCCCATTTTCCTCTGTGGCCTTGGCTTCCTGGCTGATTACGTCACCCATGACGCATTGCAGCCTGGCATGCTGAATGATTGCAGTGCCTCTTGGCAGTCACATGACCACCGTGCATTCTGGGAAATTAAATTCCCGAGGGGTAGCCGTGTTAGAGTAGTTCAGCAAAATAAGCAAGGTGCCAGAGAACTCCTTGTTTGTTCTGGGAAATAAGTGTAGCCAGGGATCCTGGCTCATACATGTGACAGAGTTTGGACTGTTCTCCATAGGTACTATAACTCTCATGATGCCCTGTGGCGGTTCAGGGGACATTAACTAATGTGGATCATAACCAGAATGAAACATTTTGAAATTTCTGACATGTTTGGGAACTTTCCCTTCTGCAGAAATTATTTGGACTTTTTGTCCCAATTTGGGGTGAAAACAAATGTCAACGTATCACAGTGGCCCACGTGACGGGACAGCAGTCCTGGTGTCCAGCCCGCTTGGAGGAGAATGGAGAAGTGGCAGCGAGGCAGCCAGAGGGGCAGGGCAGGGAAGCGCAGAACAAGAATGAGCGCTGTCCGAAGCCATGTGCATGGTTCAGACTGCAGCTCTCTACGTAGGGTCTGGTCTGCTGGTGGCAAAGTGCAGAGGGCAGCCTGTAGAGCACAGGAAGCTCTTGGAGCTCCTTGGAGGGAATTTTTCAGCTTGTGGCTGGATTTTCTAGTGGTGCACATTCAGAAGCTGCTCCAGGCATGGGCTGAGGCTGGCTTTAAGCCAACAGATCATTTGGAAGCCCGTCAATATATCATAAGCCAGGCTCCCAAGGCGTCAGAAGGACACCAGAGTCTTTGTCTCCTCTGCAACTGATTGAATGCATTGACATTTGCTAGTGACCTTGGGGGAAATTATCCCCACAATGCACGGGCCAACTGTACACAAGATACCCCTTAATATAAGGTCCTTGCCCTGGGTTCTCTTATTTCTGTGTAGAAGGTACGGGGCTGTATACGTGTCCCTGCCTTCCACATGGCGACTCAGCACATTGGATAAAGTTGGCTATTAAAGCTGGAAACACAGATAAAAATAGAGAGGATCCCTGGAGATTTGCTAAGGTTTTCTCTTCTTATCAAACCCGCTGGGGTTTGCAGAGTGTTCTCTGGGAGCTCAGCCAAGTCAAGATTCAGAGTCAGTTCTGCTGGGTGAAAACTATTTGGAATCCAGGTTTTGCACTGGAGTGAACTTTGTCCTAAAAGCTCTTCAAAGTAGAGCCAGAAATATTTGAGATAAACAGAATTCTGGGAGCCCAGGTTTCTGCTGGTCTAATTATAACAAAAGGCATTCGGCAGGGATTGCAGTGGGGTGATAGCCTGCCCCAGGGACAGGGAACAGGCAGTGAAAAGCACTCTGATATATTGGGTACAGTTGAGTGGGAAACGTTTTTTCATCCTGCTAGAGTTTTTGAGATTCTGATAGTTTTTTCTGTTCTGAATTGGGACCAAAAGTCATACTCTTGAAAATGTTTGCACTCTGACCATCCAAAAAAAGAATTCAGATGCGTTCAAATGAAATGATCGTTTCTAACATTTCAATTTTTACATTTGAGTTTGGGGATCTGAGAAATTGATTATAGGGGCTCTGTAGGCCATTCCCTGGCTCTGTTCAGTGATCCTGACTCTGTAGGGGATCAAACAATCTGTAGGGGACACCAGAACTTGCAGCTCCTTTGCAAAGCTGAGCTCCCTCCATGAACATCTCGCTGTGGGACCTGGCATGGCTCTAAACTGAAAAAGCTAACTGGGAGCAGCAGAGGGGTCTTTGACTAAGCTGGTCAATCTGCAGAGAAGTAACATGGCAGCAGCATGGCCTTCCCTGGTGGTTTCTGATTTGCAGGGTTCCCAGCACTTTCATGGGTTTCCACATTTTTGACCCAAAGCATTATTGCCATTCTTATTTAAAAGAATTGAGAGGTTTCAGTTGTAAACGTCAATATCCATTTCCATCCCATTTTCAATTAAATACAAAAGCAAATAAAAATATCTTGAAAAAATTCCCAAATGATTTTTTTTATGTAAAAGGATAATTTCTGGTGACAATTTTCATTTTTTAAAATGGTCAATTTTTGACTAACAAATTCTTGGTTTCCACCAGCCCACACCCTGATCCCCCTGGAGCCTTGCAGATTACTTACCTGGAACAAATCCATGAGCTTGAGACAAGACCCCAGCCCACTCCCATCACCATGGCTCCTTGCGCACATCTGCCACACATAAGCATTGAATCGGGGCATTTCTAGACCACAAGCACAACAGTGGCACAGCTGCAGAAACAGAAGGGGGGGTTTCCATTGCTGGAGTTACTCCACCCCTGAAGCAGCAGCTGTTAGGCTGAGGGAAGAATTCTTCCATTGGCCTTCCATTGTCTACTCCAGGACTCAGAGCAGCTTAACTACGTCTCTCGGGATGACTTTTCCACAGGCATAAGGGACATAGCTAGGTCGGCCTAAGTTTTAGGTATAGACCAGGCTTGGTGATTGTTCTTTGCCCATCTCTGACCCCTTCTGCCTGTAGATGCCACAGCACTTGGCCTGGTCTCCGTGGCTTGACGATTTTCCATGGAGATAAAAAGATCCTGGGGCTTGCCCTCAGTGCACCCAGAATTGCACCAAACCTGTGGTAGACCCATTGTCCTCTTGGCCTGGCCAGACCTCTATTGCTCCTTGTCAGCATTTGGTCTCTTGCATGGTAAGCCATTTGTCACTGATGCATTAGCTACTCCCAGCGTTCGGGCTGCTCCCGGCATCTCCTGTTTGTGACTCTGCCCCTGGTGCCTCCTGATGACCGGGGCTGAGTCTGTCTCATTCCCTGCTCTCCACAGAAGCCCCTGTCCAGCACGTCGTCCATGTGCAGCACTGTGGATTATAAAGCGCCAGAGGTGGATGCAGAAGTGGTGGCAGAGGAGGCTGCGGAAGCCGAGGGGCCTGAGGAGTGCTTTACCGAGGGTAAGCAAGCCGTGCAATGACCTTGCAGAGAGAAATGCTGGCGGAACAGGAGGTTGAAGGGTTACCCCATCCGGGTACAGTCCCGGTGCACCAGCTTTCCCTGCAAATCACAGTGTAACTGCCCCCAAACCAAGAGAGAACAGGTGAAGAATTGGGAAAAATGCCCTACAGTGGCAGACTCCGGGAGCTCATGACAAGGATGTGGGTAAGAGGTGACTTGGTCACTGCCTATGAGTATCGACATGTGGAAAAAATATTTAATAGTGGGCTCTTCAGTCTAGCAGAGAAAAAGAGGATCCCAGTCCTCCAAGAGATGCCACCCCAAATTCACACAACCACTCATGTGATCGCAATCTCAGTGAGATCCCAACTCCCATGGGATCCCATCCCAAACTCACACAGCCCCATGGAATCCCAACTCCAGTGCTTCCCAGGCTGGGCTGGGCCCCAGCCCACAGACTGCCAGACCCTGGCATCCATTTATAGCCTTCCAAAGTGTGGAGGATGCCTCCTGGCCAGAGCTCGACAGGGCTGGTGGTGGGAGGCAGGGCCCATGCTGCAGGTCAAGGATGGCCTGAGTGTCCATGGATGAGGACAAAGGAAGCCAGCAAGGATGGTAAGGCCTGGAGTGGGGATGGCAAAGGAGGGGTGAGAATGGGGGGAAGGGGGCTGTTGTGAGGGCTGGTGCAGAGGAGGGAAAGGGGGCTGGCATTGGGCTGCGGCAAAGGGCTTACATGGTATATAGGTTGGGGCCGTGTGCCCCAGGGGAGGTGCTTTCCGTCCCTAAGCTGTCCCGACACAGGAGCCAGCTTTTAGGCCCTGGTCCGTGCTGCTGGGCAGGCTCCTGGCAGATGAGTTGAATCCGCCTATCTCCAGACTGGACTGGCTCCACCCTGCCTGGCCCAGCCTGCCCAGGGGTTGGGGCTCCTGGGTGGCTCGCTCCACTGGAGGACGACTCCGCCACCCGCAGCTCCCCAGAGGGGACACCAGCCTGCGTCTGCATGCACTATGCCGTGGCCTGGGCAGGCGCTAACAGGTGTCCTCTGCACCCCACCCCAGCCTGCGTGCAGCGTTTTCCTTTCCTCCACGTCGACATCACAAGCGACAAGGGGAAGGTCTGGTGGAACCTTCGGAAAACCTGTTTCAAGATCGTCGAGCACAACTGGTTCGAGACCTTCATCATCTTCATGATCCTCCTCAGCAGCGGAGCACTGGTGAGTCACAGGTTTCCATCCTGCATCAAAGTCCCATAGGCCCTACACCGAGCCCCCTGAATTGTGTGGGACCCCAGCTTTGTGGCAGTGCCAGATGTGCCTTCAAAGGAGGCATTTATTTGGTGTGTGTGTGAGGAATCCCTTCAGTACAGCTAGTGTCACTGAGCTGGCTCCGTATTTGGTTCTCTGAGCACCTGGACGGCGGGGAAGGCAGTTTGGGGCTGTGGGATAAGAATCACAACTGGGATGTGTTGGTTTGCTCAGAAGAGGTAACACCATTGACCAGTAAATGTCATCAGTAGGTTTTTGTGTTAAGTCTATTTACATGTCTACATGAGCTCATTCACAACGCTCAGGCAAGCTACACTTCATTTGTTCACAGTGGGAAGGATTTTCTGTAACCCCAAAGGCTGGAAGCTTTCTACTTAAAAGAAAGTGAAATTCCAGAGCCTCATTCTGCTAGAAGGGGTCGATTCTATGGCACAGATTCTGGCCATGGAATTTGGATGGGGGCTCGGTGATGTCTCTTGTCCCAAGGGACCCTTCTGTATGGAACAGGCACGGGTGGGCTATACGTGAGGAGGATACGAGGCTTATATTACTATTAGATACAAAACTAGTCACAGCAAATCCTCACTGTCATTTGGAAAGATTTGCAACCCAGATTATAAAAGCCCCTTGAATGGCCCCTCCTATGGAATCCCAAAGCTCCCAGGATATCCTCCCACTTCACTGCTCCAGCTTTTTGAAAGAGGGTGTCCAGAGCCAAACGGCAGCTTTTGCAGACCTGTTCCCCGCGCTTATCATGTCCTAGGTGACTGTGAGGTGTAGAGTGCATTCCCTCTTGGCCTCTGTCTCCATGTTTAACTATCAGCTGAGAACTTCCTCATAATGCTGGTTTCATTTTAAGGGGATGGTTTTTATTGTTTTTCATCCTCTCTGCAGAACTGGCTGTCAGGGGACACTTGGTAGACATGATCATTGATGATTATTTTTTTTAGTGTTATCAGTTAGTTATTGCTCTCCTATCCCAGGGCCTGAGTGATGGGTTGAAGTTGGTCAGACAAGAAGTCATAGGTCAGTGTTGTCTTTGTGCCCCTTTAAATATTGAACTGAGTACAACTGGCTGCAGAACTCAATCCATGTTTGCATTCCTGAAGGTGAGACCTTCCTCTCCACACAGCTGGGCATAACCTTTTCCAATGTGTCTAGGCGACTTAGGAGTATGCACCCAATTTTCAGAAGTGATCTGGGCATTTAGGAGCTGTCAGTGGACATGGGCTCCTTTGCGCGCCTAAATACCTTTGAAAGTCTAACCCTAAGACCCACATTTTTAAAGGTATTTGGACATTGCTTTGCTCAGCATAGCAATGCCTTACTGATTTAGGCACTTAAGACCCCAAATCCCATTGACAGCACTTAAATCCTTTTTGAAGGTGGACCTTAAGGATGATACTTAGGCCCCTAGATCAGTCAAGTGTTGCAATGCTGAGCACAGCAACACCTCAATATCTTTAAAAATCTGTCCCTTAGAGTCGGTCACTTTTGAAAATGGGATTTAGGCTCCTAAACCACTTAAGTGCTTTGGAGGTTTTTTTTATCCTTGGCCAATTTTAAAATCAGCAGAGCCCTTTAAATGCAGCAAAAGGGAAAAGGCCTTGGTTTGGTGGCTGCTCAGCCATCCCATTCTTTCCGTGAACTCATCTGCTGGGGAGCCCATCTCATGGAAACATGACTTACCCAGGTCTGCACCTCTTCCAGGCTTTTGAAGACATCTACATCGAGCAGCGGAAGGTGATACGCACTATCCTGGAATACGCTGACAAAATCTTCTCCTATGTGTTTGTCCTCGAGATGCTGCTCAAGTGGGTAGCCTACGGCTTCAAGGTGTATTTCACCAATGCCTGGTGCTGGCTCGATTTTCTCATTGTGGATGTAAGTTGCTCCTCGACAGATAAAGGAGGAGGGAGGATCTCGGTGCTTTGTAGCTTTGCATTAACAACCGACAGATATTTCTGCAGTAAAGGGCGAAGGGGACAGCTTTGGAGCATGGGAAATCTAGAGATTTCACTCAGGATCAAGGGCTGTGTGCCTGAATGCAGAATCTAAAGGGTACTGCAGCTGAGGATGCTCTAAAGGGTACTGCAGCTGAGGACGCTCTCACACTGGGTAGGAGGGGGCCCTGGGCTTGACACTGTGCCTTCAGCAGTGTTCCACCCGGCAGTTTTCCAATGTGCTTCCAGCACATGGTGCTATTACGTGGGCCAGATCAGTGTCTAGGATCCTGTGGGATGGACTTCCAGGGAGTAGGCAAATGCAGAATGAGGGGCTTTAAGGAATGCCACTAAAGCTTCCTCTTCAAAAAGACCTTTCCACCGCAAGACTGACACTCATGACACTGACTCACCTTCTCCCCAGTAAATTATAGAATCATAGGGCTGGAAGGGACATCATGAGGTCATCTAGTCCAACCCACTGCTAAAAGCAGGACCACTCCCACTAAATCATCCCAGCCAGGGTATTGTCTAACCAGACCTTAAATATCTCCAAGACGGAGATTCCACCACCTCCCTAGGTAACCCATTCCAATGCTTCACCACCCTCCTAGTGAGAAAGTTTTTCCTAATACCCAACCTCGACCTCCCCTGCTGTAATTTGAAACCACTGCTCCTTGTTCTGTCCTCTGTTACCACCGAGAACAGCCTAGCTCCCTCCTCTTTGGAGCACCCCTTCAAGTAGCTGAAGGTTGCTATCAAATCCCCCCTCAGTCTTCTCTTCTGCAGACTAAATAAGCCTAGTTCCTTCAGTCTCTCCTCATAAGTCATGTGCCCCAGCCCCCTAATCATTTTCATTGCCCTCTTCTGGACTCTTTCTAATTTGTCCACATCCTTTCTGTAGTGGGGATCCCAAAACTGGACACAGTATTCCAGATGCGGCCTGACCAATGCTGAATAGAGGGGAATTATCACATCCCTCGATCTGCTGGCAACACTCCTACTGATGCAGCCTAATATGCCTTTGGCCTTTTTGGCAACAAGGGCACACTGTTGGCTCATATCCAGCTTCCCATCCACCATAACCCCCAGGTCCTTTTCTACAGCGCTGCTTCTTAGCCGATCGGTCCCCAGCCTGTAGCGGTGCATGGGATTTTTCCGTCCTAAGTGCAGGACTTTGTACTTGTCTTTGTTGAACCTCATGAGGTTTCTTTCAGCCCAGTGTTCCAATTTGTCATGGTCTCCCTGGATCCTGTCCCTGCCCTCCAGCGTGTCTACTATTCCCGCCAACTTGGTGTCATCCGCAAACTTACTAAGCACGTAGTCTATCCCATCATCGAGATCATTAATGAAAATATTGAACAGAACCGGCCCCAGGACCAACCCCTGGGGCACTCCACTCGTTACTGGTTGCCAACTAGACAATGAGCCATTGATTCCTTTGCAGTTGCTACTGATTTTTTGTGGAAGACGCCCTGTTACTGAGGTGATGGGCAGTCGTGTGAAACCCTACCATAGACTGAGAAGATTAGGGAGGTGGTGGGATCTCCATCCTTAGAGGTTTTTAAGGCCCAGCTTGATAAAGCCCTGGCTGGGCTGATTTAGTTGGGGTTGGTCCTGCTTTGGGCAGGGGGTTGGGCCAGATGGCCTTCTGAGGTCCCTTCCAGCCCTCATCTTCTAGGGTTCTGTGATTCTAAGATAACGTTCCAGCAGTCAGCGCCATGCAGTGTCTCTTGCCAAACCTGGCAATAGGTCAGCTCAGTCGATTCCAAAGCCCGTGAGAATGCAGCATGTGTACAAACACAGAAGTACTACGTTGCAGGCACAGTTGCTGCAGCCTGGGAGCTGAGCCATTGCCTTGCCCACCATTTGGACTTTAAATTTGCAACCATCCCATTGTGTTACATCTCTTACCATTAGATTTGTATCGGATCAATTCTTCACGCTGCTTTTCTTATGCCTGGCACTGGCTTCTCACCCAGGCCATTCTCAAGCTTTGTAACTCAGCCCCAGCCAACGGCTCAGCAGGGAAGATCAGCTCAAAGGGACTGGCCCATAGCCTTGTATGCTCTGCTTCAGAGACAGCACAGTCCAGTGACTGGGGGACTCACCTAGGACTCAGGCAAACCACTCTGTGCCTCAGTTTCCCCTCCCATCCTTTGTTGTGTCTGTTCAGACAAGCTCTATGGAGCTGGGACTGCCTTGTGGGTCCTCCAGGAGTTACTCTAATACCAATGGTGAATTGATGGGAGGATGGGGATGGGAGGGGTCCATGGCCCCTGGGTACTGGCCTGTGGAGGATGCCAGCTGGATCCTCAGAGGAGGAGCCACATCCGCTGTTGCAGGTGGCCAGGGGCCACCAGGCTTTGACATCCTTGGCAGCTGCACTGATCCCAGCTCAGCCCTGCCAGTGGGGGGGAGCAAGCATCTTCTCAGTCCCCACACCTCCACGCTGGGTGCAACAAGGGAGCCATGGGGACACTGGCCACACAGGTGCCAGGCAGTCAACCTGATGGTGGGGCTCCAGGACAGTGCTGGTCACAGCACCCCCCCTTCTCCCCCCTAGGCAGCCCAGGGGCATCTGCCCCTGTCACTCCGACTCTGAGCCCACACCAACTGCCCCCACAGCAGGTGCAGGGGGAATGGGGGAGAGTGGGAAATGGGCCCACAGACTCGCCCCTTCGCAGGGTGCTATTACCAGCCACTGCCATCAGTGGCGTGGGGCAGCGCAGATGTAAGCGCTGGCTCCCAGGCGCCAGAGACACATGGGATGCCACTATCTAATACTTTGGCCAATACAGTGTAGTAACCCGTGGCTACTGTGGGAGGAGTTAGGAGTTTACTAGAGTACAGGAGCCGAGAGAGGAACGTGCTCTGAGGTGAGACAGTGTGAGCAGCACGAAGCCATCTGCTCACTGCTCAGAGAGAAGAGCTAGCCGGCCCCTTGTGAGCAGCAGCACGAAGCCATCCACACACTGCTCAGAGAGAGGAGCTAGCCGGCCCTGGCCATTAGATATGTGGGTAGATGAATTAGAATCTGACAATAAGGAGGCAGCAAATTCTCCGATCCATGCTGAAGCTTTGTTGGAGCAGCGGGGCACAACCAGACAAACAGGTTTTCCAGCACTAAAACAACCCACCCATCTATCACTGTGGCAACCCCAAAGACCTAAGGAAACCCAGGACATCACACCTGCGGCAACCTAGTGTCCCAGCACCTCTCAGTCTTTAATGGACGTATCCTCAGCCCCTCCCCTGCCCCAAGAGGCAGGCAGGGCTATTACCCCATCTACAGATGGCGAGCCAAGGCTCAGAGGTGTTAGAGGTCCTGCTACCCATCCAGCAACAGCAAGCCGCAAGCCTGGCTCTCCAGTTTGAGGGCCTTGCTACAGATAGATGCATCAGCAGCACATCAAAGCTGAGGCTTGGCCTGGAGCTTGGCCTCTGGCCCCCCTCCCGTCTCCCCCAGGGGTCAGTGTCCAGGCCCAACATCCACACAGCCCTCTTCAGCACAGTGGAGCAAGCCTGTGTCCATTGGCCCAGGCTTGCAGACTCATTGCCTGGCCTGTGTGGATCGCTCCAAGGGACTGGCGTGGCCCACGGCCGCCCAAGCCATCGGCAAAGAAGCAGGGTGTCCTGAATCCCAGGGGCACCTGTAAGCAGCAGGGCAGAGCCCCTGAGCCCAGCCCACCCGGGGGGAAGGCACCCAGATGAGGTGAGAGAAATGGTGGCCACTAACTGCTTTGGGTCTCTCCCAAGGTTTCCCTCATCAGCTTGACGGCAAACTGGCTGGGCTACTCTGAACTGGGAGCCATCAAATCACTGAGGACATTGAGGGCGTTGCGACCCCTGCGCGCTCTGTCGAGATTCGAAGGCATGAGGGTAGGTCTGTCGCCAGCCCTCCTGGCTGTGCTGAGAAGAGGGCCTGTGACCCTGGGTCCTTGTCCCCTGGTAGCCCCAGAGCTGCTAGCTAACGGCGTCAGCGCCTGGGAACCAGCTCAACCCCGGCACTTCTAGAAAGGACTTTTCAGAGGACATTGGTGCCCAGCATTGGCGACGCCCAGCTTTCAGAAACCAGAGATCGGCTTCTGGCGAGATCTTTCACTGGCCGCTGGGCCTTTCGGAGTCACATGGTCAAGCTTTATTCTGCAATCACCAGGGCTTGAAACGTTGCTTTTTTAATGAAAGCTGAGAAATTCCCTGATTCTGGGAGCTGGGGCTATAACAAGCACACGCAATAAAGTCACAGGACAGGAGTGAGCAACAATCTGTAGTGATCCCCTACAGAGACAGGGATTTGATCTCCTACAGAGCCAGGGATGGGGAGTGTGGATTCCTGAGTGTAACGCTTGCAAAGGACAGGGGAAAGGACGTCCTTCCTCCTCCTGGAAGCCTGTGCGGAGCTGAGGGAAGGACAAAGGGAGCACAGAGATAGTATTCAGTAGATTCTGACTTGCTTGCCAGCTGGTGTTTGCAGGGCATCAAGATATGGGCCCTTCCCCACCCTAGAGAGATGTTCTCCCCTGGGTCTTGCTCTTTGAAGCCCAGTTGCTCAAATGAGGGGCTGTAATGTCCTCAAAGTGCAGCCCCGAATTGCACCACACTTAGCATGCGCCCAGCTACCTGCCCACTTCTCTCTGCTCCACAGCACCCTCCTAGAGCTCCAAAATGTGAGAGGAGGGGCCAACCCAGGAGCCCACAAGCTGATGTCCCAGGGCAGAAAGGCACCCATCTTCTTAGGGCGGTGCCCAGTACAGTGCAGTTCAGTCTGTGAGCCCGGCTGGTGCCACACTGCTTGCTCCTCGATCACAGCCGAGTCCCAAGGGCTTGAACTGCGCCCAATTCCAAGGGTTTCCAGAGGCTTCGGGGCACCACAATATGGGGAGCAACAGTCTCTGGTTAGGCTGACATTCTAGCTGCCCAGGCCAGGAGTCCACCTCCTCTCTGGCTGCCCCTTATATCCTCTGGCTTCCCCATCCCCCTGCTTCAGAGAATTGCCACAGAGGGGTGACCCAGATGAACGACCAGGAGCCCAGAGACGCTTCTGTGCTCACAGATCAAATGATGCCAAGACCAAGAGGCCTCCCACTCCCAGAGCCTTCTTGATACGATCAGGGGGGGTGCATAGGGAGCTGGGGGGCTGCAGATCAGTGCAGGGAGAGCAGGGACAGGAGCTGAGCTGTAAGGGCTGAGGACACAGCTGCCCGATGACCTAACAGGGGCACTAACGTGCCAGTGAAGTCCCCGCCTGAGCCCCAGTTCTGTTTACATAGCTGGCCCCATAGATTTATTTCCCAATTCTTCCTGGCCAGCACAGGCACCAAGGCTGCAGGCAGGGGTGTGAACCTGTGCCACCGCCCATCTGCCTTGGCTCAACTGCTCTCGTCACTTGAGCTACCTGTGATCTGGTTACGTCAGAGGCGGCCCAGGGAAGTATCTACACACACTGCACTCGCACCCCGGACTGCAGCGTAGCCAGAGCTTGACGGTCCCTTAGACGATGCCCCCTCACTCCCTTTTCGGCCATGTGGAGTGGCTCATGGCAGAGTGAGGCTCTCCCAGAAACTCCAGGTAACCCCCCCTGTGGGACACCCACCTGTCCAGACACCTGGAGGAGACACATTCACCCCTAGGTGGGGGCGCCTTCAATTCCATCCCACTTTTGATCTGAACGGCAGCGCTGGTCCCCAGCCATGGGACTGACGCTTGTCTGGGTCCTGAGCTATTTCCTCCAACTCAGCCCCTTTACCCCCCCCCCTCCATTGCAGGTGGTGGTGAACGCCTTACTGGGTGCCATCCCCTCCATCATGAATGTCCTGCTGGTCTGTTTGATCTTCTGGCTGATATTCAGCATCATGGGAGTGAACCTGTTTGCGGGGAAGTATTACCGGTGCATCAACACCACCACGGACGAGCTCTTCCCCATCAACGTGGTGAACAACAAAAGTGACTGCCTGGCTCTGCTGTACACCAATGAGGTGCGGTGGGTCAACGTTAAGGTCAACTTCGACAACGTGGGCTTGGGCTACCTGTCCCTGCTGCAGGTGGTAAGTGGTCAGCAACGCGGCAGCTCTTGGCTCTGGCTCATCCCTAGTGGGCACAACTCCCCCAGCTGGCGCCGCCCATGGACGCAGGATAAATGGCTCCCCTGTATTCCCTGGGCATGAAAGTGCTGTGGTCTGTGCCACAAGCAAAGGTCAGGGCTCCACTGTGCCTGGCATGGTGCTGATGCCAGGAGAGACAGGCCCTACCCCAAATTGCTGCCAGGAAAAATAGGCAGGACTGAATGATTATCCCCATTTTACAGAAGGAGGTGGGGAAAATTGAGGCACAGAGGAGGGAAGGATCTTGCCCCAGAGCATCGCAGGTCAGTGGCAGAGCTAAGATTAGTACCTAGTGCACAGATCATCAAAGGTATTTAGGTGCCTGATTCCCTTTGAAGGTCTCAAGGCATTGGTCCCGTACCTGCCAGCCAGCTGCTAGTGGGCTCATGCTGCCTCTGCGTTTCAAGGTCTATATTTAATATGCACACAGAGCTGCTTTGGACTGGGGAGAAGTCATGGAGCAGTGAGCAAGTATTAGCTCTCTGGAAAGGAACGTGTGGGAAACATAAATCTATTCCAGTCAATCTGTGCAGATGATAATGCCCTAAGGGGTTATGCTCACACTGGCTATGCCAGTGACAACCATTTCTGGAATGTCATGGAGAACTGGGGGAGCCACCAGAGAATAGGGGCCAGAGGCAAGGGAATTTAAGGGATGATTGTGGCAAATATTGATCTGTGAGCAAAGTCAATCACAAGCAAAGTAAAGGAATAAACCATCAGAGGGAACTGTCCTAGAACCATCGAGTCAGAGATGGAGAAGGCTTGGTAGATTTTGCAGCTCAGCTCCAGGCCTGGACCTCCCTGGAAAATACTTTCTAATGCTGTGTCCAGATCAAGTTCCTCTTGATCCTTATGGAGATCAGACCTTGCTGCCGGGGAGATTTCTGCCTGCTCCCCATCTCACCTCTGCAGTTTCCTCTGCCTTCTTTTTAAATAAGGTCTGATTGATTGCTGACTGGGCCAAAGAGGGAGGGGGCCTACTGAAGGGATAGATATATGCACCATATGTCCCAGCGGAGGGGGTAAATACCAGCCCCCCTACACATAGGAGTTTTTCCACTAAGATCATGGAGCTTCTTTATGTCCAGCTGAGGTGGGACTGAACGTTTTAAATGCTTTGTTAAAACTTATTCAACTCAAACACCTGTCAAACACTTCAGAGTAAAATTCTCCCTGTGAAAAAAATCAATCTCTGACCTTCTTCGATCGGTGAAAACTCTGCCCTTGACTGGGCCTTGGGAACTCCCTGTGCATCCAGGGGAACCAGTCAGGTGCTCTGGAATTTAAAAGGACAGCTCCCGGCCCAGCTTAGTGGCTGACACTAGCCTACCCTGCAAGGAGAGAAGAAGCCCCCATCATGTGACATTGCAGTTGTCCTGCCCCCAAGCTCTGTCTCTGGGCATTAGTGGTAACATCCCCCCCAGAATGGAGTGTGGGTGGGCAGATTTGGTTGTTCCCCACTGGGCTGCCTGGGAATTTTTCTACGCAGTGATTTCTGTCCAAATGCCAATGCATTGAAATGGAAACTTGCCATAGAAATGTGTCGGTTTCAAGGACCGTTTTGTTGGGATGGTTCCCCAGGTGGAGAATGGAATTTTTAGCCCATGGTGGGGAGAGGCTGGGCTGGACCCTACCATAGGCTGATGGTGGCAGCACATCCAAGGAATGCAGCAGACACGGTTTTCCATCCTTGCTCTGCTTGATTCAGGGCAGGAATTTGAGCCACATTATCACACTGCCCAGGGGAGCCCCCTCATCACCTGGCTCTTAGCTCTTGCTCCAGCTGGTGTTTTATGCAAAATGTCCACTGGCCTCCATGTCAGCCCAGTGCAGAGCAAAACCAAATGCCACAGCCTCAATGTTTTCCTTGAGACAGAATTCGTCTTCTCCAGCCAGCCCCATTCAGGGACTGGTCGGGTGAGATCAGCCCATGATCTCCCCCATTCCCTCATGGGAGAGCCCAGTCCATGGGACAGGCCAGGGCTTACACAAGCAGGCCAGATTTTCATTGTATACAGCAGGCACTTTGGGGGCCAGTTTCTCGGCAGCCAGTATGCAGCTGACTAGAGGAGCCTCAAACTGACTCCTTTGCTCTGTGCTGTCCCGGCAGGCCACCTTCAAAGGCTGGATGGACATCATGTATGCGGCTGTGGACTCCCGCGAGGTGAGGCAACGCGGCGTGAGGACGCATGTATCACAGGGCTCGACAGAATCCGGGCACCAGGTCACCATGGCGACTAAATGTTGCAGGCTGGTGCCTAGGAGCCAGCTGTGGGGTTTTTAAAAATAATTTAGGAGCCAGCAGTTTTCATTACTAGAGGGCACTCCTCTGCTGCATTTTCACTGCAGAGCTAGGCAGCCTAGGGAAAATGCAGCGGAGGAGCGCCCTCTGGTGATAAAAAAATAAAATAAAATCGCCGGTTCCTTTAGGGATTCGGCCCCATTGCGGCAGCGGGAGGGATGGAGGGTGTTTCGGCAGTAAAGGGTGTCCAAAGTAGGTACCTTGCTTTGAACCGGGCGCCTAGCTGAGTACCACTTTTGTCGACCCTTGATGTCCTACCAGCGGGTCGCAGTCTGCCTGCAGCTCTCTCATTGGCACACCTGGCTTCGCAGGGCACACTGGGGGTGTGCCCTGGTTCATCATGGCCCTGGGGGTGGAGAGTTCTCTCTGTGCTCAGCCCCCTGTGTGTGGGCAAGCTCCATGCACTCCCAGCTCAGAGGTTCAGGCAGGTGGAGCCAGGGAAGGAAGGGGTAGAGCTCCTAGCCTGTCCTGCTATGGGACTGGGGCAGAGCCTGACATTTCGTTGATCACGCTGTGCAGGCACCAGCTTCCCCCTTCACCTGATCCCCAGAAACCAGCCTCCCAAACATGCTCCATCCTGACCCCAGGTGGTCAGATTTCTCCCTCTTCTAGGTTCAAAGCTTTGTCCCCCCCACCCTGTTCCCCCGCTCCTTTCTAGTGGCTGAACCCTCCAGTTCCCCCATCGCAAGAATTGCTCAATGCCATCTGGGGCATTGCTTTTCCATGTTCTCTCCCAGCTGCCCAGGCCTTGGAAAGCAGCTTCTACAGCCGGGAGCAGCCAGGTGTCTTGTCGCACTGAGCATCTGCTGTCCTGGAAACAGAGCACAGGCTATATAAAAGCCGGAAACCAGTGTCAAATATGAGCCATTCGGGAAGACAACCCTGTGTTTAACTGCCAGGGAGGGGGCTCCTGTGGTGGGAGGGGGCTGACCCCCAGTGGCAGGCATTTTGCACAGCTGAATGGCAAAGCAAAACAAACTGGAGTCTGCCCCATCTAGTGTATCCACACGATGTCACAAAGGCCCCATCATCCTGTTGCCGCACTACTTTTTTCTTTTTAGCCGTGGAAATATCACGCGTTGTCTCCACTGCTTTCTGATGAGAGTAGGACCTCAGACAGCTTCTTCCAACCCGTGGGCCAGGGGAGGGGATGGTTGCCTGTTTAAACCACTTTACTAAAACTTGTTCAACACAAACGTGTGGGAGAGAAACTCTCTCTGTGAAGGAATCAGTCTCTGCCCCACTTCAGCTGCAGCCAGTGTGTTGCTGCCTGCCTCCTGGGGTCCCTTTCTAGGGGCTGCAGGAATTAAAAAGCCTAGGCCCCATTATGGAGGGGAAATGCCAGCCTGAGGCTGTCGTGACAGGTCAGAAAACAATGGTAGAGATCGTCTTCCTGCTACCCCTTGACAGCCCCTGGTGCAGCCAGAGCGACCCCCCCAAGTCTGGCTCAACTGAAGGGCCAAAGCTTGCCAGCCGGGGCACTCCGGCTCCGTAAGAGCAAGGACCAGCCACTGACCCTGCCTGGCAGCTGGTCCCTTAGCATCCTCTGCTGGCATGTTGTCTCTGGCTGTCCCAAAGGATGCAGCACCAGTACATGGCCCTAAGAACAGAGGACCGGGGTGTTTTCATGGGGAACGTGAGTCTATCGCTGCTCCGCTTGCGTCACAGGGACTTGGTCACAAACGTCTCTCCTGTGATGGCTCCTGCCCCCACAGCTGGACACTCGCCCTGGTCACGTCCTTCAGCTGCCCGTGCAGGAGCGCCTTCAGGCCCCGACTCCCCAGTCTGCGACAGACACACACAGTGCTACCCTACTTGCAGTCTCCTGGCGCTGAGCACAGCCCCTGCTCCAGGCGCCCCCCAGCCCTCAGCCTCCACCATCTTTGTTTGTGGCAAACTCTGGGCAGTTCATCCGGGAGGGCAGCAAAAGTTAACTCCTTCCCTCTCAGAGCTCAGCAGCGCATCTAACACTCTGGGTCTGTCTGCGCTCAAGTCAGGGGCATGAGTGCAGCCTGTGTAGTGAGCATTGATCTAGCTAGCCAGGGGGCTGACCACAGTGAAGCTGTGGCCGCATGGCCTGTTGTATGGGCTAGCGGCTGGAGAGATTCCTGGTCTGTGCCACTGCCCGGGTTATTCCAGCCAGCTAGCTCCGGGCTGGTGCGGCTGCCTGTGTGTGCAGTCATGGTGTAGACAGACCCTCTGAGTTAAGAGGGGCGACATCAGTGACCAGCGCTCAGGTGCATTTCATGCACCACTGGGAACGTGCTAGAGTCCCTGGCCCAAAGGAAACCAGAGCCAAGCCAACTTCTTTGGGGCCCCTTGGTTCCTACCCCACCCAGCTGGTCCCTGCTGTTACACCGTGGCTTCCCGACAGCCAGTGACTCCAGAGATGGAGCAGCAAAGGCCTCTCCCAGCCTGCCTGCTGTGTTGAGCCCCCCAGGGAGTGAGGGCCAGCAGGATATGGGCGACGAGGCACCTCAGCTATGCCCCCCCCACACATCCCACCCCCAGCAAGGATGGGTTGGCTTTTCAGCATTACCTGTTCCCTACAGTGCAGTAGCGACCCCACATGAGTGGGATGGGTGGTGCCCTGCCACTCATGTTTCCTTTCTCCCTTCTTAGATCGAAGAGCAGCCATTGTACGAGACCAATCTCTACATGTACATCTACTTCGTCATCTTCATCATCTTCGGGGCCTTCTTCACCCTCAACCTCTTCATAGGTGTCATCATTGACAACTTCAATCAGCAGAAGAAGAAGATAAGTATCCATGGCCTGCCTGGCCTGCCCGCTGCCCAGTGAGTCATAGATGCCCTGGTAAGAGGAGACTCTTGTGGTCATTTAGTGAGGTTTAACTGCCCACATAGCATGGCCAAAGACCCGCTCTGCCACACACCCGAGAGAGGCAAACGAGGAAAGCACTCTGTTGTGGGCAGCACATTGCGGCTCCTGGGTGAAGGGCCGTGCAGCCCCAGGGAGGAGTCAGACATGGGTGAACAACCTGAGAATCCCCTGGGCAGTTCTCTGCCTGCCTGGTACCCACTTTGCCAGATCCCTGATGTGGATAAATGGGCTCCCGACAGGAATCTGCTGAAGGCAACCTGACAAATCCCTTACTGTGAAACCCAGATTCCAGTGGGGAGACCTGCAGACAAGCTCTGCACCCCCTGTTGGGGAAACTCAGAGCGGAGAGAGCTCATTTTTTCTCCCCTCAGCCCGCCCACCACTGATTTTCCACACACTGGGGCAGGGGTCCCCTTGCAGGGAGTCCCTGAGATCAGCATGGAACCAGTGCCAGGTCATCTGCTGTGAATGAGCAGTAGGAGTAAAGGGCTGGGGGAGGGAGTGATGACACCAAGCTGCTTCCATTAGGGAAAGACATCAAGGATTCTGGGAAACTCTGAACGGCTGGGAAGCAACCTGGCAGATGGGCCTCAGGCAGGTGTGCCAGAGCTGAGCAGGGGTTGCTTGAGCTGGTGGGACTGGGAGTCTGGACTTCCGGAGAAACTGCCCCCAGCAGAGCAAGGCCTGGATATAAGGCCCATGTAAGTCACCCACTGCACCAAGCTAACCATGCTGTGTCTGCGAGAGGAGCAGCACTTAGCTCGGTGTAGTTAGGGTGATGCAGTGGCCACGTAGACACGGCGTTACTTACCTGGGGCTGGCAGCTGGAGCGCACACACACTCCTGCCCCAGCACTGACCGCCCAAGTAGACAGCCAGGCATCAGGCTCATACTGAGGGCTATCGGCCCAGGGGTTGTGGGGCTCCAGCAGTGAGTGTCCGGCTATGCCCCACTTCAGTCGGTGGAAGCAAGGACTTGCACCACCGACAGAAGGAGCATGGTGCGGACGCAAACCCTGCTTCACATCAACTTATGTTCAGTCGACTTCATTTTGTAGTGTAGACAAGCCCCCAGCTTAGCTAGTGGCATCAAATTTCTCCCAGTGCTCCTGGCAGCTGATACAGAGACTTGTTAAAAACCGAAATGTGTCCAAGTCTAATAATGGCGATTCCCTTTATACTTGGGAGGGAAAGACATCTTCATGACGGAGGAACAGAAGAAATACTACAACGCCATGAAGAAACTTGGATCCAAGAAGCCCCAGAAGCCGATCCCCAGGCCTAATGTATGTCACATTAAAAGTGTTGGAGGGCAAGGTGGGAGGGAGGGGGAGGTTTAGACACAGCAACAAGCCTGGGCCGGGGGTCCAGCGTGGGAGAGGAACCTCAGTGCACTGCAGCTGCTCCACAACAGGCAGCCAGGGCCGGTGTTTGAGAGAGGCCGGTCTGTCAGGTGAAACCACATCCTTCAGCGGTACAGAAGTGGTGGAGTATTTAATGAACTATAGACTGGTTTATTATTGCTACGGTCTCCTGCTCTGACTACAGAACTGCCTCTAACTGAGGTCTTATTAGCCCAGGTACCCTGAGTACTGGAGTACTAGACCTGGACCTGACCCCAAGAAGCATCAAGGACTGACTGTCTGGCCTTGGCACTATGAGAGGGGCCCTCAGTACCTCAAAGCACCAGCCTCATGGGCCATGTCTACACTTGAAAAGTTAGGTCGACTTTATGAAGTCAACTTAATAAGGTCGATTTTAAGTTGACTTAAAGTGGACCTTATTAAGTCGACTTAACAAAAGTCGACTTAACTTTTCAAGTGTAGACGTGGCCCCTTTTTGGCCTTATTAAGTCAACTTAACGTTTTAAGTCGACTTAAAGAGGTCCAACTAGGCACTACTCCACGTCTCCACTGGCTTAAGTCAACTTAATAAAGTCAATTTAAGTGCTAGTTCGAATTAAAATGAGGTGTTATCAATTCGAACTAATTTTTCCTTAATTCGATTTAAGGAACAGCTTAAGTCGCATTAAGGAAAGCCCAGTGTAGACATGGAGTAAATTAAGTCGAATTAAGCTTCCTTAAGTTGACTTAATTTCTAAGTGTAGACGCACCACATGGAGAGGAAACCTCCCAGGAAATGCTGAGTCCATTGCGGGGGGTGGTGTCTCTCGTGAGTCATTTCTGAGCACGTGCCCCCCGGGGGCCTTCTGCCCTGCTGCTGTTGGAGGTGCCATCGCTCGGCTGAGACATGGTCTAACATCCTGCCCATCCCATAGCCCTTCTCACAAGCACTGAGTGTTAGCCCCGTGTCCCAGTTATCATCTGTCCCACTGCCCACAGTTCCCAGGCGAGAGAGAGGAAGAATGTGAGGGGCTGGGTGTGTGGGGCAGGCAGGGCAGCGATAATGGAGGGCAATAGCTAGCAATGGATTGACAGCTTCCCCAGCCCAGGAGACGGGAGAGGTACATGGTGATTTCCTCCCCCGCCCCACCATCACCCTGAGCTGCCCAAGGGATAGGGGAGCACTTGTGGGGAGTAGGCATCTTTCCCCCCCCCCGAAAGGCTTCACGCCCACAAAGCTGATACAACTAACATGGCTGGTGCAGTTCTGGAATCTGAGCCAGGACCTGTGACTGCCCGGCAGGATGTGCTGGGGAGCAGTGCCCAAGCTCATTGGGTGTCCCCAGCTGTTTTACAGGCTGCAAGGACAGAGATCTGGAAGGGCCTGGCGGGCAGCTCAAGCGCAGCCCCTGGGTTTACTGAAATGGCGAGAATGGCATCAGTTTAAAAAAATGCCACTTTCTTTTCCTTTTGACTCTGGCTGCTGCCCACCAGCTCTGTGAGGGGAAGAGGCAGCATTTCCAAGTGTCTAAAGAAGTCACTGGGGCTCAGGAGACCCAGTGAAATTCCCAGCTCTGCCACCGGCCTGCTGGGTGATTTTGGGCAAGTTACGTCACCAGGTTGTGCCTTGGTTTCCCCATTTCTGACATCAGGGTAACGCTCATGATGTGCTTTGCAAAGCGCTTTGAGATCTCGTGATGAAAAGGGCTATTTGAGAGATTGTTATTCCTGGGAAACCACCACTCAAATTCCCTCTTTTCCTGTTACCAGTTTCTAGGACAGCTTTATAAAACAGTTGCTTGCATTCCTTTCTACGGATACTCACTGTTCATCATTTAAACTTCCAAACTGCTTGTGTGTGTTCTCCTTCTGGCAAACCTGAGTCTGTCACTGCTCCATCTTAGACTTGCCATTTCTCCTAGTGCATGTATTTCCCTTTAGACGTGACTGTGTGATCCTTATGCAATGCTCGCAGGTGTGCATTACAGCTAAAGACTGATATTCATCAAGCTGAGGAGTTCTGTGGCAAACTCCACGATCCCCAGGGTTTTCTCAGGAAGGGGTGAAATCCTGACCCCACTGAAACCAAATGCTAAACTCCCGTTGATTTCCCTGAGAGACGAATTTCACCTCTCGTCTTTTTCTGACCCACAAATAGTTGCACATTTGGCTCTGCCAGACATTTAGCTTGAGATTTTTCCAAGGTGCTGAGGTGAGTTGGGTTCTTCTAATGATAGGTTTAAATTAGCTAAAAAAAAAAAATCTTGGAATCACTGTGGATTCTGTACCAGAAGAGACTAAAAAAAATTGGACCGTGCAGCTTAGGAAAGAGACAGTTACGGGTGGATATAAGAGAGGTCTATACAATCATGGCTGATGTAAAAAAAATGACTAGAGACGTACATGTTAATTACCTTTTCCCACAACACAAAAACCAAGGGCCACCCACTGAAATTAATAACAGCAGGTTTAATACAAACAAGAGGAAGTACTTTTTCACCACAGTATACAACTAACCTGCGGAACTCATTGCCAGGGGATGTTTGAAGGCCAGCTCACAAAAAATTAGATGAGTTCATGGAGGACAAGTTCATCAATGCTTATTAACCAAGATGGTCAGAGACGTGACCCTGTGTTCTGAGTGTCCCTAAACCTCCAACTGCCAGAAGCTGGGAGGAGAAAATGGGGTGGATCACTCCATGATTGCCCTATACTGCACACTCCCACTGAAGCACTGCTACTGGTCACTGTCTCAGAGTGAGGATACTGGCTAGACAGACCATTGGTCTGACCCATGATGACAGCTCTTCCATTCCTACGAAAATGCAGAGCTTTACACTATTCCTAGCAGCTGTTAACACTCCTAGAATGGAAAATAATTAGACTAGTGTCACTTTGACTTTTTTGAAAAGGGACAAATTGCCGTGTTGTAGCCGGGTTGGTCCCAGGACAGGAGAGAGACAAGGCAGGGGAGGGAATCTCTTTTACTGAACTTTTATTTTATTTTTATTTTATTTTATTCTTTTATTTATTGGAATCTCTCGTATTGGGAAAGGGGTGCCCATTGCCATAGCTCTGCATGGCTCAAAAGCTGAGCTCTCTCAGCAAGCCAAGTTGGTCCAATAAAAGAGATCCCCTCGCCCTCCTTGTAAGTCAACTGATGACCTTTCCCATTTGTGCTATGATGAGCAATTGGCGTTAATTAGGGTTTAATAATGACCGATCGCAGTGAGGCCCAGCCATTGGGAGACACATTATTATTTCATCGTAACATATGTGGTATCGGAATATGGCAGCCAGGCTCCATCTTGCAGGCAGTTGGGCTTACTTCAACCCTACTGACCTCAACAGGGGTAAAGGGGTCCACAGCATTTCCAGGCACCCTGGCCCAAATCCTCAAAGATATTTAGATACCTAACTCCCATGGGATGCTCTGAGTCCACATGCTTGTTGCATGATCTCCCTGCATGATGGATAAGACAGACAGGTCTCCGCTCTTTTAAACACTGTTTCTTTCTCTCTTTCTGTGTTCGTCTTCATTCTCCACTGTGCTGTGTGTGTCCCTTCCACTCTGTGGCTTGCCCTTCTGTCTCCATCTCCACCCACATTCCACTTACCAAAGAACAAATTTCAAGGGCTGGTGTTTGACTTTGTGACAAAGCAAGTGTTTGACATCATTATCATGGTCCTGATTTGTCTTAACATGGTGACCATGATGATTGAAACAGACGACCAAAGCCAAACAAAGATTGACATCCTCTACAACATCAACATGATTTTCATCGTCATCTTCTCGGGCGAATGTGTGCTCAAGATGTTTGCTTTGCGCTATTACTACTTCACCATTGGCTGGAATATCTTTGACTTTGTGGTGGTCATCCTCTCCATCGGAGGTAAGTGCCTGCCTCCAGCCGCATCTCCAGCAACTTGGGCAAGCCGCCAGGTGGGTTTGGTATCAACCAAGATAGAGATGAAATGGCTAGATGGGAAACATGGGTTTGGTGGTGCATGTCCTACTTGGGAGACCTGTTGTGGCTCTGCCTCTGAATCCTAGCTCTGTAACTCCTCCTGAGCCTGCTGGGATGGTGGTAGCTACCCATTGATGAGCCATTTTGGGGGTCCCATCGCCATTCCTATTTGGACAGATTGGGCCTCCCCTTAGCATTGCTCGGTGGACAGAACCCCACCCCACAGGAGGGAGGACTCAGCGGTTGGGGGACCCTACCAACATCAGTCACCCCAGAAGAGCTGTGATGGTGGCAAGTCCCTCAACACAATAGATTTCAGAATAAACACCTCATAGGTATGCCTGGGACAGCTGACCCCTTTTCAAGCAACTTTCTCAGGCTGCCTGCTGACTCAGGCAGATGCCTCTGCCTTGTTCAGCTAAGCGCATGTTTCCAGACTTTCTTCCCAACCATGAGAGCTAGGAACATGATTATTTATATATATTTAGGCTGAGATTCACGTGACTGCAGGAGCGGGGGCTCCTCAGGCTTATGCCTTAATGGGGTCCTGCTCCCCAGGTGCTCACCCTAAAAAGCTCATTCCGCAGCTGGGATTCAAAGCCAGAATGTCTCAAATCCATGAGTGCAGCAACATCTTTGCTCACTGGCCTCTCCCTGTTCTCTGTGCATGGAGGAATCTGGTCTAAAGCATGATTATTGTCCTTAGTCAGAGAGACCAGAGCCAGAAGAAATGAAGCAGGGTTAGACTGAGCAGAGAGACAAACCTTTTACCCAGGGAATGCATTAGGGCAAGCAGCAACGGGAAATGGTGGATTCCACAGCAACTGAAATCTTAGCTGGTCACTGGAGGGAGGTTAGGATCGTGCGGTGACACTGGCTAGCTAACTTTCCTGAGGTCTTTTCCAGCCCAAGTGAGTTGGTGGTCCTCTGCTTAGCACCTGTTTCTTCCCATGGACTCACTCCTTGGCTCTCCAACCCAGATGGTGCATATAGACACAGAGTGGGTCACACACTGCTTCACGCCTTCTGCTCATTTAGCTAGCCATGCTCACCTTCTTTTCATCCTTTTTCAGGTATCGTCCTTTCCGACATCATAGAGAAATATTTTGTCTCCCCTACCCTGTTCAGGGTGATCAGGTTGGCAAGAATTGGGCGTGTCCTGCGGCTGATCAGGGGAGCAAAAGGCATCCGGACTCTCTTGTTTGCTTTAATGATGTCTCTCCCGGCTTTGTTCAACATCGGCCTCCTGCTTTTCTTGGTGATGTTCATCTACTCCATCTTTGGGATGTCTAACTTTGCCTACGTCAAGAAGGAGTCCGGGATCGACGACATCTTCAATTTTGAGACGTTCGGGAACAGCATGATCTGTTTGTTTCAGATTACGACATCAGCTGGCTGGGACGGTCTCCTCAACCCTATCCTGAACAGCGGCCCCCCAGACTGCGACCCCAACCTGGAGAATCCTGGCAGCTCAGTACGAGGAGACTGTGGCAGCCCACCTATTGGCATCTGCTTTTTCTGCACCTATATCATCATCTCCTTCCTGATTGTGGTGAACATGTATATCGCCATCATCCTGGAGAACTTCAACGTGGCCACAGAGGAGAGCAGTGAGCCACTCTGTGAAGATGACTTTGAAATGTTCTATGAAACGTGGGAGAAGTTTGATCCAGATGCCACCCAGTTTATTGCATACAGCGTGCTGTCAGATTTTGTAGACACCTTGCAAGAGCCACTCAAGATTGCCAAACCAAACAAGATTAAATTAATCACCATGGATTTACCGATGGTCGTGGGAGATAAAATCCATTGTCTGGATATTCTCTTTGCGCTGACCAAAGAAGTTTTGGGTGACTCGGGGGAGATGGATGGCTTAAAAGCCACAATGGAGGAGAAATTCATGGCTGCCAATCCATCCAAGGTTTCCTATGAACCCATTACTACAACTCTGAAGAGGAAGCACGAGGAAGTGTGTGCCATAAAAATCCAAAGAGCTTTCCGAAGGCATTTGTTAAAGCGGTCAATGAAACAGGCATCCTATCTGTATAGGCATAGTCAAGAGAATGGCGCCTTTGCAGAGGGAGCACCGGAAAAAGAAGGACTGATTGCAGACAAAATTAATGAGATTTATGGGACCAGTGATACACACATCGAATCGGCTCCAGCCCTAGATCTTGCACCAATTGTAAGCCCAGAGACTCAAGTTACTCCTAGTAAGGCACAGGATGGCAAGCGTAAGGTGAAAGAGTCACTTGTATAATGGAAAGCACTTTTCATTTTACCACCCTGGAAAGACATCATTTCTCTCTCTTCTGCAAAAACACGCCCATATCCCTCTGTAGACATTTGAGCTAACGACCTGTTACCATATTTCAGAGCCATTTTAACTTTTTAAACAGAACCTCTTATTCATTATAATTTTTATAAAACACCATGACTTGCAGAGTTTAGTATTTTTCTTATGAAGTAAATGTGAAATCTCTCTATTGCTGGTGAAAGAGAAACATTTTAAGTTGGAAAATGATGTAACTATGACACCAATGTGTTTCAAACATTAATGACTGGGTATGGCTCTCCTTTTATTTTAAAAATTATTTCTTAATATTATTTCACATCCGAGGGGTTTACCTGTGATTGCTTCTGAATTGCAATGAATTTAGAGAGAGAAGAGCCAAGTGAAATAATATTAAAAATAATTGCAGAAATGACAAGGTTTTGTGAACAAAAATCTCGAATGTCTTAAAGGTAGCAGCTTTCTTTTGAATATTTGAAGAGGCGTTATGGATTTTTGTTATATACAGTAAAAGTGCAATTATGTCTTAAGGATTTGTTTGCATAGTAAAAAAAAAATCTGCAGCTGTATTCTCAGGGTCAAATACCAGCTTTTAAAGTTTTTCAGAAGACTCAGCTAAACCAGACACCATTCAGCACCCACCAGTAGGAATGTAAACTGTATTTATTTTCATGCTGCTTTTTTTGGGTTCCCCTTTAGTCTAGGAACTAGATTACATGGAAAGAAAATAACTGTCAAGATATGGTGTATGGGGAATATTTCCTAAATATTCCCACCTCTCTCTATAGAAATACCTCCAACTTCACCAAATCTTAACTAATGCACATCTCCTGGAGCAGGAAATCTTCACTCCCATCAGGTCATGGGATGCCAGGTGGAACCAGATCAGGTGATAAAACAGTTTGGTTACTCTGGAATATTTATAATGAATTGCTTGAACAGGCACCTTTACAGATTAATATCTCCTCATGGAAAGACCCTGTGCTTTCTTGGTGACTAATACTTTCCTCCCACTTTATGAATTAACACAATCCTCCAGGAGGACAGTACATTTCAGTACAAAATGTATGTTCAGAGCCTAAAATAATAAAGCAAAAAGTCACGTTAGAAACACTGTTTCCCTGTTCTAAATCTTATTGCCAACTCCTCCTCCTTTGACTGGAGCTGGAAGATGTTTCTATTGCTTCCTCTTAGCATGGCCTTTCTGTGTGGAAACAGAAAGGCTAAAGTTTAACAGGAGGCCTTCCTATCTGCTTAGATTTGACTCCAAATCCTCTGTCCTGTCTTGTACGTTGATTTGCTCAAAGTAGCAGTGTCCCAGAGTCATAGTTGCACTGTGTAATGTAAGCCGTCGCCTGCCCATCTGTGGCTAACAGAATCACCTCTTCGACCTGCTCTGTTCGGTTTCTTTTGAAGATGAAGCATCAGATGTTCCAGACAGACACTGAGTATCATCAGTGGCCATCTCGCAGGGCCCCTGATTTGGCCCACTCTGGACCCTGCTGTAGATTCATGGCACTGATTTGTTTTGGAACTGGCTGCCTGATCTTGCGGCCCTGGCTGCTATGGACTCCCTGGAAGCCAGTGAGCTTGCGAGGCAGCCCAGCAGCTGGTTCTGCACATGCAGGCTCACCTGCCCGCACAAGCATGCCTCCGCCTATGCTTAGCTGTAAGCTGGGGCCCAAGGGCGTGGTGCTGGGCTCATGCTTACACACATGGTGAAGTTGGCTGGGCTGCAGCTATACAGCTTGAACTTGCCCTGACTGAAGGCCACAGTGAAAGCTTTCACTAGGGCCAGCTCAAGCCCTTAATGGCCAAAGTCGTGACGCCCACCCTCCCCGCCGACAGTCTAAGAGCAGAGAATGGTGCTGCTGCAGGGGCGAGCCGGAGCCAGACCCACCCCAGGGCGCCAGGGGCTGTGCTCCATGGACGGCAGGTGGGTCGCGGCTGGCTAGGTCAGGAGTGGCAGGGACATGGCCTATGGATTCACTGAGCGGAAAGGCCCTGCCTGGGGCTGGGTGGCTGCTGCTGCATCTATTCCAATGGCTGCAGAGTGCCTGCTGGAACAGGCAGGACTGCGTCCCCCGGCACCTCCAGGAGTCCCTCCAGAGGCAGGCGGGGAAGGACTTGGCCCTGAAGGATTTTAACGTTGGCTAGAACTGGTCTTCCTTCCTGCTGAGTCTCATTCCTGCTGGACATTGCGACAGCGGTTCGGGAGAGAGCAGAAGACGCATGCGGTTTTACCACTGGCTAAAGCAGGGCTGCGATTCCAGCCACAGGATGCAGAAGCGAGGTCAGGAGCCTGGGGCCTACAGCAGTGACCCGCGGTTAAACAGTTGTCCTTTCTGATCGACCTTGCTCTGGGTTCTTGGTCCAATGACTTCACCAAAGGCTCTCCCAGTAGAAAGAGGCGATTTCTCAAAACCACAGGTTCTGTGGGCTCTTCCTCTGAGAGTCCTTGCCTCAAAGCAGCTGCAGATGCTTAATGGTCAAATCCTCTTAGGGATGGGGGTAGTCGGGCTTTGCTGCCAACGTTGGCCAGAACTCTCCGCTTGGCGCATAACTCAGCAGCACACTTTGATTTCCGTGGGCCCAGGGTGGTGGGCAGGAGCCTGAGCTGATCGCTGCTCGAAGCGATAGTTGAAATTGTGTTTCCCTGTGAAGGTCCACGGAGAAAGGGGTGCACCCCTGGCAACCAAGCGATGTTTTGCAGCGTGATCACTTGTACATGTTTGTCAGGGATGGAAGGCGCTTCAGCCAGTGAGCTCCAGCAATTTTTCTTTGTACATTTCTTAAAATAAAAAACAGTAAATGATTAAACCTGTTTAGAAACGTGGCTGGTTTGTGTTCCAGCTGCCAATGGCCCCATTAACTCTGTGGGGTCCAATCCACAAACACATCTCTTGCTGGGCTGCTAGCCAGGAGCTCTCCTACTTAGTTTAGTATTTCAGTACCCCTGCCCCCTTATTGTAGTGTTTTCAGTTTCCAGGCTCACTTAGGATTTGCAGGGGTGGCAGTGAGAAAACCATAGACAAGTAGCATTGTTCTTCAGGTCCTGGGACTAGCACGCTTCATCCCAATTCCAGCCCCTCCAGGGCTAACAGTTGAGCTCTGTTGGCCATAGATCCCATTGCCATCGCTCCTTCTCTCCCCTCCGCCAGCCTGTCATGCCCCCACTGTTCAGAGCAAGGAGTCCGTCTCAGCATGGCAAGGTGCACAGCTGGGGGTGGGGTCCTACAGCGGGTCAGAGCACAGGGCTCTACCTGTGGGGTGTCTACACTGCACACAAAGTCCAGATGGTGACTCAGGTTTGAGCCCAAGTCTCCCCTTCTGTCCACACATCAATCAGTCTGGCTTGGGTCAGCAAGCTGTTGGGACCCAGGTCCTAGGACCCTGCGGTGACTCAGGGCCAAGTCCCATCATTGTACGGTGTGGCCACAGTGTAAGCCACACACCCAAGTCAGAAGGGCTGCACGGGGCAGCATGGCGTTCCCACACGGTGGAGCCAGACCCTGTGATTCCAAGGTGAGGTGGTGCCAAGGAATCTGGAAAAGGCCAGGCAGAGGGTGTCTGTCAAGCTGCACACCCGCCGCCTGGTTATTAATTCCATTCCCTGCGTCACAGCTGCCTGACCCGCCAGCGACCTTCCCTGTGGCAGGGAGTGTTCGACTTGGGGCAGATTTTGGGCTCTCCACGCTCAGGCCTCCGACCTCACAGGAGCCTCGTGCCCAGGTTACTGCCCGAGCATCTGCACAGCATGAGCCCAAGTTGGCTGGCATGGGCCACCCAAGGGGGCCAACTGCAGTGTAGACACACCCATCAAGGCCCCGTAAGGTGTGTTAAGGGTCTGCCCGACGCCCAGTGATTACAGCCCAATGGCCAAGAGCATGACTCTGCGGGTTACCATGGAGCTGCCAAACAAACCTGGCCCCAGCTGGGAGTGCTGAGCCTGGCCTGTGAGCTTTTGAAAATCCCCCCCCCCCCCCGCCTTCTCTCTTGCTTGCACCCGCCACCACCATGGTTTCTTCCCTTCAAGTAAATCAAGAGAACTTTAAGCTGCTCTGCTCCTCGGTCTCACCACCGCCTCCTTGTGTGACCTGGGGCGACAGGAACAAGACCCAGGATTTCTACCGAGCTGATGCCTAGCAGGGACTCACCAACTAGATGAGGCAAAATGAACAGCAATGGCATAGGGGATGCACACCCTGCACAGTGTATTTATAGTGGTGTATCCGGTCCCTCTGAGGGTCACGGTCACACACAGGCCACGCCTGAGCCAACGCCATCTCGATCCATACATTTGTGTGCACACACAGAGGTAATGGGTGGGTCACTCCCTGTGCTGTGCAGGCGGCCGACTCACCGATCTTATGGACCCTCGAGCGCTGACCCCTCCCCTGCCCTCAGGTGCCAAAATCCTCCAAGGTCTCCCACACACATAGGGTAACAAAGACGCTGATCCTTCCCCTACAGCCAGGGCCCCTGGCATTGACTCCTGAGTCTCCACCACCCATGGCCCCTCTCAGCCCCAGCCAGCTCCCAGCATAAATGTCTCCGCTCCCTGTCCCAGAGTCCTCATCAGCCAGGGAATCTGGGAACTGGGTCAGAGCAGAGCAAGGGTCTCTGCTGGTCCTGTTCAGCTGGGTCCAGCCAGGAAGGGGTCAGCCTGATGGGGGTCATTGAGGACATTTCTGACTGAAATGGGGTAGGAGTGGGCCTGAACCAACCCCAAGAGGGACAGGACTCTTTTCCCTTAATGCCACTGGCAGGGCTGAGCTGGGAGCCTCCTGGTAAATAGATCACAGTGAATTGTTTTCCTCTTTCAGTGGAACAGCCATGTCATCCAAGTTCAGAACACAAGGATCTGGAACAGGCCAGCGTAGCGGAGGGGTGGAGTGGAGTTCAGGGGAGGGGGAGCGTATGACCTTATCTCCGCATTGGACTGGAACTGCAAAAAGGATGCAAGTGAAATCCAACTCCACGATGAATAGGAATGGCCCAGCAAAGGACACATCTGCATACGCTGCCTATTGCCCAGAGACCCACAGGGCAGGTAACACTGTGTATCTTTCCATGGAAGACACAGACTCGCTCTTGGCTCTTGTGGTAAACAACTGGGAGAAAGCCCAGGTGCACTCCTAATCCGAATGCCATTAAAATGGGCTAGAACGGTGCAAACAACAAGGGGGAAAGTCCTTGAGAAATGCTCTAAAGAGGCGAGCTTTCCTGAAAGTTTCCTCCAGAATCCCCAGTCTCCCTAAGCTATATTCCAGTGGGGGCTGCGTTCACTGTCCAGGTCCATAGACTGTTCACAATAGTTCATGGAAAGCTGAGAGCCCTGCCCCAACTGGCTAAGAAATGTGTGCAATCTCTTATTGTTTTCAAAATGTCCCCTCCACCCTGGCCCATCTCCTGCACTTGTTTGATCTCCGCTCTTGGCTGTGGGCTCTTTGGAATGGGGGGTTGCTGCACAGCATCCCACAGTGGGGGCCTGAACCGGTAGCTCTCTGGGCACTAACGCTACATGAATGGCAAATAAAGGAAGCCCAGTAGCCAGAAACTCCAGGTAGGAAATTGCTCGCTACTCCCTCTGTGGGTGAAGAGGGAAAAGTGCTGCTGGAAAGCGTGACTTTTGCATAGGCTACCTACCCACAATCCCGCTAGTGACACTCAAGGAGTCACCAGGACTTGTACTTGAATACTGGGGATAGAGAGCTCACAAAGAAGATGGGGGGTGTTTTTATTTTATAACATGAAGTTTATGACTAAAGACCCAAGACTGTGCTTGACACAAGAGTTTTTGGTTCCTCTTGTCATCACTGTGACTGTAAAGGCAGAAAGAAAACCTGACTCTGAGAGAGCCATTCCCCCCCCCAATCTAAATAAGTCTGAGTTACTAAGATAGGTTGGGGTATCTCCACGCAAGCAGCTTCCTTGGGAATGAAAGCACTGGCAGCCCTTGGATGTTGCTGTTTGCTGACCCGGACGGTGAGTGGGCTTGGGTAGCTTGTGTGGGGCTGCTAAAGGATGATCTCACCAACAAATAGGAAGGAAGTTAGACAGACTGCTGCTAACCTTGGGGGGGGGGGGGAATTTTGCTCTTGTTTTGCATGCATGTTCTCTCTTGCTATCTTTCCCCAAATTCATGACCATTCCCTTTCCCCTCATTCAGACTTCCCTGTCTGCACACAGCCTGAGACTTTGCAGGTGGGAAAGTTCCATCTGCCAAGGGTACCCAAGAAGGGTCTGTTCAACTTTCCCAGGTTTCTCGGTGCAGGCTCAAGCTGCTTTAATTATTTGTCCAGAGAGCTCTATGGAACCCAACTCATGTTTCTGCCATTCACCCGCAGGCTGGAGTGTTATGTGATAAGAAGAAAGAAGACTTGTTCAGGGTTATTTCTGTAGACTCTTCTTTCCTTTTGTCAGGCCTCTGAAGTGGCCTGTGACTTTCCCAGAAAGTACTGGTGGATTAGGGACAGGTGGACTCTGTGCAGGATATGAGAGAGTCCAGCTTAATTTTCACACACATTAGAAATATTTAGGGGCTTCCATCTGTCAGCTACTGCCTTTAGCACCACCCCCTTGGGGGCTGTCGGCAGCCAGAAGAGAACGTGGGGCCCCTGGATCCCCTGTTGGAGCTAAAAGATCACACTCCATTAGCAGCAGGCTCTGCAACACCTGTGTGACCCCAGTCACCATGGTTATATCTACACTTGTTAATTTAAGTCGACTTAGCTAAGTCAACTTAACAAAGTCCACTTTAAGTTGACTTAGCATGTCCACACTTAAATTTTAAGTCGACTTAGAGGGGACCCTACAAAATTGACCTAGAGCGTCCACACTAGACACCTAGGTCAACTTCTAGGGGCTAGATGGACCTGGGACAGGTCCACGGTGGCAGGGGGGCACCCCTTGCCAAGTGCCAGGGAGCTCAGCCTTTGCCCCATTGTACCTTGGTACAAAGGAGGACAGGGACCCTGGCAGGGTATAGGGGCAGGGTGGGCAGGGCTCTGCCCTGCCCTTTGGGGGGGCATGCCAGGCTGTGACTGCGCCAGCCACCCTGGCAGGGAGGGCAGTGGGGAAGCCCTGGAGCCCCCTATGTCGACTTAAAGTCAACTTAGGGCTACTCCACGTCTACACTGGCTAAGTTGACTTTCTAAAGTCGACTTAAACAGCAAGTCGACTTAAAACGAGGTTTTATAAAGTCGACTTAAGCAGCTGCTTAAGTCAACTTAAGGAAAGTGTAGTGTGGACGCAGAGTGAATTAAGTCGACTTAAGCAAGCTTAAGTCAACTTAATTTGTAAGTGTAGATGCAGCCCATGAGAGGGGACACAGCCCCACTGGGAGTCGGCACAGGTTACACGCAAAACCCCTTCGCCAGCTGCCAGCACAGCTCCAGCTGCTGCAGAAAATGAAGCATTAAAGTGCACCCCAGCTGGGAGCTGACCTCGGTGGGAAGAGAGCCATAAATACTGGGATTGTCCTGCCCCCTGTGTTCCATCAGCAGTGGGCATTCGGGGGGAGCAGGGGGAGAATATGCCTTTAAGGGCTGATCTTCCCAGACAGAGTCTGGCCTGGGTGCTGAGAAGCTCTCATTGTTATGCATAGCCCACAGGAACCGGACTCAGAACAAAGCAGATCTCAGGCAAGCACTGTGCAGTCACTACGCACCCCAGAGCAAGGCCAGGGCAGTGGCAGCACTCTACGGCTTGAATTAATAACAGCAACCAAATGCAGGGCTTCCATCACGCACCGTGTTCCTGGTTTTGCCCAGGGCTTTCAGCACACCCCTGGCACAGGCCTGGCAGAAGATGAGGAGGGAGAGGCCTGGCGGATGCTCCAGGCTAATGTTAACTGCAGGAGGTTCTGGCCCAAAGTGTCTTGGTGGTGTAGCTTACACCTTTCTCGGCATGTAAGGGTACGTCTGCCCTAGAGCAGGACGGTGACATACCCACACTGGCTCTGATCACACTCATGTGCCATACACAGACGTGGAGGTAGCAGTGGGAGGGACTGGCCGCCCACGTCCACATATACAGACCCAGATGGGACCTCCACCACCAGGGCTGCACTGCAGTGGCTAGTGTGTGAGTGCAATTAAAGCTAGTGCGGGCCCATCTCCTCGAGCGGGAAATGACACCTCCAGCTCAGGCGTAGAAAGACCTGACAAACCAATTTAGCCTCCCCTATGCTTGCTGACACACTTCATCCCCATCTAGCCAAGGGGTGGGGAAGATGCACTCAACTGCATAGCGGCTGCCCACACAGGCGTCTGTGCTGTGTTCTAAACCGCCCCCTGGGGCCGTCCCGGTGGAACCTGATTTACATCGACAGGAAAGGCTTGCCTTGCTTCACCAAAGCGTTGCCATTTTTAGTGCTAAAGAAAAAAGCAGTGGGGGAGTTAGCAGCATTTCAGCAGACACAGCAGGAGGCTGGAGAGTTGACGTTTTCCTGTTGTTTTAGCTCAGAGATGGCTACCCTTTGCAAGACGCTGGCAGCTCTCAGCACACGACTCTTCTTATTAGTCCTGCTCACAGGTAGGGTTTTCATATGTTCTTTAATCTTTCTGGGGCTGTCGACTGCTGCAGTCAGCCTTAACACTTAGTGGGCAATCCTCCAAAATGCAGAGTATGCCCATAGCATACTCCGGCTTGTACCTGGTCCTGGGTTGGCCCGTTGACGAACTTCACCCAGAAACAGGCTTTCACTTGTACCTCAGTTTTTTCTAAGCTTTTCAATCCAAATTCCTTCCATCTTTCAAATCACTTCAGCTTCCGTTAGCACAAAGCAAACTTTTCCTAGGAAGGCAGGACCCAGTTTTCCAGCATCTGCAGCAAGGCAGGTGTTCTGGCTTGGGGTAAAGAAATCAGGGCACAGCATGGTGGGACCTCAGTGAAAGGTCCCAACAGCTAGGTGATGACGTTGGCAGGTCTAGGATTCCCTTGGTTTCAGCTCTTTGTTCACTAAGGAGACAGGGGTGTTTTTATTGTGGAGCTCCACTGTTCTAACCCATGGAATAAACAGCCAAAAGAGAGGAAAGCTGGTGACATGGTTTACAACTCTGGTTTAGGATGTGTGAGCCCCAATGTCTATCCCCAGGCTTCCTGTGTGACTTTGGCCAAGTTATTTCATGTCTCCGTGCCTTCTGTGCAGTGGGCACTCCAGCTCTGTCCTGTTTCACAAAGTGCAGGTGAAATTCTCTAGATGCCTAGATACTGTGGTGATGGGTGCCAGGTAAGAGAAATGATCGTGTTCCTTGGGAGCCCAGCGTGGTCATACAGCTGGAAACTTATGAGGGCAGGCCAGGTTTAAAAGGAAGTGTTGGGCAGCCGCAACTTGCTGGATGATTTGACTGGTGTCCTGAGAGCTTGCTTTTAGTAAGCAGGAGTAGAAGGTCATGAGCACTGCTTAAAATCACAGAATCCTAGAAGATTAAGGTTGGAAGGGACCTCAGAAGGTCATCTAAAGTTCACCCTCTTTTTCTACTGGAGGAGTTGATGAGAGACTCACAATCGGCGGCAGTTGACAGAAATCAGGATCGGATGGGGATACAGCCCAGAACCTTGTGTAAACCTTCTGTGTTGATTTGACTGGATTATTTAGCGGTTAGGTGCTTACTGGACTTTTTGCCCTCATGGCCTGCAGGCACACTGAGAAACACTCCTAGGCATGGGGCAGAGGCAGATTGGTTCAAGGGACATAAGACATAGGAGAGGAAGGGACCTCCTGGCTCACTGAGTCCAATCTCTGCTATCACAGGAAGCCTCCTCAGATCATCCCGTTCATAAACCAGTCAAGCTCCATTGTAAAGCTAGTTAGGCTGTTTGCTCCCACTGGGCTGCTGCCGTAGAACCTCCCTCCTCTGATGATTAGAAACCTCATTCCAGCCAAAACATCTTTCACTCGTCAAACATGGGGTAACCAGGAGAAACACGCTGGCCTATGCTGTGCAGGAGGTCAGCCTAGCCCATTGAATGGTCTCTCCGGGCCCTAGAGTCTGTGAATGTGAGTCCCCAAATGAATGATGGACCAAATCCAGGGTTCTAGCACTGAAAACAATTTATTTCAGGAAGGGAGATACTGGAAAGAGAGGTCCTGGCAGGAGCTGGACACCCTGCAGGGACAAATCCCAGAATAATTTAAGTTTCCTGCATTATTAGTTTGTGTGCATCCTTTTAAGTCTCTGTCACAGGTTGTGTCCTGGATTTGGGTCTTGGCAGGGGGAGCAGCATGCCTCAGTGGAGGAGAACTGTCTGGTAGAAGCAATTGATGGCTGGGTGAATTGGGTCCATTTTTCTGTTTGCCAAACAGACTCCACCTGTGCTCCATAACTGGTCTGCCATGGGCACCTGTTTGCTGACCAGCAACACGAACTGTGCTCCTCTCAGCACATTATTCATTAACATGGAGTGTGATTGGGTCACCTTTGTCACCTGAGTTTGGTTCTGTTCCTGGAATGGATGAGAGCAACTGTATAGAACAATGGGCGGGTGCAATCCAATCCCTACACCTTAGATTCTCGCAAAGAGAAGAAAGGGGGAAATTGGTGCAGTTGCAAGCAAGGCCAGGGAAAGCAGAGAAGTTTTATGTGATGTTAAACCTTTTCCTTTATTGACCACTTGAGCCTTGCCTGAAATGTTACTGGTAGAAAAATAAGCTCTGCACTGTGGCCAAAGCTCACGATTTTGCCATGAGTCTCACAATAGCTGTTTGTCTTAAGGCCTCAGCTCCCTGAGTCCCGTCATCACATGAGACTGTCAGTTTGCATTAAAAGAAGTTTCTAGACCTGTGGTTGTGGAGCAAAGTGTGAAAACAGGGCCCGGCTGTGCCCCAAAGGCTCCGAGGCCAGAAGGCAACATGTGCATTTAAAAATCTAAGCAACTCAAACACCAAACAAACCTGACCAGAAGAGGATCTGCACTGGGGAAGGAAGAACAGACCACAGGTGACAGGTGTGAGTTGTGTCCCTTGGCGCCCCTTCTGCTCGTGCATAGAGACTGCTGGGGCGAGCATTGGCTAAGAACCAATATGGCACAGAATAGCGCTCTCACCCCAATTAATTAATACCACCAACCACATTTCCGGTGATTCAAAGGCTCATGGACATTAATACACAGAGTCACCTGCTTGTGCAAACTTTCACAAGACAAACAGCAGCCAGCCAGCTAGGGAGTGTCAACATTCACTTTCTATGATTAAATCATTACTATTTATTATTATCACCACAGTCCAACTGTGCTAAGAGCTGGCAGACAAACACGGAGTCAAGCTACATGTCAGATTTCGCCTGACCACCCAGATCAATTTTCATAGAAATAGCAAAGGAGCAAGCTGTGCACTGGAGCGACTCGGTAAACAGAACAGCACTTCCTGCCCATCTGCACCGCTGGGGGAGCGGGTGCAGCCACTGCAGAATGTCAGCGGAGATGGTGGGTTCGGGCTGGCTAGCTCAGCTTGCAGGGCAGAGGTGCCCAGCTAGGGAGGAGAGGAGCTGCAGGCAGAGAGCTGTCTGTTCACAATTTAGTTACATTGGGAGTTGCTGGTGCTGGTTAGGGTGCAAGGTTGCATGATAAAAAGCCTGCGGCTCCAGGTCTCAGAGCCCAGGTCAGTTGACTCGAGCTGTGGGGCTAAAAATAGCAGTGTAGACATTCTAACTCGGGTTGGATCCCAAACACCTATGCTGCAATTTCCTAACCCCAGAGCCAGTGCCCCGTGAGCCTTGAGTCAGCTGGCTTGGGCCATGCTGCAGATCTTTTATTGCAGTGTAGCTATCCCCACATCAGCCTCCCGGGGAGGAGGACATGTCCAAGTTTACTGCTGGGCCTGTGCTTCCAAGTGAAGTAAGTGAAACAAAATTGAGACCACTTTGATTCTGACTAAGTGCGTCCACACAAGGATTAAATATGGCAATCACACTCGGGGATTAAATAGAGTAAACCCACACAGGGAAGGATTAAATCCACGCAGGGATTAACTCACTGTAGAAGCGAATTCTGATGAACTTTTCTGAGTGGCCCTGTGTAGACAGAAATCCAAGGGGGGTGGGCGTGAGGGTCATAGCAGTGAGACCAGGCAATTCCTATCCCATGGGCACTACTTAGCAAAATTCCAGGCTAGCACCTTGACCCACCCCATATCACCCCCAATTCAGCAGCAGCCCACAAGCTCCAGCCTGGCTGGCACCCTCAACCCTGAACCAGCCTCCGCATCTCCTCTCCGCCTCCCCCCCCCCCCCCGGCTCAGCCCTGTGGCTACGGGTGGGAGCAGCCCAGCCCCGCCATCGCGGTTGCTCAATGCAGGATGGGCTCACAGACATTAGTTTGTTAGTGTTCAGGACACTGGCTGATGGTAAGTGAATAAGGACCAACCCCATCCCCAATGTGAAAAAGACACCCCCCATGCCAGCCAGGGATTTGCTTGGGGCTGGCTCAGCCCCACGCTTGCTGCATCCTATTGCAGAGGCAGATCAGAGCCAGAATGTCTGAGCGAGTCAGGCCCTGGATCCCCTAGAGCTGCTGTGAGCCTCAAAATGCCAGGGACGGAAGCCTGGCTTTGGTCTGGTAGCGACCGTGGTTTGCTAAGTGAGACCTCTCTGGAATACATCGGCTCTGAGCTGCTGTTTCTGTTTTTCTCCTTTCAGATGAAATCTCAGCCTCGCTAAACACCACTCAGCCGAGTTCAGGTCAGTACAATTGCCCTAATTCATCATAATGCTGTTCTAATGAATCCCACCCCCACCCTCCACTGCTCAGCGCCTCCCCCACTCCCTGAAAAGGCAGCCAGGCTAAGAGAAAATATCCTTTAAAGCTGAAACTCAGCTGGTGGCTCCAACCACTTGTCCCCAGGTGCAGCCACCCGGTCGACTGAGGGCCAAATCTTCCATTGGAGTCAATGTAGCTCTATGGCTTTACGCAAGCTGAGTGTCTGGCCCCCAGAGTTTAGCGGCTGGGGAGATTTGGCATTGCCTGAATCACTTTTACCTGCTCTGCGACAGAGCAATTAAACTATTGCAAAGATGATATGCTCGTGAACCAGTGAAAACTAGTGAAAAGACTAAAAGCTCTTCTGCAAATTACACAACAGGGAAGCAGCCAATCAAATGCAATTAGTAAGGATAGAAAATGCTTTTAAAATACCCTGCATGCTTGCTATGCCACTACATGGAAACCACTCCTTAGAGATATTTTGTGCGGCTGCGTTTGCTCAGGTTCCTAGCTACTGCCTACCTCATTCCTATTATGGTAAATTGCCTACTTCATAAGAACAGCCACAATGGATCAGACCAGTGCTCCATCTAGCCCAGTATCCTGTCTTCTAATGATGGCCAGTGCCAGGTGCTTCAGTGGAAATGAAGAAATTATCATCAAGTGATCTATCCCATCACCCATTCCCAGCCTCTAGCAAACAGAAACCCAAGCCCATCCAGTTAATAGCCATGGACTTGTGTACTTCTTTCTGAACCTTGTTATAATCTTGGCCTTCAAAACATCCTGGCAAGGAGTTCCACAGGTTGACTGTGTGCTGTTTGAAGAAATACTGCCTTTTGTTCATTTTAAATCTGCTGCCTGTTAATTTCATTTGTTGTGCCCTAGTTCTTGTGCTAAGAGTAAATAACACTTCCTTATTTACTGTCTCTATCCCAGTCATGATTTTCTAGACCTCTGTCATAGTCCTCCCTTAGTCGTCTCTTTCCCAAGATGAAAAGGCCCAGTTTTATTAACCTCTCCTTATATGGAAGCTTTTCATACCCCTAATCATTCATTCTTAAATTTGTATAATGAATAAGCTGTTGCAAAAACTTATAAACCAAACCACTACCCATTTCTCTTAACAATTTATAATCAATATGTTTCTTTTAGAATATTCTATAATAATGTGACAGCAATTCCCATCATCTGTAAAATTTGCATATTTCCCCTTGCATTTCAGTCCCTTCAGCTCCACCTCTTGATGAGTTCACATGTGGACTTTGGCTAAAAAAATTGCCACTTCCTCAGAGGAGGAGAACAATAGAAGACATTTGTACCAGAATTGGTTTTTAGTCAAATACCTTGTTTACATGGAAAAATTACACCTATTTAACTTAAATCTGTTTTTTATCCAATTTAATTACATTAATGCAAACCTATGCGGTTGCTCTTATTCTAATTTAAGGGAGTAGCTTATTTTCATTTACTTTAAACCTGCTCCCCATTGGTTTAAGATGAACTGAAAAAAGCCACTCTCCCATAATAAGGGTGTCTACAAAGGGATTAGCTTTGGCTTAAATTCATCAGGTTATTTCAGTGCCACCGTCTTAGACTGGCAACCTATAACACGGCTACATTTGTGAGTTTACACCTTCCATGCTGCTGAACTATGTTTGCACCAGTGCATGCTGGGGAAATCAGGGCAGCTCTCCCATAGTGTCTCAGCTGGTGACAGAGGACCTAGCGGAGATGCACACAGAGCAGTATGAAAAGTAACACACTCCAAGCTATCTGGCTTATGCAGACAGAGTAGAAGGGGAAAAATGGTTTAATAGCTGGGCCAATAGACTGGAATAAAAAAAATCTCCCAGCTCAGCCAATGGTCACCTGAGTGACCTTGGGCAAGTCACTTAACTTGCCCCGAGCCTATTTCAGGGGTGCTGGGACGCTCAGATCTATTTGTGATTTGTTCTGGATTTGTGCGGTGCCCAGGGCCATGGCTAGGTTTTCTAGGTGCTGCAATAAAACATCCCGAGGGCAGCTGGTTTTCTAGGTGCTACAATAAAACATCCCAACCCAGCCACATGGGTTACAGAGGCAGAACTAGAGTCTCATCTGCACAGTGCCACTCTTACGAGCTGGTTACAGGAGGTCTGTTATGCGATTGGGCAGGGGAACATGGCTGGACTTTTCCCAGTGTGGTGAGCCCAGAGCCAATCTGGCTGGTACAGGGCAGATCTTGCCTCTCTTTGTACCCATTGTAAGAAGACCCATCTCTTTGTTCTGTGTTTGTACAGCACCTAGCACCATGGAGCCCTATGGCTCCAATAATAGCACTAACTCTGAGTCTTATACCAAAATTTCTTATGATTCCTGTCCTCAGCCCAAATAACCAGTGCTGCAGCTCCAACCAGCCTTGGGAACTCACCTGGGCGACCAAAATGTCTTCAGAGGACACAGAGCTGATCGGGAGAAAGCAATGCTGGGAGTGAGATCAGCCAGATTGTTCTCATGACATTTATGGGTCAGCAAAGGGAACAACAGGACAGACAGTGGCTTGGGTTGTAGACAGTGGTAATTTGCACCAAACTCTAATGACAGGCTCCATATGGGGAACTGAGCGAATGAAGATCAATTTAACTCAGTGGTGCTTTTTCTGTAATAGCATTCAAGGCTACAAGGTCGGATAAATGTACGGGCTTTAGGGGCTGAAGTCCTGGGCTCCAAAACACCAGCCCCAGCTGGGTGTTTCTGCTCCCAAGCACTGCTTGTGTTGTAAGGAATGTAGGAGAGACCTGATCACCCCCCTGCTCCTAGCGTAGCCTTCAGACACACACCCCCAGCTGCAGGAGGAGGATTGGCTCCAGGCTGCTTCCAAAGCTGACTGCGATTCCCCCAGCCCACGCCAAGCTGCTACCACTGCTGCCTTAGTTTGCAAGGCACAGGGTGCAGCCTGCTCCAGGCTCTACTCCTGGCCTGGGAGCCAGAGCTGTAAGTGGGCTTGGGGGGGACTGGGCTAGAGAGGGAAACAGGGGTGTGGGGGGCTGGAGGGAGTGAAGGGGGCAGGACGGGAGGAGGGCAGGGGGCAGTGGGTGGCTGAAGGGGGGATGGGGTAATGCAGGGGAATCAGGGGACCGGGAGGTTAGGAGCTGGGGGAAGGAGACTGGATCATAGGCAGATGGGAGTGGGGGGGGGACACTCTGAGCAATGGGGATGTGGAGTGGGGAGGGGAGGCTAGAGGGAAATTCATGTAATTGCCCTTCTCCAGTGCCTAAAAAATAAACGCCAATCGGGGGCGTCGCTGCACCCAATATAGGTTCGTGGTCCGGCCCTAGTGCTTTTTTTCTTTAAAAAAAAAAAAAAGTGCTGGCACGCCAGCTGGGGGGGGGTTGTCAGGCCCCTCCACCACCGCCACCCCCTTGGGCCTCTCCAAACCCAACCCCCCCTCCACTGCCGGCTACCTTCCCCACCCGCTCCCCAACAACCCCCCCACACCTCTTCCCCATCCACTCGCCTGCCAGTTCCCCTACCCCCAACCCCCTTCCCTGCTCCTCTCAGCCCCATGTCCCCTCCCCACCCACCACCAGTTCCCCAACTCCCCAACCCCCTTCCCCATTCGGCCTCCTGCCCCTTCCCTGCCCTCCATTTCCCTGACCATTCGGGCCCTTCCCCGGTCCTCTCGCCTGCCCCCGCCACTCCCCGACCTCCCCTTCGCCCTTCCCCACTCACCCGCTGGCTCCCCAACTTCCAGCCCTTTCCGCCCCGTACGTGGCCAGAGCTGCAGGGGTGGCCAGAGTCGCTCCCTGGCCCCGCTCTGAGACACACCTCTGAGCATGCTCAGGGAGGGAGATCTGAAAAAGCTGCAGCCTGGCCGCAGCTCCCAGGTGACCATGGGCCAGATTCCAGCCCCGGCAGACCGGATTCTGGCCTGCGGCTGCTGCTCCTGCCTCCGCTGCCAAGTTGGGATCAGCAGGGGAAAAGAAGCCCACTCCTTTCCTGGCCTGCCCTGCTAACCCCAGCCCCCAGCTGGGCAGCGGGACGGCCAGGGAAAAGTAGGTGCCAGTACGCCATATGGGGCGTACCAGCAGAAAAAAAGCTCTGCCGGGCCCACTCTGTTCCCCAGGGCGAGCCCAATTCATCTCCCTGAGGCTGGATCCAGCTGCTGAGGCCAGGCGGGCCCCAGATTCCTGGCCCCAGCAGGGGCCGGATCGGACCTCTGCAGCCAGGGCAGCCCACCGGATCCAGTCACTGCAGCCAGGCAGGCCCCGGATCCCCAGCGGGGGTGCATTGGGCCACTGGTGGTGGCCGGGCCTCAAGTCCCTACCAGACCCCGGGCACTGGCGCTGGGACTCGGGGCATGTGCCCAGCACCAGCAACACCACTGACCCCAACTGGAGCAGCTAGAGACTCAGGATTCAGTCTTTAAAAGGACTCACAGCAAAGATTGTTCAGAGTTACCCTCCCCTCATTAAAATTCCACGAAGAACAAAAATTATAATGAACTTTATTAACTACTAACTTAGTAAATCTTATAATAAGAAAACATAACTACTATGTATTTATAACAATGTTGTGGCTATTTGGTAAATCCACATTCACCACTTCACAGCCTTCTGCTTCACAACCAATAAACAAGAAAAACAAAATAAAGTTAAACAGAACAGTCCCCAGAGAAACACTATGAGAAAGAAACCCAAGAGTTCCCAAAGTTTAGGTGAAGTTCACCCAAATCTCAGCTATAGTCTCTGTTCACCAAGTCCAAGCTTGAGTTGACAGAAGCAGCTCCTTCTTCTTTGGTTTCAGGAATCTTCAGTAGAAAGCCATGCAGGCTTCTCTTTCTCTTCTGGAACCAGCACTATCCAGTCAGCTCACTGGTTAACCAGCCCTCAGTCACATATATATGTGAAGAAACTCTGCTGCAAAAGGCTGGAGTGGGGAGAAAACATCTTGCTGTCCACTCCTGGCTCAGCTTCTCCCAGTCACACCTTGAGCACATGGACTCTTCTTGCAACTCTAGCCTGTGGTTGCTGCTCTTTCATGGGGTGGGACCCCACCAGCAGCAGGAAACCTTGTAGAGCAGTGGTTCCCAAAATGGGGGGGGCGTGTCTGCTTAGAAGGGCATGAAGAAAATCCAAGGGGGGGTGCAAGACTGCGAAATGTTCATAGCAAAAATTTTTGCATCAAGAAAACCTATTTGTGGTTATTTTTAATTGTACAATTACGAACTGAATTTTTGTTAAAAGGGGGTTGAATGATGATAAAGGAGAGGTGGGGAGGTGTGAGGGTTTCTCAAAAATCAGAAAGGAAGCGTGATGCCGAAAAGTTTGGGAGTCTCTGTTGTAGAGCATGCTCAATGTTACCACGCCCAATTTCCAGAAGCCTCTGGCTCTGGGCAGCTAAGTCTACCCAGCAATAGTTGGAGCCTCAGTTACCCTGGGGCACGCTTATCTTGCGTGTGCTAGGTTGCAGCCCCTGTTCTGGCTCCTCCAAAACCTCCTATTGAGGTTCTGGCTGCACTTCTCGCCTACCTGCTTATATATGCACTCCCCATCCATGGCCCCACAAAGTCGCGGGACCTCCTCGCCAACCTCCTCCTGGCCCTTGCCAAGGCCGCCATCTGCAAGACCAAGGAGAGGAGGTTGGCTGAGGGGGGTCTCTGCGACTGTGGGGCCTATTCCCAGTCCCTTGTCTGATCACGTCTCTGGGCAGAGTTCCTCTGGGCAGCATCCGCTGGCTCCCTCGACACCTTCCGGGAGCAGTGGGCGCTGTCCGAGGTTCTCTGCTCGGTGTCCCCTTCCGAATCTCTCGTTCTGAACCTGTGACCTCGCACACCCGTCCCTGTTTTTTCATTTGTTGTCCCCCTGTAATCAGTTGAATCTGGGCCTAGTGCTTCCTCCCCTTAGGCTGGGGCAGGGTTTTAGCAGTGGGCCCAACTTGTATTCAAACAGGAAGAGTAATCCAGTGAGAGAAGAGGTTGGCTGAGGGAGGTCCCTGCGACCGTGGGGCCTATTTCCGGTCCCTTGTCTGATCACATCTCTGGGCAGACTTCCGAATCCCTCATTTTGCATCTGTAACCTCACACCCATCACTGTTCTTCATTTGGTGCCCCCCTGTAATCAGATAAAGCTGGGTCCAGTGCTTCCTCCCCTTAGACTGGGGAGGGGTTTTAGCAGGGGGCGGGCTTGCAAGCACCCACCACCTGGTATTGAAATAGGCACAGTAACCCAGCCTCAATATAGGGCTCTTAAAGAGCAAACCTTCAATTAGGCATCTGGGTTACATGAGGAATAGAGGACTTTTACTCTCTAATGTAAGCTGCTTGCAATTCCTAATTTAGCTATTTGATTTTCTGTCTTGTGCAAATGAGGTGTTGTTTTATAATTACAAAAGGCAGAAAGAACTGGGGAAATGTTAAACTCAGATAGCTAAATTAGCATCTGCAAACAGCTTGCACTAGAAAGGAAAAGCATTGCGTATTATGAATGTGTATGGTTACTCATCAGTTTCTGAAGCCACTGAGTTGTACGCTACTAATAAGGAAGGACTCTGTAAAAATATAAGTGTGTGTGTACGTAACTCTGCAATTTAGTATTTAATTGCTACAAATTTCTATAAATGACTTCAAAATAAACACAGAACAGATACACTTTACCATTTCAAAGACATGCAATTGTTATGCAAACTTTTAAAGATAACTGGGGCTGGTCAGATTCCTCCACTGAAACTTTGTAATGGTGCAGAGCAGTGCAGCATGCGGTGGGTGTACAGTGGGAGGGTGTTAATGGTGCTGTGCAGTTGAATAGCAGCAGTGGGTGCATCTACACTTACAAATTAAGTCGACTTAAGCTTGCTTAAGTCGACTTAATTTAATCTGGGTCTACACTACAATTTCCTTAAATCGACTTAAGCTGCTGCTTAAATTGACTTAAGGAAATTTTAAATCGACTTTATAAAACCTCGTTTAGTCGACTTAAAGGGCTCCAGAGCTCCCCCACTACCCTCCCTGCCAGGGAGGCTGGCACAGCCAGAGCCTCGCGTGCCCCCCCCCCCCACAGAGCAGGACACAGCCCTGCCCACCCCGCTCCTATGCCCTGCCAGTGTCCCTGTCCTGCTCAGTCCCCATTGTACCCAGCTACAATGGGGCAAATGCTGAGCCTCCTGGCACTTGGCAAGGGGTGCCCCCCCGCCACCATGGACCAGTCCCAGGTCCACCTGGCCCCTAGAAGTCAACTTAGGCATCCAATGTGGATGCTCTAAGTCTATTTGGCAGGATCCCCTTTAAGTCGACTTAATTTTTGAGTGTGGCCATGCTAAGTCGACTTATTTGGCCAAGTGTAGACATAGCCAGTATGTGTGCAGTGCGAGGGAGTTGATGGTGCAGTGTAGTGTGCAGTGACGTGTAGTGGGAAGGAATTAATGATGCTGTGCAGTGTAGTGTGTAGTGGGAGGGAGTTGATGGTCCTGTGCAATGTAGCATGCAGTGCTGTGTGCAATAGGGCAGTGTAGTGGAATAGCAGGCATATGTGCGGTGTGGGGGAGTCACATCAGTGGTCCTTTGAGAACTTTTTGCATGCCTTGACTTTCTTTAAGGTCCAGCTTTGCAGCATGCTAAGCTTTGGCACATGTCCTGTGCTCAAGAGGCAGGGCTGGGCTCGATGCACACAGAAGCAAAGCCACAGTTTGCACATGCCTAGCCTTGGAGTCCTTATTGCATTTTATGTTGACTTGCATTGCTGCATTTGGTGAGAGTTTGCCAGGAAACACCCTGTGATGACCCCCATTACCTCACAGCCACCAGAGAAGCAGTGGAGAAACTAATAAGATGCAGTGTTATCAATGTATTTCCTGGTTTTGTCTCCTCAGGAACGTTCTGTTCCCACTTCCATCAGCAGCCTCGTTACGTAGCTGCCAAGAAGAACACAGAAGTTCACTTCATCTGCCATTCCCGCAACTCAGAGGAGGTGCAGTGGTACAAAATTACTGACCAGGACAAAAAACCCCAGCTGATAGATAAGACTAACCCAAGAGTGTCTGAGGAAAGGAACAAGTCATACGTAACCATCTCCATCCGTAAAATCCGGGCTGAAGACAATGGTATTTACTTATGTGAAAACAAGAACCTGGTTCATGCTCTGGAACAGATACACACCTGTGGGAGTGAACTGAGAGTAATAGGTGAGCAGGTGTGGACCACCTGGGAGAGTCCAAGTGTAGGCTTGGCCCCTGGGGGCCGGACACCCTCGCTATGCCACTGCACCGCAGCAGTTCAGTGGGGCAAGTGCCATTGCTGGTATCTCTCTCATACTGTCAGCTCTTTGGGGCAGAGACCATCCCACTGTTCTGTCAGAGCCTGCTACAATGGGTAATGACTTATAGACTATGTCAGAAGAGGCCAATATGATCTAGTCTGACCTCCTGCATAATGCAGGCCATTGAACCTCACCCACCCACTCCTGTAATAGACCACTAGCTTAAGACTGAGTTACTAAAGTCCTCCAATCATGGTTTAAGACTTTAAGTACAGTGAATCCACCAGCAAGTGGGCTGTGCCCCATGCTATAGGGAAAGGCGAAAAAGCCTTTGCTAGTCTGTCCTGGAGGAAAATTCCTTCCTGACCCCAAATATGGTGATCATTTAAACCCTGTGGGCAAGACTCACCAGCCGGACACCCAAGAAAGAATTCTCAGTAATAACTCAGAACCTCCCACCCCAACTAATGATGGGGACTCCCAGGTGCTACCGCTATCTTCTTCCTCTTTCTTGCCACTTCCCTGTTGAGGGTGGGTGACTTTTATAGCCTTCTTCCAAAACTCGTGATTGTACAGCTGGTTGTTGTGCAAATGGGTCTAACACCCGCTGATATCTAGTCCATGTACTCTGTCCACAAACATTGCAAGGGCCGTCCTAACACCAGAGCTCTCATGTCTCCCTTGGACACATCCGCACCAAAGTACCACATCCCCCATCAACTTGTCTTCAATGGGGGGCAATCCGCCCTTGGCCCCTCACAACCTCATTTGTTTTTCTTTCACAGTGTGGCCATCCATTTGCTAAGGTGACCAGATGTCCCAGTTTTATAGGCGAGTCCCAATATTCAGGGCTTTTAGAAGCACCAATTGGCCTTCCACCTGTCCTGATTTTTCACACTTGTAATCTGGTCACCATGCCATTTGACCATCTCCAAATCTTCATTTCTGTGACAGAGAACATTCTGCTTTCCTTCCCTTTGATTGGCCGAGTCTCTGTGCCATACATTAGGCTCGAATTACAAATTTATACACTCACCCTTTTAACTTTATTGGAATCTTTTTATCACAGAGAACTGAAGCCAGCACCTTCCTGTTGCCCCATGCAGCTAGCTAGACAATCCTGCAAGAATGATAATAAATAAATAAACACATTTCCAGGCCAAAGGGGACCACAGTGATTATCTAGTTTGATCTCCTACATAATATGTTCCAGAGACCTGCCCCAAAATAAATCCTAGGGCAGAGCATTTAGAAAAATATCCCATCGCAATTAAAAACTGCCAGGGATGGAGAATCTGCCATGACCCTTGGTCGGTTGTTCCAATAGTTAATTCCCTTCACTGTTCAAAACGTATGCCTTATTTCCAGACTGAGTTTGTCTAGCTTCATCTTCCACCCATTGGATTGTGTTAGACCTTTCTCTGCTACACTGCAGCACCTATTACCAAATATTTGTTCCCCATGTAGATACTCTCAGCCTATGATCAAGGCATGTCTTTTTCTTTGTTAAGCTAAATAGATTGAACTGCTTAAGCCTGTCCCAATAAAGCAGGTTTTCTAATCCCTCACTCATTCTTGTGGCACTTCTCTGAACCCTCTGTAATTTATCAACATCCTTCTGGACCCCCCCAAGCTTTTTCAGAGTTGCTGCTTCCCCCCTTCTGTAAGAATGACTTGCAGTCTTTGTTCCTAGATAGCTACATTAACCTTTAGCTGTATCGAAATACACCTGACTGCATGTGCTCAGTTTACCAAGCAATCCAGATTGCTCAGAATCAGTTGCCCTGTCCCCTGCACTATTTACCACACCCCCAAGCTCTGGGTCCTCTCTAACTTTATCAGTGATGATTTTATGTTTTCTTCCAGGCTGCTGCTAACAGTGGTAATTAGTGCAGGGCCAAAAACCAATTCCTGCAGGATGGCTCTGCAAACAAACCCGCTCGCTGATGATTACATTTGGAGGCCTGTCAGTTCACCAGGTGTTAGGGAATCCCAGCTCTACTGGCCAATGGCACTGTGAGTGCCTCCAGTCGCTTATGCTGGACTGTATGGCTTCCTGGTGCTGCTCTGGGCACCCGAGGGAATAGCATGCCTGGGTGGGCGCCAGATCTCTGACGCGGATACCACTGGACTCACCTGGAAGACCAGGAAGAGAGTAATTTGGACACCTTGCACTCGTTCCCTTCCAAGCACCTCCTGTTCAGGGAGGGCTGTTTGCCCCACTGAGCAGTAACTCTACTGGCTGTCCATGCGATGGGGCTGCCAGACCCCTGCTGCCTGCCAGCCCAGCACTAGCAAGCATGTTTCAGGGAGAAGTTCCCAATCCCCAGGATGCATGGCTGGACCATGGTGCTGGAACGATGCCTGACCCAGTCAGGATGGCCATCCTTCAGCACTCCCAGGTCATCGGCCAGGCCCCCAAATCATAAGCAGGACTTCAAATCATACAATTTTAAAAAACAAGAAATCTGGGATTCTCATTATTTCCCTTCTGGGTCTGGATCCATTAGGGTGGTTTTTCCCCTTCTTCTGTAGCATGTGGCATGGGTCACCTGCTGGGGGATTCTCTGTACCTTGAAGGCTAAACCATGATCTGAAGACTTTAATAATCCTGGCTATGTCTACACTTGTAATTTTAAGTCGACTTTAACTAAGTCGACTTAACGTCAACTTAGTTAAGTCGACAGTGAGTCCACACTTAAAATTAAAGTCGACTTTGGGGGGAGCTTACAAAGTCGACCTAGAGCGTCCACACTGGACGCCTAGGTCGACTTCAAGGGGCTAGGGGGACCTAGGGTAGGTCCATGGGGGCAGAGGGGGCACCCCTTGACCAGTGCCAGGGGGCTCAGCCTTTGCCCCATTGTACATAGGTACAATGGGGCAAAGCGGGTCAGGGACCCTGGAAGGGAATAGGGGCAGGGTTCTGCCCTGCCCTGTGGGGGGGCATGCCAAGCTCCCCCTGTGCCCCCCCCCGGCAGGGAGGGCATTGGTGTAGTCCTGGGGTAGCCCTAAATCAGCTTGGGGCTACCCCATGTCTACACTGGCTTAAGTCGACTCTAGGGAGTCAACTTAAGCATTAAGTCGAATTAAAATGAGGTGTTATAAAGTCGACTTAATTTTTATTAAGTCGACTTTATTTTCCTTAAGTCGACTTAAGCAAGCTGCTTAAGTCAACTTAATTTACAAGTGTAGACGCAGCCTCAGTTCCTAGGTTAGAGGTTTATTACAGGAGTGGGTGAGGTCAGACTAAAATTGCTCATGATGGTCCCTTCTGACCTTAAAGTCGATGACTCTATGAGTCTTCAAGCTTGAATCCATGGAGGGTATGCGTTTACATTTTAAAGCAAACCAAGCAAAAGTAAAAGCCCTCAAAGCTGCGCCTTTTGTGTATTCACCTGACTCCCAGAGCTGGGGATCTAACACCAAATATCATAAAACTCATGATAAAATCACAGTAGTAGACAATGCTGCAGGCTATTGGATATGTCCTACCCTTCAGAGTGGAATGCTAAAAGCTCTTCACTTATTTAAACAAAAAAAGTGTGTCTGGTTCTATATCCCTAATCCAGATTGTGAGTGGTTCCCACCTGCCTCCCTGTCCTGCCATGTTGCTGACACACGGAGCTGGCTTCCTACACATGTGTTAGAACCAGTTTTGGAGAGCGCACAGGATTTTAGGAGACAGCATTTTCAAAGCGCTCTCTGTCTCCTGAATCAGCGTATAGTTCCCCTTATTTGGAACACGGGCTTTCAACTCAGGCTAGAGGCACAAACAGGTGAAACCATGATCACCATGCTAGATGGACAGGGGCAGGGAGCTGCGGTACGGAAAAGAGTGCGTATCATTACTCCTTGGGTAGGAGAGTATCAGAAGCACAGAGATGTGGGAAGAAGAGGTGCAGATGGGAGGGTCACAGAAAATAGCAGGTCAAGGAAACTCTGGAATCAGCTGGGAGGTTTTTCTCCATCAGAAAAACAAGTTTGTGATGCTCATGGGGTTCAAATGGGGCTGTTATGATAGCAGAACAGGCACCTCTCTTTCTTTCTTTCTTTCTTTGCTTCTCTAAAAGAATTCCCTTTATCCATTTTCTCTCTCATCCATCTATGAGGAACCCTAGGGGAAATGCTGGAGCCAGAGTCAGGGGCAAAATGGCCCTTTCACACTAAGCTTCTCCTTCAGGCCCTTATGGCTGTCCTGTATCAAATTCCAGCCAGTGCACACTCCTCCCACCTAGGAGGGGTGCACTGCAAAGGGTTCAGCATGCCCCTTCTTGCCCTTGCCCTGTTTGCAGGTTTCAGCACCCTTGAGCAGGCCCAGAGCCGGAACACAGTGAAAGACATCATCATCATGATCCAGTCCATTCTCCTGGTCATCTTCATGAGCATCCCCATGCTCTTCCTCCTGGAGAAAGTGAGTATGGGGTGACTCCTGCTGAACTAACTGGAGACATCTGAGGAACACCAGGAGCCATCTGGGAATGTGTTAGGGGACTACATTCCTAGGCCTGTGTGAGCAGCAGCATCCCACCACCCATCTCTGAGCTGTGCTGAGGATGGGAAGAAGTCTCCTGTATTTTTCTACGTGGCCAGGGGCTAATGGCTCCGGGGCCAAAGGAGTCATATCACTTTTGCTGGGTCACAAGATGCTCCATTTCCCTTGTGTCTATCCAACCCATGGGTTCTTCCTGGCAGCTTCCTCAGAGACCTGGGGTCCTGTGCTGGGCCCAGTCCCCTGAGGTAATGCATGAGACGGAAGAAGGGAGCTGGTCCTTGTCACCCACTGCTCTTGGGACGATTATAGCGGATATTGCCATCTGGGCCCAGGGGGGAACAGCAAGGGGTTGTCCTGCCATGGCCTAGTGGCCTCTGGTGGCTGTCAAATGGTGCTGGCCAAGAGTGTGACCTGCCCTGGGTTTGGTCAGCTGTAGCCCAGGCTCAGGCTTGTCTACACCACTCAGACTACAGAAACAGAGCCCCAACACCAAAGCTGTTCCGCGGTCACCCTGTAGCCTAGACACACACCACAGCGACAGAGGCTGTTTTTTCATCGTGGTAAGAATGCCACCTCCCCAAGGCAATGGTAGCGTTTTTCCATCCACCTAGCCGTGTTTATGCTGGGGGGAGAGATGGGCACTGCTATGGTGCTCGGGATGGATTTTTCATACCCCTGAGTACCACAGTTTTGTTGACCTAAGATTTAAGTGTAGACCAGACCTCAGGGAGAAATGTTTGTCGTCCTTTGTATTGAGGAAAAGAGTGGTTATCCCCTGGGAACCCTGGAAAGATCTGGGTTCCCTGGTACTCTGGGCCTAGTGGGGATAGGTGTTCAGTGATGTCTCCTGGTTTCTCCCAGGGAAACTGCTATCAGGTGGGAACTGCAGGACTGTGGCTAATGATGGTGTACACCTGGGGCTTCGATCTTCTCTCATTTCCACTGGGCCATGCTGGCAAGACCTCCGGCATTCAGAAAGCTCACTTCCTAATGACTGGTTTGTGCTGAGTGCATCATGTTGTATGACCTGGGGTCATCACACCAATGACTCAGCATGAATCCAGGCCATCTCATTAGGAGACATGCCCAGGCCATTAATGCACTGCCATGCTGTTCTTGAATGGTCCCCCTACCCCATCACACACTGCTTGGCAATGCCCTGGTTTTATACCCACCTGGGAGAAATCATTTAATGATGTGAGAATGCTGGTAACAGCACATGGAAGAGCCCAGACATTCAGGAGATCACAGAAAGGAATATTATTGTACTTACCCTGAGCTTCTCTCTTCCCATTAGGGTGATGGCAAGGACAGCTCTGAGGAGGACCATACCTATGAGGTAAGTTAATAACTGGCTAATAATAGTTAATACAATAGGAATACTTTTGAAGCTGTGAGCTAGGTAGAAGGGGCATTTGTTGGGGGTTTCAGATACACCTTGCAAGCTGAAGGGGAGTCTTTAATACTGATTTCCTTTCTTTCAAGCATCTGCTGTGTATTGGAATTAAAAAAATGCTACCAACACCATGCAAAATGAAGTGTTTCAAACAGTCTGACGCAAAATATTTTCCCCTCTCACATGCGGCTTCTGTACTTTTGGGCCATTTGTTCTCCAGTTACCCCCAGAGTCTGACAGGGTAGACAAAGCCTGGATTTCTGTCTAAAATAAGCCAAGGCAAACAAATAAACCCTCTCATTCTCTGCAAATCATGAAGGAGCAAAAAAAAGGTACAAATCCATTATGTGCCCAGGAACACGCCTGAAGATGGCCTTGCCATGCCAACCTTAGAGGCGGGGGGTGCAGAGGGCTGGGGCTTGGAGGGCTGGGGCTTGGGACGAGGGGTCAGATTTGGTAAAAATTCTTTTGCTGAGCAGCATCACATGGAATTCCTAGTTCCACCCTGAGCTCAGACGGAGCAGCTCTAGGTGAGCCAAGGGAGATGCCCGGGCATATCTCAGGGCAGAAGCAGGTCCCCGTGAACTTTTCCCTTCTCAGTCTCCCTCTTCTTTGCACAGGGCTTAGAGATTGAGCAAACAGCTACCTACGAAGACATTGCGCCTCTGCGGGATGTAAAAGCCAAGTGGACAGTTGGGGAGCACCCGGGACACGAATGAGGGACTCTGCACCCAGGCGACATGCCTACATTTGTGGCATAGCTTCCTGCACCCACCGTGCCTGCGAGCTACCCACTGATGCTGAAGAAATAGGATTCCTGGCTTCCTGCCAGAGGCAGTGGCTGTCACAGACTCATATGTCGCAGGGCGAGATCACAGACTATAACGAACTGCCAGTCTCCCCCATCTCCTTGCCGTGTGTGACTGCCTCCTGTAACCATTAGCAGAGCTTGCTTGAGTTTTTGGTGTTGTATATTTGGTGCTTGCCTTTCTGAGTCTGTATCCAGCTCTGGATGGGAGCTGGCCGAGATGAATTCAGCCTGGAAGTTGCTGTTGTTATCTCAACACATAAGCCACTGTGTGCCTTTACAGAAATCAGTAGCAAACTGCCACCAACTGATGGCAAACTGTGAGTTAACCTCAGCCTGAGTTAGGCAACTAAAAGAACCTTGTCTGTTTAAAGCAGGAAATAGCATTCACCTCTGATGCTCCTAGGAAGGAGAGTCAGGTTTGTAGAGCGGACACATTCACAGATCATGATCACTTTACTCCTGTTGAACAGACTCTTATGCCTGTGTGAAGCTATTAGGACTTTTGTAGTAAGATGCTACGCAGTGGGAATGAACTTCTACCCACCATGAGGTAAGGTAACCCGGTCTGGGCCAGAGACAGCACCGGATGGAAACTGTGGGATCAATGTGTCCAACTGCTTTTTAAAGTTGTAATAAACATGATAAATCAATGTACTTCTCTTCCTATTAAATACCCAGGCATCAGACAGTCTCCACACTCCAGGGGCCCGCCTAGGCCATGGTCATGATGCCTGGATTGCAGGCAAGGTCTGCACTAAGGGGCGTTAAGATCATTTCATACCAGCTCGCTCGCCACAAGAGGTTGTCCACGGACCAAAGCATGGAATTTCGTTCAGTGCTAATCAGAAGCTGATGTAATGTCAATTAAAATTCACTAATTTCCTGCTGCTCAGAGCAGCACATTAGGCCAAGTCCTACACTGTCTGCTGCCTGGAACCTCCATTGCAAGAGGAGCAAATGTACTGGGTGGAATGACACCAACCAAACTGCATCTCCCTCACCTCCCCTGGCTCCTTCGCTTGCCTGCTTGGAACATCTGCTCTGTGTGGCAGGGGCATGTCTGAAGTGCCACGCACGCTGGTAGGGCTGTACAGCAGGGACCTAGATACAGTCATGGGCACCAAGTTCTTGAGACATATTAGAGCAATGGTTCCTAAACTCCACCAATAAGGAGGCCCAGTGATTTCTGAGGGGCCGGATGGAAAGGGGAGTTGGCCTCCATCCCTCTTTTCATAAGAACATAAGAACATAAGAAAGGCCGTACTGGGTCAGACCAGAGGTCCATCTAGCCCAGTATCTGTCTACCGACAGTGGCCAGTGCCCAGGTGCCCCAGAGGGAGTGAACCTAACAGGCAATGATCAAGTGATCACTCTCCTGCCATCCGTCTCCATCCTCTGATAAACAGAGGCTAGGGACACCATTCTTAACCCCTTTCTGGCTAATAGCCATTTATGGACTTAGCCACCATGAACTTATCCAGTTCCCTTTTAAATATTGTTATAGTCCCAGCCTTCACAACCTCCTCAGGTAAGGAGTTCCACAAGTTGACTGTGCGTTGTGTGAAGAAGAACTTCCTTTTATTTGTTTTGAACCTGCTACCTATCAGTTTCATTGGTGACCCCTGGTTCTTGTATTATGGGAGTATTTAAACAACTTTTCCTTGTCCACTTTTTCCACATCAGTCATAATTTTATATACTTCTATCATGTCCCCCCTCAGTCTCCTCTTTTCCAAGCTGAAGAGGCCCAGCCTTTTCAATCGTTCCTCATACGAGGCACTCTCCAAACCCCTAATCATTTTAGTTGCCCTCCTCTGAACCTTTTCTAGTGCTAGAATATCTTTTTTGAGATGAGGAGACCACATCTGTACACAGTATTCGAGATGTGGGCGTACCATGGATTTATATAAGGGCAATAATACATTTGCAGTCTTATTTTCTATCCCCTTTTTAATGATCCCTAACATCCTGTTTGCTTTTTTGACCGCCTCCGCACACTGTACGGACATCTTCAGAGAACTATCCACAATGACTCCAAGATCTTTTTCTTGACTCGTTGTAGCCAAATTAGCCCCCATCATATTATAGGTATAGTTGGGGTTATTTTTTCCAATGTGCATTACTTTACACTTATCCACATTAAATTTCATTTGCCATTTGGATGCCCAATCACTTAGTTTTGTGAGATCTTTTTGAAGTTCTCAAGTTGAAGAACTCTTTGAAGTTTGAAGTTTTCAGCTGCTTCTACCAGACTTCTCTGCAAGGGAGAGCCAAGAGGTCTCTAAAAGTTGTCACAGACTCGTGTTAGGGCCTCACTAAACTAGGGATTGTGCCAGCATCTGGCAAGGAGAGTGACTGCCCCAAAGAAATTGCAGGCTAGATGAAGATAAGGCACAAGGAAATGGAACAAACCACTGACCTGTGACAGGGTGGGGTCAGTCATCAGAACAGATGATCCTTTCCTGGCCTCCTGCCTAGCCAGCCGCTGCCAATTTACCATCGGCCTCCCAGCAGCTACACTGGGCCAAAAGGAGCTACTTCAAAATGCATCAGAACAGCACTGGCATGGGTGCAGACCCCTGCTCTGTCTGATGCCCAGGATGGGGGAGAGCACAGACCCCCTGCTTTGTATGATGCCCAGGGTGGATATGGGGCAGTAACAGAATTTCTCAGCTTTGTTTTAATTCTAGATGAATTGCTCAGTAATTCGTTGTAATTAAATGGTCACTATAGTCTGTAAATACTACAGGTCACTTACAGATGGGCAAATCTTTTTACCCAGAGCCCAGCCAGGATTTTTCAGGGCTTCAAGGGAGTTGGGCACACAGCTGCCTGAGCAGGGTAATGGTGTTGAGTATCTGACTCCCTTAGGTCTTGGCTATGCACCAGCTTGGCACCAGATTAACTCAGTATTTTAGAATTTACTGCACTCAGGGAGGCTGGTGCGAACCCTTTACACAGGGGTTAAAGTAAGGGGGAACGCACCAGAATGCAGTTCCGGGGCCCACAAATTTGAGGGACCAGAGTTCCAGGGCCCCTAAAAATAGAAAAATCCGGCGGAACACATGTTCCACCCTGCCCTGGCTGCTGGCAGGTCCTACGCCCCACCATTGTTAATCACAATACTTATTGTGTTATGCAGTGTTTGCTAGTTTGTGACAATAATTGCTATAAACATAAACACCATATAAAATTATAAATATTTTTATGGAGCGATAACTGATGCATGTGGTACTGAGAAGTGGTTGCAAATGCCTACCTGGGCTCAGGCCTGCACATGCATAAGGGGGCCCAGACAATACAGGAAGGGGACCTGGAGATTAGGAGGGTTCCGGGGCCCGTCAAATTATACTTTAACCACTACCTTTGCAGGACCACATTCACTGAAGCTTGAGGGCATCTTGGATTCATTTGTTTCACTTGGAAATAATCGGAGAAGCTAAATGGAATGGGGACATTCTTCACCCAAGTCAGGCGTGTCCACAAAAGGGGCTGACCTAGCTCTGACAGTGCTCACTAGAGCTCCCTTGGATACCCTGTCCAAGCCTCTCATCTCCCAGAGCTTCCATCAGTCACTGGGAATGACTAGTGAGACCGGACTCTCTTGGGGTGCAGGCCCCTCCACACCTCTCCAGCCGCCTCATGCGGATCTATCTACCCCCTAAAACCAAAAATATGTTCCCTAGGATTCACTAACTCAGGGCAGACTAGCAGGGAGGCCATGGCAACTCCCTTCTGTCTCAAATTCAGCCCCAGATTGCCCCACAGGCTTTACCTCGAGCTGTTAATCTGTGTTAAAGCCAAATTGCCGGGTGTTCTCTATCGTATCAGCTACCCCAGGTTAAACACACTATCGCTGGGGTGGCAGGTTGGTGAGAGGGATTTTTGCACTGACAGATGCTTCTCGGGCTGAGCTCGTTTTCTGCGGTTCACTGAACCCAAGCCGGTTCTTTCCTGTGGCTGTTGTCATGCAGAGCAGAGCACACTCCATCCCCTCTGTGGGCAGGAAACAAAGAGAGACCACAGCACTGCCTGGATGTGCAGCGTGTCACAGACGGGGGGGTGGGGGTGGAAAGACAAGGCACAGCCAACTGCCTTCTTCTCCCCCAACCTGTTCCAGCAGGAGGCCAAAACAGGCCCAGGATCATTTACAGCATTTCTCCTATCCCCAGCCCAGCCACGTCCTACCCAGAGTGGGGCAGCTAGTGGCATGGAACCTTCCCCAGGGTCAGTAATCCCATCGGGTCGGAAATCCTGAGCATGGCTTCAAACTCATGAGATTTTTAACAAACGAGGAATGTGGAGTTCCCCATCTTTGCCTTCAGGCTGTGGAACCCTTCGGGCCCTGGTGTTCAACGTTTCTCTGACTCTGGAAGTGGTTTTTCAATCAAAACTGAGATTCTCACGTGGTCCCATCATTTCTGGACCTGAGGTTTTAAGGAAACCACCAATCAGCACAAGACATGCAAATTACACAAGCTGGCGACACTGCGAGGGTCAGCTATTGTCAGCAGGATGTGGGGTGGGCAGGAGTAGCCCCCTCCCTTTGGGTGGCCTGTTGTTTTCTGGTAGAAAGGATTCTTGCCACCTTTTCTTTGAGAAGCTCTCCCACCTTCATTGTTGGCAGCAGGTCCTTGCTATTCAGCCAGGAGAACAGCTGGGGGCTAGTCAAGTGCCTGTGCCTCAGCTTTGTTTCATCAAATTCCGTTCAGCGACTGCTGAGCTAGAAACTGGAAAACATCACCATGCCTTGGAAAACGTTTGGCCAAAATAAGAACTAACTCCATTAAAATTCTGGAGGGCTGGTCTATTGCCTCTGTGCTAATCCTCCCTGTCAGACCTAAGCCCCTGGCCCCAGTGGCCTATTCCCACTCTCTTGGGGTAACACTGGGCTCTGGAGTTCCCCCAATTTGGGAAGTCAGGGGGGTGAGGGAGAGCTCAGTGAGCCAGGCCCCACCAAACCAACCAGCCTTTCCCTCTGGGATAGCCCCTCACCTGGCACTTGTTTATAAAGCTAATCTCGTCACTCTGCGTGAGCTATCTGTGCTGAAATGCTGGGGGCTCAGGGTTCAAACTCTTCTGCTGAGGTGCAACAAGGGACTTGTCACGAGTGTGCATAATAAAATCTGTTATTTCTTTCTTGAAAATAACACCCTAGGAAATGACACACAATCAATCTACATCAGAAGATATTTCAATTGCGGAGGCAAGAGCTCACAAGTTAGGCAATGCCATCTACATACATAATGGTTGCTTATGCATCCTTTGTTCTGCCCTTTGTGCGTATGCAGCATGGTACGGCCTGTGATTACCTGGTCAGGAATTGGGTTCCCCAGGCAACCCTGCCTCATTTAATAGCCAGGATGCATGCAGATGGGGAAAGAATGAAGGCTGCCAGGACAGCTGTCAATCTGGCACTTTCAAGCACTTGACTTGGCAACCTACAGATTGTTCCCGGAAGCCAGGTGCCTGTTTGGTGTGTTTTTATCACAATATTGCCTGGCGGGCACCACTGTGGTAAGTGTTACACAAACACAGGTATGGTGGTTGCAGTTCCCAGAGGATTCTACCTACCCGGAAGCAGAGCCTTACACAGTCCCTGACTGCTGGGCCGGACACTGCCTGTCCTGCCTGCATCTGACACAAACAAGCATCAAAAACAATCTGGAGTGGAAGAAAAACACACCCAGATGTTGCTGGCTCCTCAGTTACAAGATACGCAGCAGCAGCGGGATCCACTGCTCTCCCTGCCCAGGGGCCTGACATTTACTGACTGACGTTGTCGCGCCTACAGGATACAAACACCGAGTGGCTTCCAGGAACACACCACACTTGCCCTCCCACCAGCATGTTTATTAATGAGCCTACAGCAAACCTGCGTCCCTGGTTCGGCAGTTCTGGGGGGCTGCCTGCCCTGGACAATGAGCCCAAATGAGAGTTTGAGCACTTGGGAGAGGGGGAGTAGACCAAAGCAGATGGCCCTGATGCACTGCATGGGACAGGAGTCTCTTGAGAAGGTCAATGGCCAGATGCAGGAGAAATAGGGACACCTGAGGGTCTGCAGGAGAGATCAAGGGAAGGCTTGCAAGAGGTAGTGACTGTCATGCCAACCTTTTAACAGCCCCAACCTCTCTGCTGCTCCCCCAGCCTCACCAGTAAAGCAGAGGCACATGTGGATTGCCCTCCTCACACTCTCTGAAGGTAGGCCTGGTAGCTGCTTTGATCAGTCACCCTGGATGACCAGAAAATGTTTCTGAACTGGTTCTTTTTTCCACGATGAGGAAATGCCAGGAAACCTGGGTAGACTCCTCTGCTATGATGCCCAAATGCTAACAAAGAACAAGACACCTTCACTCCTGCAGTTAGGATGGAAGAATCCCATCCACTGCTACAGATTAGAGAATGACTGACTAGACCTGGTTCAGTGGCACTCTCTTTAACAAGAATAAAGCATATCTGTGCTAGAGACAGACTGTTTAGCCAACTCCCCCTGGAAGTAAGGCCCATCCTAAATCCCCCATTTTCTCTTCTAAATACAAGGTGCATTTCTTTGACCTGCCTTCTCTAACATAAACACGCAGCAACAGAGGTTGGTAGGGTCCATTGCTGATGAAGACAATGTTTTCACAATTCTCTTCTATGGCTACATATGACCCTGAAGTCACAACCCTGATGCACATAAGCATAAACACATGGCAACAGATATATTTCAGAACAAAACCACACAAACAAGGAAACAAAGAGAGCCCTCCCCAAGAAATCCAAAACACCATTCCAAAAAACCAAACATATACCAGGCCTCCTTTCCTGGCGAGAGGATGAGAGAACAAACAGCACATGGCAGATGTTAATCATGTCAATTCATGCACTACTGAAAGATGCTTGGTTACAATGGAGATGAGCACAGCATAAGAACTGATTATAGATTAGAATAGAATAAAATTCCCCATTTACTGAAAACTCAGTGCAATTCTGCCCCATAAATCCAGGGCTTTCTAACCAAATTTAGTTCTAAAGTGCTTTAGTACACAGGAGCCCAACTAATAGACTTTAGATCTGGTTTTGCAATGTGCAGGGTGCACAATAGACAAGCACCAAGGTGAAGTTGGAGCGGGGTACCTTTTGCTGGATCTGTCCCTCTTTGCCCTGTAGGAAGAGACCACTGCCCAGTGTGGTAAAGTCAAGCCAAATGTCAAATTCCAAAGGGGTAGCCGCAGTGCTTTTTTTCTGCCGGAACGCACCGGAACGGCGTTCCGGCACCTTTTTTTCCCCGCCGGTGCTCCCTCCCAGCTGTGCAGGCTGGGCCGGGCTGGGGAGATTTAAATCTCCCGCCCTGAGCATGCGCAGATACAGCGTGCTCAGGGCGGG